>CM072824.1:33627674-33973515 GCA_036937905.1 Salvia rosmarinus | reverse complement strand
TTTCCTTTACCATCCGAGTCGTCGGGTATTCATGTATCTCATACACATGTTCACTTCAACACATATCAATATAAATATCGATATAATCACGTAAGCAAATCTGATTCACTTACAAGCACTCGTTTATCAAAATAAACAAGATTTTCAATCAACAATATATTGCTATGTAAACACATGAACTTACATCAACCATCGTGATCACATTAATCACATCATATCATATAAGCGATTTTCACATCACGACCATACAGCCCTTTGTTCCATCAACAATCACTTCCACATCCATATCACCATTCAACCATACCTCATCACATCACGTTTACATCGCGTAAACTCTTACCGTGCCAAAACACATGAAACCAAGATCATATCAAGCATCACATAGCCACATAAAGCATCGGCAAATAAACACATACCTCATCCCCTTTTAAAGGAGGCGGTGACGGTGAGGCGAGGGTAGTCAGCACGATGAGCAGTTTAGAAGAACAAGTTCTAAACACTCGATTTCAAAACGCACACGATATAAAGCAAAGCGAGCGCTTTGATATCAAACAATATGACACATACCCAAGCGGAAAAAGCGCTCGATACCAAGTCGGTATCGGATAAGAAAGATAGATGTCGGGGCGAAGAACCTTTGCTACGATGCAAGGCGGTATCGGATAATAAAGATAGATGTCGGGGCGAGAACATTGCTACGATACCAAGTTATCGCCCAATTCCGAGGAAAACTGCGGATGCGGGGGTGTGATTAGGGGTGGGGGTTAGAAAGCGGGGAAGAGGGGATACATATAACATACGCATGATAAGAAGATGTGACCATGAAATCGGGCATCTCCTCTATAACTAGGACATATCACGAAGGGAGGGTGCACAAACAATCCCAACAGAATAATATCGATATCATAACCTCGGAAAAACATGATCTTGGTTTATTATAAGTAATGCGAGAAAGCAAATTAGCATTACATCCATCGACTAGACCGGTCGACCACATAGCATGCTGCGTGTCGAGACTCACGTGAGAATAACATAACAAATCTTGTTCCCAATCGGAAAGCAAATAAGGGACAAGAATACATAATTATCGAAGTCGTATATAACACAACATCGGAAGCAAAGCATGAAGAACCCATGGCTCCACCCTCGTCGCCTGGCCCACGACCTCCTCCATACGTGAAAAGATTTGAAAAAGAGTTTGGGGTGAGTACTAAGCGCTCAAATGGGGTTTTATCATAAATCGAAAAGAATCATGAGGCCGTGTTTAGAGCACTTACCTTAGAAGGTTTTAAAGCGTAAATCCACTTCTAAGTAGCAAAATAGATTTTTCATTTTCGATACGATCCGTTATTCTGTACTCCCATCATAGAACCGTGAACCACGGCTCGGGCGTATCCTTGACCCATCACATGACATTCGTTGACCCGGAACATATCGGTCGCCCACGCGCGGAGCGTATCCGGTAGGCTAACTCGGTGTGGACTTCAGGGTCAAATCTATCGAACCATAACCACCTCATTACCATTTCCGTGTGGACTTAGGGTCATCGCTTCGAACCATAACCACGTGTTGGGGTCTATCCCCTTATGATCAATACTCAAGATGGTGATCAACCCATCGAATAGAGATCCGTGCACAACCATGATAGAACCATATCTTGGATCGGGAAACGATAATAATTTCACAAAACATTTTACGGCGCACATGTTTTATTTTGAAATATCGAGTAAATAACTCAAAATAAGCATATATAACCCAACTGAGCAGACGAAAACGTCGACCGAGAGATATCTCGGATCAGATGACTTCACCGATCGTCTTGGTAGGTACACAGTAACAAGGCGGAAAAACTTTTGGGGTCACTTCCCACAAAGCAAAGCAACAACGTGATCAAAGCGATCGTAGCAAAATTAGGGTTTTCGACTTTACGAACCCACATTTGGCACTCTCGGGTTTTCAAATCAACTCGATGCGAAGGAAATATATTCGGAGCATCAAGACCAATAATAGGGTACCTTCAAAATATGCATGCATGCAAGTTGACTCAAATCTTAGCGTGAAGAAGCTTCAAAATCGATGCCTATCCTCGGATCAGGATAAACCGTCAAAATCGATGCATGAAAATGGAAACATAAGCAATATGCATAAACCGCGAACATGGAATGACAAGCAGCGTTGAAAATGGATAACCGGGCATGTCTTGGCTTTAGAAAACTCGAGCAACGGAAAACATCCCGACATGTAAAGCGAAAATGTAAAAGCAGATCGGTACTTTAGTAGAATCATGGCGGAACTCAAAACCTAAAGGACCCGTGGCAAAGGTGGCTGGTGGCCACCAAATCGTGACCAAAGGCGGCGGTCGTGCCTATAATGATGCGGTTTGGCGAAATAAGTGAAGCCTCGGCCGTTTCTCGCCCGTCCTTTAGAATCCGAGTTCTATGCTATAGGATCTACTAAAAGGCGGAATCAAAACAAGAAAAGGACAAAAACCAAAAAGCAGGCTGCCCGGGGTGGTTGGTCGTGATGGTGGTCGGCGGCGGCCTGATAAGCGTAGCCATGAGCCTCCAACTCGATCCCACTCCTCCAAGTGACTTCGCATCGTGCACAGAGCTGCTCGGCTCTTCAGTAAACAAAGAGGCGAAGGAAATGAGCGTTGAAAATGAAGGCCCTAACCTCCTATTTATAGGAAAAAGCGGGTCGCAAAGTTGCTTATGCTAATGACCCTTTTCAGCGCAAAATGCGGCCGCAACTTTATGCAAACGGACTCCAATTTGCAAACTTGGTACCCATGGACACGAAATAAAATACGGACACAATGACTATAAACAAGATATGCTTTTAAAGACCAATGAAAAGTCCGGTTTTAGATAACTTCCCAGTGCGAACCTTCATGGGTGGTCGAAAACACTGCATACTTAGTGTCATGAATTCGCCATAAGACACTCTTCATAACGCTTTGAGGTTTCGTGGCGGTCGCATCACGAAACAAAAGTCAACCTTTTGACCTTTTCGAAAAAGCGTGCCATGCAAAGCGTAAGCTTAAAAAGGCGGGGTATTACGAGATGGTGCCTCCAAATCTTCAACGCATGAGCGATCGCCGTTAACTCCGGATCGTGAGTTGGGTAGCTCAACTCGTATGGTTTCAGCGGCGACGGCAGCGTGGCTATAACCTTCAGTTTCGCATGAGCATAGCGAACCAAGTTTGGATGCATCGGTGTAGACCACAAACCCATCGTTCCATCAAACTTACGAAAGTTTGAAAGCTTCCCTCTGATCATCCTCACCGCCTTGGTCTTTGAGATCATTAACGCATAAACACCCGTTCTTATGCCGTGGAAACAAACTTCCCTCCTTTGGTACATTCGAAAAGCAACTTCTCTCTCGAGACAACGTATAGTTTCCATGTGCTTTTCCAACCAATCCATGCAAAGATGACGCCGAAATCTTCCATTCGATGACATGCAAATTGACAAAGACCTTACGCTCCTGATTTCTAACTCCACGGTTCTAGCAAATCTCTTTTGCCTTTAGCACTTCCGACGGGATGCTAATTTCGAGGTACTCTGTGATTTCTTGGGTACCAAACCCAACCTCTCACATGCGATTTTGAAGCGAAGAATGTGAGGCTCTCATATCAAACAAAGGCGGCGGGTATATCACTCATATGGATTATACCGCAAGATTCCGGGAGCTTGAAGCTGCTGGCGATTGGCGTACACCGCACTTGCCCCGGTGGCCTTTGGTTTCTTGGCCTAGGGTGACCTCTGCTCCGTTGTTTGTCCTCGGCGAACATGATTTACTCTGCGGAGCTGGATCTTTGCCTTACTAGCGGCTGACCGCTAGCCCTCCTAACGGACAATCTCGGCGTAATGTCCGGACTTCTTACAATGATAGCACTCGGTGCTTGCACTGCACTCGCCGAAATGATTCCTTTGGCATTTCGGCACCAAGGTTTTCCACACCTGCCGCATGGGTTGGAAATTCCTTCCCAAGGTTGCCTTTCTCTCGGCAATGCGCTTGATTCCTTGGAATCCTTTGGACCCTTCTGGTTCCTTGGAACACTGATTGCCTTTCCTCGATCTTCCCATTTCCTCTTACCTCTTCCTCCGTCAGTGGCTGTCGGGTGGCATCGTTCTCTCTGGGGCAACATTGACTCAATGTTTAATGCCGGTTCGAGGGATCGCGCATCGTCGGATCTCACGGTCGACGGCGAAATTCAATCTCGGTGTAGTCTCTCTCGAACACATGCGCCTCGCACCTCGGTGCCGACCAGTGCGTAGCATAACCAGACGATTGAGCGAGCGATCGTACTTACTCGACCGCCTTCTTCCTCAGCGAAGATTCGAACTCGTTTGCCGCCTGCGCTGTAAGCGCCGAGGCACGTGCTTTTCCATGAGTTAACGGCGAAATCTTCCCACGTATACCTTGCCCTGTCACGGTGTTAGGGTCCTTCTCACGGATTCCCACGGTCGGCCTCATCGGTTAGGCGAAAGATCGAGCAATTACGCTTTTACCTTCTTCACGGCCGATGTATTGAAGATCGCTTTGGTGGATCGTATCGATTCTCGGCGTCGATCGGTTCGCCGAGACCGTCGAGCGTAGGGGATTACGCTGCGAAAACTCTCGATCGCGCATGCCCCTGAACCAAAGGTGGTTCTGGGCTTCTTCACGTTATTGTTCCTCCGATTCCTTGTTCTCGGCATTACGTGCCGGCGTTTGAAACATTAAGCGGCTTTCGCATAGATAACGGGTATCATCGCATAACATATATCATCACCCATAGCACATATCATCACATATACCACATATCACGCATACGATCACATATAATCATGCAATCATGTCAACATATCATCGTTATGCATTTCACATAACATTATCATCACACGTCACATAGATAATATATCATCATGGCATAGCTCGTATCACGTATAAGCATCAAACATAAACATCGTCATGAACAGCGTTAGTATCGGTAATATTGGTGTCCATGAAGGGTGTCAAAATACAAGATCAAGGTATGTCGGTCAAAAGGTCGGATGTGAGCAAAAGAATAAACTCGGTCCTTTGTCAAAAGATGCGCTCTGTCCATGCTTCTAGCAGATTCTGCGGTCATCCTTTGTACACACCGACTACCTAGATCCTCGTCCTCCATATCCATCCACTATTCCCTTCGTCCCCCCGGTTCCATTTCTCTCCTCTCTTCCCTTTCGCTTGTCGGGGCTTGAATTGGTGCGCCGGCTTGAGCGATCTGCATGGAAGGAAGCCTCGTGGGTATGATCCCGTCAGGCGTACTCTGATCGCACGAGTGTCGGTGAAAGCCGTACTGAGTCCCACGTCTCGGCTTGCCCTTCCTCAATGTGCCCGACCTCGCCGGGTCATCGGTTATCTGGATCACGGGTCCTCGAATCCTTACTATCTCCCCGTTCTCATCGGGTCCTCCTCTTCTTCCTCGAGTCGCTTTCTGCGGATGCCAACTGACGGTTTGTGGCATGAAGATTCTAATGTGGGCTTCTTGGCGCCCTTTGTCGGACGGACAATATCTCGTCACGGAAGTTCTCGCCTCAAAGTCGTTCGGGTCCTCCGGAAGGTAAGGATCATCGATGGAGGTGTAGTGGTGGTGTATCACGATGTTGGCGATCGCGATTGATGGTTGTTCTCCCAATGGCTCTTGAGACATCATCCTATCGTCGATCTGGATCGGTCCTCCGGTGTCTCGCAACCACATCCTCCTCGGATGGTATACCTCGGTGGTGCATCCCTTTGTCTCCATACTCGAGCGGCGAACTCAAGAAAGTCCAAGGTAAGGTGCCTCGTGATAGGATCTGTCACGAACAACACATGTCCTTGCTTTCGCCCACGGTTGCCAACTTTGCCGGTAGCCTTTGGTCATCGATAGTAGGCCTCGTGTTCGACACTTTCCCATTTGTCTCGAACCTTTCTCCATAACTTGACAAATCTTCCGGAAATACTCCCAATGGCTCATGAATATTCGGGTACATTCACTGAATTCTGGATATGCTCATCCATTCTTGTGAGATCTCAACCAACGTTATGCAGGCCGCGGAATATCCATAAACCATATTAGTTCACCATAAAACAACAACAAATATTCACATTTCTTTACCATCCCGGTCATCGGGTAATCATATCTCATACACATATTCATTTCAACACATATTCATATCATTATCAATATTTATCATAATAATCACGTAGCAAATCACAGATTCACTTAAAAGCACTCGTTTATCAAAATAAACAAGATTTTCAATCAACAACATATTGCTATGTAAACACACAGACTTACATCAACCATACGTGATCACATTAATCACATCATATCATATAAACGATTTTTCACATCACACCACAGGCCCTTTTTGTTCCATCAACAATTACTTCCACGTCCACATCACCATCCAACCCATCTCATCCACATCACGTTTACATCGTGTAAACTCTTACCGTGCCAAAACACATGAAACCAAGATCATATCAAGCATCACGTAACCACATAAAGCATCGGACAAATAAACACATACCTCATCCCTTTTTAAAGGAGGTGGGTGACGGTGGTGAGGGTAGGTGTCACACGATAAGCAGTTTAGAAGAACAAGTTCTAAACACTTTCAATTTCAGAACGCACAAGATATAAAGCAAGCGAAGCGCTTTGATATCAAACAACATGAACCACATACCCAAAGCGGAAAAAGCGGTCCGATACCAAGCTTGTCGGATAACAAAGATAGATGTCGGGCCGAGAACATCGCTCGATACCAAGCTATCACGCCCGATTCGAGGAAGGCACGGATGCGGGGTGTGATTAGGGTGGGGGTTAAGCGGGGAAGAAGGGATACATATAACATACATGATAAGAAGATGTGACCATGAAATCGGGACATCTCTCTATAACTAGGACATATCACGAAGGGAGGGTGCACAAATAATCCACCAACGAGAATAATATCGCTATCATAACCTCGAGAGAACATGATCTTGGTTTATTATAAGTAATGCGAGAAAGCAAAATATCATTACATCCCCGTCAACTAGACCGTCAACCACATAGCATGCTCGTATCGAGACTCATGTGAGAATAACATAACAAATCTTGTTCCCAATCGAGAAAGCAAATAAGGGACAAGAATACATCAATATCGATGCGTATATAACACAACATCGGAAGCATAGCATGAAGAACCGCAGACTCCACCCGGTCGCCCGTCCAGGCCTCCTCCATCCGTGAAAAGATTTGAAAAAGAGTTTGGGGTGAGTACTAGCGCTTTTCAGTGGGGTTTTATCATAAATCAAAAGAATCGTGAGGCGTGTTCGAGCACTTACCTTAGAAGGTTTTAAAGCGTAAATCCACTTCTAAGTAAGCAAAATAGATTTTTCATTTTTCGATACGATCCGTTATTCTTGTTACTCCATCATAGAACCATGAACCACGGCTCGGAGCGTATCCCGCCAGCCCATCACATGACATTCATTCGGCCGGAACATATCCGGTCGTACGCCCGTAGCGATATCCGGTCGGCTAACTCGGTGTGGACTTGATTGATCCCGTCGAACCATAACCACCTCATTACCATTTTCCGTGTGGACTTCGGGGTCTATCCGCCCGGAACCATAACCACGTGTTGGGGTCTATCCCCTATGATCAATACTCGAGATGGTGATCAACCCGCGAATAGAGATCCGTGCACAACCATGATAGAACCATATCTTGGATCGAGAGAGCGTTAATAATTTCACAAAAACATTTTACTGGCGTACATGTTTTATTTTGAAATATCGAGTAAATAACTCAAAATAAGCATATATAACCCAACACCGAGCACGAGCGTCGGCAACCGAGAGATATCTACGGATCCGATGACTTCACCGATCGTCTTTTGGTAGGTACACAGGTAACAAGGCGGAAAAACTTTTGGGTTACTTCCCACAAAGCAAAGCAACATCATGATCCAAGCGACGATCGTAGCAAAACTAGGGTTTCGACTTTACGAACCCACATTTGGCACTCTCGGGTTTTCAAATCAACTCGATCGAGAGGAAATATATTGAGCATCGAGACCTATAATAGGGTACTTCAAAATATGCATGCATGCAAGTTGACTCAAATCTTAGCGTGAAGAAGCGAAAATCGATGCTATCGCCGGATCTAGGATAAACCGTCCAAAATCGATGCATGAAAATGGAAACATAAAATATGCATAACGACGAACATGGAATGACAAGCGGCGTTGAAAATGGATAACCGGGCATGTCTTCCTTTAGAAAACTCGAAGCAGCGAGAAAACATCCGACATGCGGAACGCGAAAAGCAGAAAAATGGAATCGGTACATTAGTAGAATCGTAGCCCGGAACCAAAAGCTAAAGGACCCGTAGCAGGTGGCGTCGGCCGCAAGCAATGACCAACAACTCTCGGCGGCGGCGATTTGGCGGAGCTTTGGCGTGGGGTGGCGGCATCCGGCGTTATCCGTCCGTCCTTTAGATTCCCGAGTTCTATGCTATACGATCTACTAAAAGGCGGGATCAAAACAAGAAAAGGACAAAACAAGAAAAGCGAGCTGCCGGGGGATGGTTGATCGGCGGTGGTGGCTCGGCGGCCAATAATGGCGCCGCCGTGAGCCTTCCGGCTCGATCCCCACTCCTCCGTGCTTCCGGCGTACTGAGCTGCTCGGCTCTTCCCGTAAACACAGAGGCGAAGAAATGAGCGTTGAAAATGAAGGCCTAGCCTCCTATTTATAGGAAAATTGAATTGTGATTGCTTTAAGCATAGCCACTTTTTGAAAGCATAAGCGGCGCATAACTTTGCAAACGGACTCAAATTTAGCAAACACGGTACCCATGGACACGAAATAAAATCTGGGACACAATGACTATAAGCAAGATATCTTTTAAAGACCAATGAAAAGTCGGTTTTCGATAACTTACCGGTGCGAACCTTCATGGGTGGTGAAAACACGCATACTTAGTGTCATGAATTCTTCATAAGACACTCTTCACAACGCACGAGGTTTCGTGACGGTCGCGTCACCGAAAGCAAAGTCGACCTTTGACCTTTTCTCAAAAACGTGCCATGCAAAGCGAGAAGCTTAAAAGGCGGGTATTACGGACTACGCATAATTGGATAATTCACGTAGTGATATTCATCGATGCCTAGTGAATTAAGGAATATAGTTTACGATATTCCTTGAGCGTATATTCTAGCGCAGATAAAATTCGGCGGTTAAGTCTTACGGTATTTTAAGCATTTAAGCTTAAATTTTGAGATTTCCTATTATTATAGGATTAAATAAAGTTGTTACAACTTTATTTCGAACATTTTAGAGATAATTCAATTATGTGAATTTAGAGACGTTTCAAACGTCTACGTTTAGAGATAATTCGATAACTTGGCCAAACAATCATGGAATTATAAAATTCAAATTCCTATGATTATTTTATTATATAAGGGCATTATTTATCATTAAAATAATGCTATAGAATTACGGAATTAAAAGTATCAATATTTAGGGTTTCGAAAACCCTAATTTTAAAAATTAGGATTTTGAGTTCTAAAAAGTGTTTTAAATATTTTCTATGATTAAATTCATCATCTATGACTATAATATGTCATATAACTATGTGTTAGCTATATAATACAAGAAATAAAATATTTGGAATTATCCTCCTAGTTTTCAAAAACTAGGGTTTCTAAGGCATAAATTAATTTTAATTCTTAGCCAATTGATGATGTAACATAATTTTTATATTAATATGATATTATTAAGGATAAGATAAGGTTCATCATTAATTTATCAAGTGGGAGGCCACTTGTGTACAAAGTCTTAGAAAATTCCATTATTTTATGTGATAAAATTGATAAATATCCAACTATAATTAATGGGAGGCTATGAGTTGTATCTTATCCTATATTAGGTGTAAAGTAGTGTATGTATTCAAGTGGAACAAGTAATCTACCATCTTTGTTTGATAGTGGCCGAAAAAAATGGAAAAAAAGGGGTGAACAAATGTGAATACATTTAATTAAAAGATAAGATAAGATAAGATATGATAAGGATAAAATTTTGTCCATATCCTCCAAGTGGTGGCCGAAAATGAGGACCAAATTATGCAAGTTGATTTGTGATATTTTATGTGTAATAATTACCTACAACTTGCATAAGTCTATAAATATAAGGTGAGCATTTCATTTTCCCATTTTTGCTCCCATAATACCGAAAATAATAGGAAATTGAGAGGGAGAGTTCATCATCTTGTTCACCTCAAACTTAGAACAAATAAACCCTCGCCGATTAAATCGACACCGATTAAAAGGTTAGATTTCTTATGAGCTTCGTATACATGTTAGAATTTTCGATTTTCATCCGTTAGAATTCATGTTATGAGTTTAGTTGTAGGTGTGATTTTGAATTATGGAATTTGTGCTAAAATATTTAGATATTGTGTTTATATGATATTATTGAGCATGTAGTATGATTATATCACAAAATCGAGCATGATATTAAATCTTGTAAAAGGACCGAATATTTGAGGTGTGATATATTGATGATTATGATTTTTATTATTGATATGAGCATAGAATCATGATCTAGAGTATTAATTATGCTTATATGAATTTTGTAGAATTTTTGGAAAACTTAAGTACTATGTCATGAATTTGAAAATTATAGAGCGTAATAACATGTTGTGATATAATCCATGTTTAAGTGTTATCATAGCATATTGATAGTGTAGATTCATAATATAGTGTTTATGAATTTATTGGATTTGTTAAAAATTATTTGGACCTAAGTCCAAATTTTGAATATGACTTAGGAAGATTTAATTAAATAGTTCATAATAAATAAAAATTATGTTATAGCAAGGATACTTATAGTTGATTATGTGTTATGTGATTTTATTGGAATTTTTGGAAAATTGTTGTTAGTCAATTGAGCTTTCGAAAACCATAGGTTATGTGTACTAATGTTATAAATTTATTTTATAAGATATAATTGCATAATATGTTCCAAAATAATTTTTTAAACATAGTATGATTTTATGGAAATTTTAGAACAAAATTGCACATAAAATGATAGAATTTCATATAAAGTTGAAAAAGTCAAAATGTTGACTTTGAAGTCAAAATAGTTGACTTTAGTCAAAATATCGACTAAATGTTGACCAAGTCAAAATCATTGACCAAAAGCGTTGACCAAGGTCAAATCGCGCGAAATTCGATGTCGTGATCTATGTGGCGTGGTACGTTTAGTAACAATGTAACTTACGATGCGTAAATACATTAAAGCGTACATTATGTCTAAAGAGATGGAATATCTCTTATATGAAACAAATTTCGAATTGGCGTCGTTTTAGGAAGCGTCGGAATAAGTCCAGCGTTAGCCTTATTTGATGCATAAGGCGTTGAGCGATGTTCGTCTCTATCGAAGCGTGACCGGTGTACTAAAATAAGTTCTTACGTTAAGTTGGGACGTGTATTTGGCGGAGACATAGAAAGGGACTATAGAAAGACCTGCGTATACCGGTGGGCTTTATTCGAAAACTCGTTATTTATTGCTTCGCAAATGAAAAGTATTTATTCTGATATTTACATTTGAGAAATGATGATGAGATGATTACACCCAAAGTGTTTATTATTTTGTGTATGAATCCTATCATATTGTTGGGCGAGCCAACTATGAAAGTGAATCGGTTGTTAGGCAAGCCAACTATGAAAGTGAATCGGTTGTTGGGTCGCTCCCAATTTTATAGAATGAATTGGATCACATGCTAGAGGATGAATATCACGGTCTATTCCTAGCACGGAGGTTGAATTCGAGTCTGTCTTAGAGGATGAATTCACGGTCTATTCACTAGCACGGTGATAGGCATTAAGGTGGTGTGTGCCGAAAGGACAATTCTCGGCGGTCGGCGACGTAGAGCCGAGGCCTCCTTCTACGGCGTTTAAAGAGAAAGTTATATGAGAAGAGTTATAAGAAAGTGATATGGATCATACACAAAGAGAAAATGCTGTGATGCGATGTTTTTGAGAAGCGTGAAAATGTTTAGTAAGCGCAGGCCTTTTCAATAAAACCACTGCGTCTTACTCGGAAGGCGATGTAATTTAAAGTTTATAAAATGTTTTTGGCAATGAGCCCTTGAGTGCATTAGTTGTACTCACCACGCATGTTGTTTTAAATGTGCAGTTGAGGCGTCGATGGGATGGGCGGTGTTGGCGATCGAGTCATTCGTTCGTCGATAGTAGAACCTTGAATACACATCGTCACATGTGTACTTTACATGTTTTCCGTTGCTAGAATTATGAAATCTTATGTATGTTATGTTTTGTCAAACCTCAAACACTTGAAGCTTTAGAAATGTTATCAATATATGTCACACCATTCAGTGTATATGTCATTATTCGTTACTTAATCCCGTTTATCAGTGACAGTCCCTGCTAATCCGTACTTAGGGTTGGCGGGCTGTTACAATTATAAATATAAGGTGAAAGAGAAAATCAAGGCTAATGCTTATCTAATATTTTCGAGAATTCCTATTCCAATAGGGTGAAATTTTCGAAAACTTTGAGCATAGGAAGAGGCGATTTTCTATAGCATTGTCCATAGATTGTCCACACTCGACATTGGAGTTTAAGCAAGCGGGATCGATCCGAAAGATCAAAGCACGAGTCTTGATCCGTTCTACCAGACAGATTCGCGGGTAAACACGAGAAAACTCCTCGTGTTGCAATTAATTATATAGGTGCATGCTGAGGATATAATCAATGTATGGTGAATTAAACATCGAGATAGATCCTCGGGAGAGGTTAAATCGTTTTCCTTGACTTCTTGTTAGGAAATTTTATTCTCCCACTTTCTCTCGATTCACTCTTACGATCGGTCGGCATTAACTTTGATGGATTAGGATTCTGGGTGGGTGTTGGGGTCGGATCAAGCGTAATCTTTTCAGGATGCATTTCCATTTCCATATCAAGTGCCCGATTCAAAGTCTCCGCATAGGACATTGGAGGTTGACTTGCCAGTACTATCCTCATTTCTTGGCGTAATCCAGAGCAAAATAGTTCAACCATTTTCTCATCTGTGTCGACCATATAAGGTTCATACCGAGCCAATTTGCAGAACTCTCTATCGTACTCCGCTATAGTCTTCTTCCCTTGCTTAAGATTAGCAAACTCAATCTCTTTCTGTCTGCGATAGCTTCGTGGAATGTATTTTGCCAGGAGTTCTTCCTTGAAACGCTCCCACGTGAAGATGTCGGTATACGGCGTGAAATTTTTACGCGAGACTCCACGATGTAATCTGCAGATCCCTTTAGTTGGAAAGAGATACATAGTATACACTCTCGATGGTGCATTCCAAAAATCGAAAAACACGGTCCATAGCCACAACCCACTCTTGACGGATGGATCACGGATCCACTAAAGTTGGTAGATTTTGGCAAAGAAAAAGTTCACAATTTTGCGATCGGTGAGAGATGATTGGTTAGGTGAGTTACGAGGTGTGGGTTGACTCTCTTGAGTCTCTTCTTCGGTGTTGGGTTTGATAGTCCTCTCGGCATCTTGAAAGGTTTTGAGGTTTGAATATCGAATCAAGGAAACATTTTTTTATCACATAACAAGTAAAGAGATACATAGCATACACTCGATCGGTGCATTCAAAAATTAGAAAACACGGTCCATAGCCTAACCCACTCTTGACGGATGGATCACGGATCCACTAAAGTTGGTGGATTTTGTCACATCCCTAAATCCTAAGTAGGATTTAGAAGGATTATAACTCTAGCAGTTATAATTAAATAGGGAATTCTCCTTAACAAAAGCCGTAATTCATATGACAAGCATGTTCTTGGACTTTAGTACATAACTTAAGTTCTTATGACGGAAAACATGTGATATGTACATATGACGATGTACTATCAAGGTATAAACTTTTCGCGACAATATTCCTATTGCTCAAACTTGCTCCATCCATCATCGCTCAACTTTGCACATTTAAAACAAACATGCGATTGAGTACAAGAATACACTTTCGGTGGACTCATGCGAAAACATTTGATAATATTCAATTCTGTTGCCAATGTCGAGTAAGTCATGAGGGTTTTAGTTAAAAGGCCTTGTCTTACTAAAATCATTCGATTCATAAAAGTAGCTTGGCAAGCATTTTCTTGGTGTGTATGGTCCGTATCTCATAGTCATAATATATAATAATAATAAATAATAAGCGTCGAGAGGAGGCCTCCATCTCACGACGCCGTGACCGCCGTAATCCGTCTGACTGCTGATCACTCTCTGCAAGCATATGTTAACACGTATAGTTCCAACCTTCACGCCGATCCTAGCCAAGCATTTATCATCGAAGACGGGACCCGACATTAAAAGGGTTGGTAGCGACCCAAATGACATAACTTGTCATAATAAAGTTTCAACCATCTCCGGCCCTACCCGAAATGACAGATAGGATCCATACACAAGCGAAATATTTTGGCGGGTAATGCAAAGAAAAATTTGATAACAGTTGTAGAATAAATGCGTAAATAAACTCATTTGGAATAACATTAAAGTCACATTTTAGTGGGGTAAAAAGGCCCACATTTTGAAGATAAAGCCCACCTAGGCTGTAGATTGTCTAACCGATTTCTTGGATTACGAGTCCCTGAGCTTAGCTTTATCTATTCACAGCTTTGAGGTTTTGGAGTTGAAACATCCATCGGGTCTTAGAGCATATTTCTACTTGAGTGTATATCATGGCATGATATACAATCAATTGATCATGTAATGGCGCTAGTCAAATATTTCACGTTAAGGCGTGCTTGGTAAAAATATCATATTGTTGTTTTATCATAAATTAGTGCATCTTATTAATGCTTTAATGTACCTTGCGACATATCATATGAATGCATCAATTAATAGCATATTAGTCACATAAGGCATGTTTCACATAGGGAGTTTCAACACTTAGTTAAATTTCAAGTGTTTAATTTTCAGCAAAACAACTTAAAACAACCCAGTGTCATACTTTGACGATCTATAACTCTCGATTAAAAATACGTTATGACCGCACAAAGACACATTCTGGAAACCTCTAAACATGTACTGTAAGTTCTAAGAAGGAAGTCGACCCAAAGAGTCGTGGTTCTGGAGATATAGGGTCTCAAAGTCGGCAACTCGAACTGAATTCTATACTTAGAATATTTTCAGAATTTCCAGATTTAGAGTGTCATACTTTGACGATTCATAAATCTTGATTAAAAATACGTATGACCGCACAAAGACACATTCTGGAAACCTCTAAATATGTACTATAAGTTCTAAGAAGAAGTCGACCCAAAAGAGTCGTGGTTCTGGAGATATAGGCTCTCAAAGTGGGCATCTCGAACTGACTTCTTCTATACTTAGAAAAATTTTCAGGATTTCCAGATTTAGAAAACTTGACGAGGATTTTGCGAGGCTCGTAACTTTTGACTCACAATACCAAAATGACTGAAAGATACCATTTTAGAAACCTTGTAATAAGAACTACATGTTTCATGAAGGCGTACTGGAAGATACTTGATGCATCGATAAATACGTAAGTTCAAAGTTGACTAGTTGGAAGGACAACATTCAAGTAGGTGACTTTGGGTCAGTGAACAGTATACTTATAAGGCTTGGTTTGGGATCAAACTTTCCAGATCACAACTAGACATGGTAAAGAACATTTCTTATGAAGAAACCAAAGTCAAAATCGGATTACAAACGGCTCGAATATCTCACGCAAAAGTCGTACACGGACAGTCATTTAGCATAGAATTTTACTAAGGCAGTTTGTCCAAAAAGCTTACTGTAATCGTCAACTTTAAAAATTCACCGTGAGTTCATTATAAGGAATCTAGGAATGCAACCAATCATATTGAAAAGCCACTTAAGTCTAGTTTAATCCAGAAATAGCCTTACTCAATGATTCAAAATAGATTGGGAGATACAAAATATTTTACTACAAGCTATCACTACAGTGACAGTTTTGTGCAGTTCGTTTGAAAAATCTGGAATAAATAGTAACAATTTTAGAAAATTCTGAAAATTTACATAGATCTTCTAGACATGCTAATTTATGTTTATGCCAATTTTATAGTTTACCATTAGCCAAACTCGAAACGAAAGCCACGGACCGTGGGTGATGAACACCGAAATTTTACAGATTTGTGCAGTGTTTTGAAAAATAGAATTAAAATAGAAAATCAAGTTGTATTGACTTGAAATTTTACATAGACGTAATAGACATGTTTAATTTCAACATATTAAAATTTCACATTCATCGGACTACTGTAACTTAGTCAAATAATTTTATGAAGTTACTGTTTTCGTAACATACTTCAAGTTTTCAGTTTTAAGCTTATTCTTTTTGTATGCATTTCATATAACCACGAAAATGGTGAATCTATCACCCCAAATCACCACAAAGATCATCAATCTAACCATGCAAGTATGATTTAATCATGTCTAAGAGTCATATGAGATAGTTATACCTTAGTCACGAATTTGAAGATGAATGAGAGAGAGATGGAGCTTGAGCTTTCTCTTCCATTGTGGAAATGGTGTAGGAGAAGAAGAAGAGAGGAAAGGAGAGGAGGTCTGAAAATTTTGGGGAGAGAGGAGAAAATGTATTATGGTGAAATGAAGTGTATGGGAAGAGTTTCTCCATGTATCTCTCTCTTTCTCTTAGGCACACACACACACACAATAGGAATCATGGTTGAGTGTGTAGAGTGTGGTGATGATTAGTGTAGGCTAGAAAGGCTTTCCATGCATTGGGTGTTAAGGAGGTGACCATCATGCCATGCCATCTCATGATGGCCTATGGCTATGTAGGTGTCCAAATAGGTAGGCAAATTTTTTGGGAGTAGGAGATGATGATTGAGGAGTGTAAAGGAGCTCTTCATGCATTGGGTGTTTAAAGAGGTGACAAGCATGCCTTGTCAATCCATGATGGCCTAAGGTTTAGGGGTCCAAATAGGTAGGATTATTTTATTTTTGTACATTAATACAATATATATATCATACATGATCATAGGTATAAAATACAAGTCATAAAATAATTAAATCACCTCTTAGGCATATATTGAAATTTTCGAGAATAATAGGGAAAATAGGATAAAATAATAGCACATTTCATGCACACAAAACCCTAATTTCGAAATGTAGGGTTTCGAAATTATTAAATACACAATACCGAGTTTTAATGCTCAAAAATTAATTTTAATGCTTAATAATATCCATATATATCATAACATATAGTTTAGATACCATAGGATAATTTAATGGTATCATTACAGTGACAAACCTAATTTGTATAATTAGGGTTTTGAACTCATTCATAAATATCGAGTTTTAATAACTCAAAATTGATTTTAATATTTAATATTACTGATTATATAAATTAATGATAGGAAATTAATTGGGATAATTTCCGGATCATTGAACTCATCTCTCAAAACATCTCTACAGGCGTTAACGTTCAAAGCGTCTCAAAATGATCATAATCGACTCATCTCAAAATGGTCGCGAGAAGTTTGAACTTACTTTATAATTAATATTCTAGTAACATAGGAATTAATATGAAAATTAATTCTAATCTTTGTCGCCAGAAAATTTCACAAAATCTTGACGTATGATGTGTAATCGGCGCTTAAATAATCTTGTCGATATGCTTTACAAACTTCTATTTCTAAATTCACAATTCTCGGTGAATATAAAATAGAAATTAGTTCCTTCGTAAATAATCGAAACCATTATTCGCTATCTTCTTGATTGAATCGTCACGGTAATTCCTAATTTCTGGTTTTCAAAACCGTAATTAGCATCTAATTCTACGGATATTACATCCTACCCCTTAAAAGAAATTTAGTCCCGAAATTTGCATACCTCATAAAGTATGGGGTATCTTTGTATCTTAACATCTTATCTTTCCACGTGTTTTCCTTTTGTCCATGGTTCTTCCATTGGATTTTCATTAAAACCCAAACTTGATTCCTTAATCGTTGAATAAATGCGATCAAATTAGTCGTAGATTTTCATCATAACTCATCGAGTCAAAGGTCACGTCATCGTGTTGGTTTACGTGAATTGGGTCATTTTCGTATTTCCTTAACTATGACATGTGGAAAAAATATTTCGTATTTTTCCGAATTTGGTGGGAATACCAAGTTATAGGCTACTAGGCCTATTATTATTAGAAGCTCGTAAGGTTCTACAAAGCGTGGTCTCGAGATTCTCAGATCGATTTTGTAATTCTCTAGATGGAGAAATCTTAAGAAACTTAATTCCGCATTTAAAAATGCACTCAGTTTACGCGTGTCGTCAGTAAGACTTTTGTACGTCTTAACTTTTCTTATTCTTTGCCTTATTGGGCAGATATCTCGATCATTTCGCCACGACGCCGGGAACTTTATACCTTGCTCACCTACTTTGTTACAATAAAGTGGTGGTCGATACTTCTTTCAAGTCTGATGCCTCATAAGGCTATATTGATCGTTGGTTGTGACTACGGTTGTACATAACTTAACAAGTGGTACAATACATTCTCACTTGCACCGGGTTTAACATTTATGTTCTCATCGTATCCTTAAACGTTCATACTGTCCTTTTGTTCGCCCTTCTGCTGGTGAGCGGGCAACTATGTTAAGGTTCAACCTCGTTTTTAACTCTTTTTGGGAGTTTAGTTCAAAATCTAGGGGTACTCTTGGAGTCTCTATCTGAAGCGATAGGTTTTGGTACTCCCCGTAAATATACAATTCCCTTTTTGTACGTCTGAGCTTAACTTATCGGGTCTACGAGTCATCTGAGTAGGCAGAGACAAAACATAATTGGTGAGTCAATCCACTACTACCCATATAGTAGTGCGACTTCTTTATGACTTTGGCAGAACCTGTCATAGGATTCATTGCTACATCATTCCATTTTCATTCGTGTAGCTCTAGAGATTATAACCTCTTATAAGGCCTTTGATACAATGCCTTCACTTGTTGATAACCGAGACACGGTTCGACAATCATGGTTACATCTCAATTCATCCCTTACTATCTAACCTTTCTCGTAAATCATAACATATCTTAAAATTGCCTGGCTGGGCGGTATGAGAAGGGTCATGAACTTTATTCTTGGTTTCATCTCTAAGCTTATCATTGCTTGGAGATATATATATATATATATATATATATATATATATATATATATATAATCCTTCCTTAGACGATATAACATTGTCAGTATTTCCTAAAATTCTTGACCTTTCATTCCTTATCTTAATTTGTATTCTACTCCCATCTCCATTCTCTTTTTAGTCATATGTCACCTTGGGTGTGAGAGTACAACTTCGTTAAACAACGAATGCCCGACTATTTACATTCTCATTTTCTTAAACTTTCCAATGAGTTTTCCTTTTTGTTGGGACATACTATGATTTAGGTGAATTTTATAACTCGGTATTAGATTCTACATTTACCATCCTCGGTGATCATTTATCACACTTATAATCTTTTACTAATTGAGCCATCTTTCTCATCCTCAGATCCACATTTCCTTGCTCGAAGAATAAATTCAAACTTTCGCAAGTTGAGAAGGGTTCTTAACTTATTGTCATAGGAGTGATGTCTTCAAGACTTTGGTATTTATACTACTGTCACTATTTCAAGTCGTGAGTTGGAAAAATTCCATTCATGTGGCCTAAGTCGTTGTGATCATAAGCTATTATCTTTCTCATATTAATACATAGCCTCTCTTTTATTACTCCACGTAATTTCATTCCTTTTTGGGGTAGCTATGTTATTGGTCTTGCTACTTTAGAGAGTTCTCAAGGGCTCTTTGATAGCAGTCAATTAATCTATGAAATTCCTCATCTTATCTTAGGTCACTGACGACTTTCATTCTTAATTGCTTTGCCCTTTGTCAGGTCCACATTGATTTCTTCTAAGGATACTATATGCCTAAGGAATATTTCTTCTTTCTTGAAATTCACAATCTTGTGCTTGCAAAATCGCCTGACTCTTAAAAGTCATAAGCAGGTCTTTGATGTTCTTTATGTTCTTCTTCGTCCTTTGAATAGGTAAGAAATTACACTGAGCTTCAAGCTCCGAAGGCGAAACTTAAATCTAGTCCCTACCTGCCCGACAAGGGAATCTAACTCATAGCTACCAGAGCTGGGTAGCTTTATTTCCCCTTAGCTTTGTCAAAGGAAAGGGACCAAAAGCTCGAATTCATAGCTCTCTAGCCTTCGGTTTCTGACTAGCCGAGAGAGTCGAATTGAAAGTTAAGATAAAATTTTCTAAGTACGTGTGGAACACTCAAGTTTTGAGGTTCATGATCAGGGCTGGTGCATTTGTCGATCCGAATGGTCTAACTATTATCTCATAGCATGACCATATCTTACTCGGAACTATTCACTTTCGTATTTCGGATACCATTCTACTAGGACCATATAATATTATACCAAAATGCCTAAATGAGGACTTTTTATTCATTCTCTACGAGGGTCGGTTTATCGAGCCGACTGATTACAAGGCGTCTAGTTCTTTTTACACCCAAAATTTCGACACCACATTTAACCTATTCACGAAATATTCCAACTACGTTTATTTTACTCATTCTAACCATATTATCTACATATGAGTCTCATATTATCATAGGATTCTGTGTCTCGAGTGACCTTCACGAGTCGTGCCTTTCGTTTAGAAACTTGTCTATTTCTCGACACGTTTTACCTCATATATCAAGCGATCTTTCTCTTTCAAAGAGTCGGGGTCTGCTCGCTCCTGTTTCTTCTTCAATACCGAAGTTGGTGTTACTTTTATCGAAAGTAAGGTCGAGTTGGTAGTGGTAATACTCCTAATCCTTGAGGGCGATAAGATCATGTTCTTTTTGGCCTTCTCGCCTCTTATTGGTACCATTGACGGCACAGGACGTGGGGTGGTATTTGGAACATTAGGGTACAACATTTTGTCACGTCGTGCGGTGTAAATTAGCGGGGACTAGGACGAGTGCTTATAGGTGCCGTTCCATATGCATCATGAGTATACTTGAGCACATTGACAAATCTGGTAAGTCCGCCTGACTTTGGAATTTGTATCATGGAGAAAAGATTCTTTTGACACATCCTTTGCAAAACCACGCTAATCTGTTGGCAAACGACCGATAAGTCGTTGGATACCATCCTCATTTGTCACTCTAAAAATTTCGAGCGTCCATCTAGAGGTGTAAAATTTTCTCCAAAGCTATTCTAAATCCATGCATAGCTCATAATAAAAGAACCGATACGCTCGTGTGAGTTATAAATTGTAGCCTTGGGGTTACTCTCTAACCCGTTAAACACCCTTTTTCACGCCATTCAGATCACGGATATTTTTAGATAAGTTCGACTTAATTTAAGCTATGGAGGAATCTTTAAACAAGAATGATCTCTTAAAGAATTATACACTTTAAGGCGTATATAACTGTAGATAACTCATGACACTTATCTTAATACTCATTTCGTCTACTCCTTGATCAGATGTCGCTCTATATCCATTCATGTATGCGGATAGTGGGTACCAATATCCTATCGCGTAAAACCTTTTATCGAAAAGATTAGGTCCGGTCACGATCACGTGAATGACAACCATTTTGAAGCTTCTTGACTCTAAAATTATATCTCGTTCCTCACGGATATAGTGATCCAAATCATTGAGTAGAACTTTAGGCGATTCTAGCTCGAATCTACGCTGAGCAACTCTTGCGATGGCCATGATTTTCGTATAGGTAAGGAGGTCTACATCTTGACGCGCTTACCTAAATTGGGTTCTATCGCTCTTTGCGTGCTTAGCGATGTCAGCGAAACACCTAAATTGAACAAAATCTTATAGGTATTCGAGGAAATTTCCTCATACCTATCCTACCTTTTGGGTTTTATTTGTTACATTTTCGGTCACAGTATAGGCTTTGGTTTCTGGTGTTCCGTTTATTCAAGTAAACATCTATTTCATATGTCATTGTCCTTTCCATTGGGTCATTATGTTCCCTGCTATGGCCTACATCTGCCTCATTCACCTCATACTTCTCGGGTATCGTATCGTTATGCTTTTACCAATAGCATTTGTCATTGTCCTTTCCATTGGGTCATTATGTTCCTTGCTATGGCCTTTTGCCTCATTCACCTCATACTTCTCGGGTATACGTATCGTTATGCTTTTACCAATAGCATTTGTGGTTAGGTCTACATCAACCTATCCGTTGATATTGATATTTCGATAATTAAGTCTTACCTTAGAGATCGTCGTGTCTCTAGCACTATCATTCATTCCTAATCCAAGATGAATGACTCCATTCCTTTTCACTTCATCAATCTTAGGAATATATTTCATATATCCTTACTTTAACTCTTCTCAAGGGAAATTCTTATTTATCAAGTCATATGTCTCTTAAGCTTATATTATGTCGGTGGCTATCTTATAATCGTTATAGCTCATAGTTTCTTTAGTCATTTCTACTTTTGTCCCTTTTTCTTGGACACGGTATTTGAAAGTAATCTAACTTTCGTTATAATTCGGTTCCCACTTCGGACTAGAACCGTTATCATTGTCGTATGGCTTGGTAGGGTCGTACATTTGTACACCATAACTTAAATTCAAGCATCTCTTCCATGTCTTGGCTTTGAAGATATTTTCTTCACACTTGATTTACATGCTAGGGCTATCCTCGTCGTTCACACAATCTCAAAGATTATGATTCCTCCATCTCATTATCATTTGTTTAACAAGTTTCAATTACTTGGAATCGGTTATGCTCAATCATAATCTCATTGGTCGAGGTATAAGGCGATGGATCCATTTTACGAGATGCTATCATTTCCTTATATATATATATTCACGGAAAGGAATATTTTGTATCATCTTTATTCTTTTAAACATGTCCAACCTACTAACGAGGTTTCGAGGACAACCAACTATCTTAAGGATAAGTTGTAATCTCTCTTGTTATAAAGAGGAGTTCATATCCCACGGATATCATATACTTTTCTTGCTTTTACTCTTGCATTCAATGCTAAAGAGTATCTTATTCATAACTTGATTATCGTAACAGTCGTATGAAGGTATAACTTCACTGTTATCAATCTTTGTAAAGCCCATCAAGGGTCATCACATCCATGTGTATCATAGGAAAATATCTCATCTCATCGAGATTTTCCTTACATCCCGATTTCTTGATGTCTATCATTTTCTTGATGCGAAACATTTGGGTGGTGGAATAAGTCAACCTATTTCATATCGATGTTTATCGCTTCACTAATTCGTACTTAGGTGACAAGGTAAGTCGGCGTTAAGTCATACTTAATGGTTTCAAGAGTCGAGAAAGAATTATCACGACTACTTAAAAAAAAACGTTTTCTCACAAATTGAAATAACATATTTTCAATGATTGATTCGATATGCTTTTTAGACCGAATAAATGGGGCTCTAGGGTCCGAAGACCAGAATGACGACTACCGAGATTTCTTTGGTCATATGGGCTGGCCAGACCCGTCACAAATATTTTCTCAGTCACGCTAGGATTTGGGTTCAAAAGGACACTTTATGAATTTTTGGGTTGAAAATTTTCTTCAGAAGAAGTGAGAAACTCGAATGAATTCTCAATTGGAACTAGGTCATAGAGTTAAACTCAACGACAGATATTGGGTGATGAATATAATTTTTGAAAGCTTATATACCCATAATAGGTCATCAACAAAGGTTCTTATATGCGCGTGGCTCTATTTGTATTGCTGGCAATCTTACTTTCTTAGTAACATTCTAAGATTCGTATCGTACTATAACGTTCTTACTTTCTATAAATCATAGAGCTAGCTTCAACTGATCCTCGTGAATCCTGGAGTAGGAATCAGGAATTTGGTCCTTCATAAGAAATGAAGTACAGTACATTAGGGGCACGTAGGCGAAAACCGTACGTAAATCGGAGTTCACACGATCGAGAACTAATCAAAACAAAATCACTGCGCAGTGCAGGAAAAATTCGCGCGCTCGCGCCGAGGTCATAAGCGATGCCGGCGCAAGGTCGTGCATGCCGTTACCGATGCCGCGGTAGTACAGAGAAATGCCGACGTCGAGGTCGCATAAGCTACCAAAGTCGATATGTCAAAGTCGACATTATAAATTCCCGAAATCAAAGTCGACAGTCACACATGCCGAGGTCGAAGTCGAGGTCGCACAATTTTGTATAAATCCTTTTCTTTTCGATACTCAAGATGGAATGAAGTTCTCAAATCCATCGTTACTCTTGTTCTTGTAATAGGAGGAAGTTCTTACTTCTATATTCTTTCGTAAAAGGGATCATGCTTCTTAAAAAGTCTACGTTCTGTTGAGCTAGCATGCTCATCATCATAAAGAACTTTGAAGTTGAAGTAAAACTTCAAATATTCATCGTAGCTCATTTATGCGCATGTACTTCGTCAATTTCACGAATTCAACATATCATTTTGACAAATCGGTGTCCAATCTCAATCACTTTGAAGCATGAATAACATAACTTTGTTCATAACAATGAACACTTATTGAATTCGAGTTTCAAATATTTCATCTTTGGATCATGCGAAACTTTCTCACATCATTGTCATCATCTCCTTATATCTTCCTTCTTTTCATAACTTTCTCGACAAATCATTTGTCATAACATTCATTCTCAACCTTTCTCATAGCTTTCATTTCTTTTGAAAGATCATTTCAATCATCCTTCACTTCAAACTTTTCGATTTCAAACCGAGAAAATCATTTGTCTATCATAAATCAAATCCTTTAAGTTTCCTTAAATATGGGTCCCATACACGCATATTGTGGGAATCTTTGAGCTTTCTTAAATATGGGTCCCATACACGCATATTGTGGGAATCTCTTTTGAAAAAAATCATTTCCATCCTTTTCACTTTCAATCTTTTCATTTTATTTGAATAAAAATCATTTCATAAACATTAAATACGGCGGAAATTTTCAAAACTTTTGAAAAGAATCATTTACCTCATTTCGGTTGAGCTTGATGTGATGGAGTGTTGAGCATTGTCGGTGACCTTTAGAAGTCTAGTGACTCAATCTAGACTTAACCTTAAAGGAGATTTTGGGTTCAAGAGCGAACAGCTCGATACCGCTCTGTTACATCCCTAAATCTAAGTAGGATTTAGAAGGATTATAACTCTAAGCGGTATAATTAAATAGGAATTCTCCTTAACAAAAGCCGTAATTCATATGACAAGCATGTTCTTGGACTTTAGTACATAACTTAAGTTCTTGTGTGGAAAACATGTGATATGTACATATGACGATGTACTATCAAGGTATAAACTTTTCGTGACAATATTCATATTGCTCAACTTTGCTCCATCCATCATCGCTCAACTTTGCACATTTAAAACAAACATGCGGGGTGAGAACAAGAATGCACTCGGTGGACTCATGCCAAAAACATTTGATAATATTGAATTATGTTGCCAATGTCGAGTAAGTCACAAGGGTTTTAGTTAAAAGGCCTTGTCTTTACTAAAATCATTCGATTCATAAAATTAGCTTGGCCAAGCATTTTCTTGGTGTGTATGGTCCGTATCTCATAGTCACAATACATAATAATAATAAATAATAAACGTCGAGAGGGAGGCCTCCCATCTACGACGCCGTGATCGACCGTAATCCCGTCGACTACGGTCGCTCTCTGCAAGCATATGTTAACACAACAGTATAGTTCCAACCTTCACGCCAATCCTAGCGGGCATTTATTATCCGCACGGGACCCGATATTAAAAGGGTTGGTAGCGACCCAAATGACATAACTTGTCATAATAAAGTTCCAACCATCTCCACACCCTACCCGGCAAACAGATAGGATCCAACACAAAGCGAAATATTTTGGCGGTAATGCGGTAAAAATTTGATAATGTATGTAGAATAAGTACCGTTAATAAACTCATTTGGAATAACATTAAAGTCACATTTTAGTGGGGTAAAAAAGGCCCACATTTTGAAGATAAAAGCCCACTGATTTGTAGATTGTCTAACCGATTTCTTGGATTGCGAGTCTGAAGCTTAGCCTATCTATTCACGGCTTTGAGGTTTTGGAGTTGAAACATCCATCGGGTCTTAGAACCCATATTTCTACTTGAGTGTATATCATGGCATGATATACAATCAATTGATCATGTAGTAGCGCTAGTCAAATATTTCACGTTAAGGCGTCTTGGTAAAAATATCATATTGTTGTTTTATCCTAAATTCGTGCATCTTATTAATGCTTTAATGTACCTTGCGACATATCATATGAATGCATCAATTAATAGCATGTTAGTCACATAAGGCATGTTTCACATAGGGAGTTTCAACACTTGGTTAAATTTCAGTGTTTAATTTTCACAAAACAACTTAAAACAACCCAGTGTCATACTTTGACGATCTATAACTCTCGATTAAAAATACTTATGACCGCACAAAGACACATTCTGAAACCTCTAAACATATACTGTAAGTTCTAAGAAGGAAGTCGACCCAAAAGAGTCGTGGTTCTGGAGATATAGGCTCTCAAAGTGGGCAACTCGAACTGACTTCTTCTATACTTAGAAAATTTTCAAGATTTTCAGATTTAGCTTAACGACGAGGGATTTTGCGAGGCTCGTAACTTTGACTCACAATACCAAAATGACTGAAAGATACCATTTTAGAAACCTTGTAATAAGAACTACATGTTTCGTGAAGACCGTCTGGAAGATACTTGATGCATCGAGAAATACGTAAGTTCAAAGTTGACTAGTTGGAAAGGACAACATTCAAGTAGGTGACTTTGGATCAGTGAACAGTATACTTATAAGGCTTGGTTTGGGATCAAACTTTCCAGATCACAACTAGACATGGTAAGGAACATTTCTTATGAAGAAACCAAAGTCAAAATCGGATTACAAACGGCTCGAATATCTCACGCAAAAGTCGTACACGGACAGTCATTTAGCATAGAATTTTACTAAGGCAGTTTGTCAAAAAAGCTTACTGTAATGCGTCAAATTTAAAAATTCACCGTGAGTTAATTATAAGTAATCTAGGAATGTAACCAATCATATTGAAAAGCCACTTAAGTCTAGTTTAATCCAGAAAAAGCCTTACTCAATGATTCAAAATAGATTGGGAGATAAAAATATTTTACTACAAGCTATCACTACAGTGACAGTTTTGTGCAGTTCGTTTGAAAAATCTGGAATAAATAGTAAACATTTTTAGAAAATTCTGAAAATTTACATAGATCTTCTATACATGCTAATTTATGTTTATGACAATTTTTAGAGTTTTACCATTAGCCAAACTCGAAACGAAAGCCACGGACCGTGGGTGATGAACACCGAAAGTTTACAGATTTGTGAAGTGTTTTTGAAAAATAGAATTAAAATAGAAAATCAATTTTTATTGATTTGAAATTTTACAGAGACGTAATAGACATGTTTAATTTCAACATAGTAAAATTTCACATTCATCGGACCACTGTAACTTAGTCAAATAATTTTATGAAGTTACTGTTTTCGTAACATACTTCAGTTTTCAGTTTTAAGCTTATTCTTTTGTATGCATTTCATATAACCACGAAAATGGTGAATCTATCACCCCAAATCACCACCAAGATCATCAATCTAACCATGCAAGTATGATTTAATCATGTCTAAGAGTCATAGGAGATAGTTATACCTTAGTCACGAATTTGAAGATGAATGAGAGAGATGGAGCTTGAGCTCTCTCTTCCATTGTGGAAATGGTGTAGGGAAGAAGAAGAGAGGAAAGGAGAGAGGTCTGAAAATTTTGGGGAGAGAGGAGAAAATGTATTATGAGTGAAATGAAGTGTATGGGAAGAGTTTCTCCCATGTATCTCTCTCTCTCTCTTAGGCACACACACACACAATAGAAATCATGGTAGAGTGTGTAGAGTGTGGTGATGATTAGTGTAAGCTAGAAAGGCTTTCCATGCATTGGGTGTTAAGGAGGTGACCATCATGCCATGCCATCTCATGATGGCCTATGGCTATGTAGGTGTCCAAATAGGTAGGCAAATTTTTGGGAGTAGGAGATGATGATTGAGGAGTGTAAAGGAGCTCTTCATGCATTGGGTGTTTAAAGAGGTTACAAGCATGCCTTGTCGATCCATGATGGCCTAAGGTTTAGGGGTCCAAATAGGTAGGATTAATTTATTTTGTACATTAATACAATATATATCATACATGATCATAGGTATAAAATACAAGTCATAAAATAATTAAATCACCTCTTAGGCATATATTGAAATTTTCGAGAATAATAGGAAAATAGGATAAAATAATAGCACATTTCATGCATTAAAACCCAAATTTGAAATGTAGGGTTTGAAATTATTAAATACACAATACCGAGTTTTAATGCTCAAAATTAATTTTAATGCTTAATAATATCCATATATATCATAACATATAGTTTAGATACCATAGGATAATTTAATGGTATCATTACTCGTGACCAAACCCTAATTTGTATAATTAGGGTTTTGAAATCCATTTCATAAATATCGAGTTTTAATAACTCAAAATTGATTTTAATATTTAATATTACTGATTATATAAATTAATGATAGGAAATTAATTGGGATAATTTTGGATCATTGAACTCATCTCTCAAAACATCTCTACAGGCGTTAACGTTCAAAACGTCTCAAAATGATCATAATCGACTCATCTCAAAATGGTCGCAGAAGTTTGAACTTACTTTATAATTAATATTCTAGTAACATAGGAATTAATATGAAAATTAATTCTAATCTTTGCTGCTCGAAAATTTCACAAAATCTTGACGTATGATGTGTAATCGGCGTTAAAATAATCTTGTCGATATGCTTTACAAACTTCTATTTCTAAATTCACAATTCTCGGTGAATATAAAATAGAAATTAGTTCCTTCAGAATAATCGAAACCATTATTCGCTATCTTCTTGATTGAATCGTCATAAATAATTCTAATTTACTTGTTTCAAAAACCGTAATTAGGCATCTAATTCTACGGGATATTACAATTTTGGCGAAGAAAAAGTTCAGCAATTTTGTGATCAGGGCGAGGAGGTGATTGGTTAGGTGAGTTCTGAGGTGTAGGTTGACTCTCTTGAGTCTCTTCTTCAGGTGTTGGGTTTCGTCGTCCTCTCGGCATACTGAAAGGTTTTGAGGATTTGAATATCGAATCAATGGAAACATTTTTTTTTATCACATAAAAAGTTAAGGTGTTCACAGAATTTAAACAAATCAGTTTGTTGATAGGTTACTTATCACGAATAAGGAAGTTGCAAAGTTCATATACTATAATATCTGATTTATATATATTGGGAAAATTACCTCTTTGATGACTTTTAACAAAAGGGTAAAATTTACCACAAGTGGGTTTAGGCTATTGCGATGCTCTATCTATACGGCATCCCAACGAACTATCCTATTTTACATACATACCCCTTACATATATGCCAAAACTACTATATGCGTCACTTCTGTACAACATTATATCTGCTATACCATACTATCACACAAGATCCACTACCAATGGCTACCACTCGGACCAGGCTCATCGTTCCTGGCGAAGTCTGTCTCTACTTCAGCTCACTGGTCGCTGCTTCCTCGTCAAAGTATCTATCAATCTCTTCTTCCCAATCAGGGCTACCGTGCCTCGGTGCCGTAAACTGTAAGGGCTCAATCTCTTCCTCATTGTAATCTGGCATTGGCGGTCTAGGCGCATGGGGGTTGTTGTCATGCGAGATCGCCATCAACTTGGTTGTAGAATATATGGTTCAGTAACGAAAGACATCTCATTGACCGGAAGGTACTTGATTTTGCACTCACCAACAGACTCAACATGCTCAGGCTCGTATCGATAGGATCTGGAAATACCTGATGGCCTAGAGGAGCAGGTCCCCTCATCGGCAGGAGGAGGTGACTCCCGAAATAGATGAACCTCTCGGAGATGGCTAGGAAGATCAGTCGGAAATAGCTGAGACTCAGGAGTTACAACTAGGAGAGAGTCATAAGGAACTGCATGAACTGGATAAGAACCAGGAACTATCTCTGAAACAGAGACAGTAGGATCAATCTAAGAAGATACTGGGTCGACAGGTTCTCTAGTATAATCAATATAATCAAGTGTATGAGTAGAGGTGTAATATCCTGGATATTTAAACACCAATTTTCGAAATTTTGAAGGAATTTGATTACTATGAATTCAAAAATGAAAATGAACGTCGATAATTTCCGATTTTGAGCGAATAGAAAATTCTATTAAATTTTTCACTTATAATGAATCATAATAAAAAATAATTATGTTTTTAAATATATATGGAATATTAACTAGATAAGTATTACTCTAATAAAGAAAAATTACATCTTCTTTTATATGTTCTATAATTTTCGAGAATTAGAGTATACACATGGATAAATTGTGATGAAATTGTGATCAAGTATAGAATCACTTTATTAAATGTGATGAGATGTTATTATTATTTTATTTGCATATGGAAGATATTTATTTTATAAGATAAGGTTTTAAAATGATATTTTCTATAAGATAAGATTTGCTAAAGATATTTTATTTAAAAGATAAGATATGGTAATTAATGAAATTTGACCAAAAGATGATATTTATCTCTTTAATGCTTTAATAAAGTGATAATTATCACAATTAGATATTTTCCTTATTTTCTTCACCTAATTCTCGAAAATAATGAAAAATGTGTAGATTTTTGCCAAATAATTTATTTAATTGCACAAGCTTTAATACTTGATAAATATAATGGAATTAAGGTCAATCTTATCTCCTAAATATCATATGAATTTCGAAATTTAGTGATTAATGGAAGAGTAAAAGAAAAAAATTGTTATTTAACTTCTAAGCTTGTAATTTTCGAATAAAATGGGGAATTTTGCTAGATTAGTTCAAGAAATTTATTTTATGATACAAGAGCATTATTTTTATATAATCCTTCATTAAAATAATAAATATCATGGAATTAAGGTCAATCTTATCTCCTAAATATCATATGAATTTTGAAATTTAGTGATTAATGGATGAGTAAAAGAAAAAAATTGTTATTTAATTTCTAAGCTTGTAATTTTTGAATAAAATGGGGAATTTTGCTAGATTGGTTCAAGAAATTTATTTTATGACACAAGAGTATTATTTTTAAATAATCCTTCATTAAAATAATTTTAGTTATTAAAGGAATGAAGATTTGATAATTTATTCTTTAATTCTAGTTATAATTCGATAACTTCACTTTATTATATTTGTTCTTAATTATTTTTCCTATGATTTGTTCTATCATCTAAGACTTATGTCACATAGCTATTAATTGGAAGAAAATAAAATATGTAGCATATATTTATGCATAAGGACCGAAAACTTGCCTAAAGGTGTGAAAAGAAGAAATAATTCAATCTTTATGACAATGATGTATAATTATTATGATGTAGAGATAATATTAATGTTAAGATAAGGTGAATTATTAATGAAACAAGTGGATGTGTTATTTGTTGGGACATGGCCGAAAACTTTGACAAATTAAGAAAGAAATAATTTTGAAACTCTTTGATAGTGATGTTTAATCTTTGAAAATGATATGTATTAAATGATAAAGTATAAGATAAGATAAAATTTTGTCTCATATTGCAAGTAGGGGACCGAAAATTAAGGTGATAAATTAGAGTGTAAATTGTTGACTTTTACATTAAGATATTTTGTTAAAGTATGATTAAAATATCTTATAACTTATATAAATACAGATCACACCTCTCTTATGATCATTATGACCGAAAATTGAGAGAAAAAAAAGAGAGAAAGTGTTCTTCAAAAATCCTCTTCAATCCTAGGTAGAAAAACCGTTGTCGTCACCGATCAATCCCGATTAAAAGGTTAGAAATCGTACAACCTTTTTTATATATGCTAAAATATTAGAATTTCATCCATGAAATATGAGGTTATATGCTTTTTGTTATTTCATATGATAATTGAGAAATTTTGTTAAAATGTTTAAGTTGTTAATTAAATATGTTTATATGGTGTTTGTAAGCTTATATTATGAATTTAGTACAAAGTTAAGCATGTTATAATTTTCTTCATGAAAACCGAAAATATGTAAGATTTATATAGTGATGAAAATAAATTTTAATTGTTGTTTTGATCATGAATTGATGATAGTTAGTATTGTTTAAGTATGTATGATTTAAATCATAATTTTTGAAAAAATATTGGATAATATTTCATGATAATTTCGAAAATCCTAAAGTATGGAATATTGATGTATAAGTTGTGTATGATGAATATTAAGGCATATTATTGATATATGATGCTAATAATATGTTGTGTAAATTAATTAGAATTTTTGAAAATTGTTTATTTGATTTTTCAAAAATTTCGAGAACCATAGTATAAGGTTTTTGATGTCAAATTTTTATGACTATTGTTATTTGATATTATGGATCCTATGTTAATATGGTATGTTATGTGAATTTATAGGAATTTATGGATAAGTTTTGAAAATAAATTAAAAAGGGCCGAAAATAAAGAAAAAGGAAAAATAAAGTTTCAAATTTATTTTATTACATGTGATCACATATTTAGATCCAAAAATATGTTTAAGATATGTTATGAATTTATGGGATTTTTAAGATGAAGTATAATAAGTTTACGTTGAAATATTTGTTAAGCGACGTAAGGTTTTGTAGGAAATAAAGTGTTATGATTTAAATTAGTTACATGTGTTTTAAGTGGACATGATTGAATGTTGAAGTGGATTTATGAAATTTATTGAAGTATGTTAAATAATAAAATGGAATTAGATAATATTATGTAAGATTAATGATTTTATATGTTCTAAGGTGATTTTTGAGAAATACTTTAGTTTGAAGTTTGATATGACTTGATTAAGGTATGAACGTATTGGTAATTTGACAGCAAAAGCAAGAAAAAATCCAATATAAAATAAAAGTATGTTAATACATGAGTAGAATTATGTAATTTCCCTAGCTAAATGTGAGTGTCTCTGATAGAATGAATAAGACGTGTAAGGTGAGAAATGAAGCGAGAAATTATTACTAATAAACTGAGTTGTTGAAAATTCGTATTAAGAAAATACGTTAGTGCGCGACGAAGTTAGTTATGAAATTAAGGTTCGTAATCTACATGAAATGATGTGGACTGAAGAAAAAGAATGTAAGGATGGAGTATCACCTCTCTTCGAGACACGACAAATATAATCAACGTAATATAGTTGTTAAGTGCGATAAAAGAATTCTCTAATGATAAAAAGGTTGATGCTAGTAAAACCTGTTGTTTCGGATCGATGATTTTCGAAAAAGCATAGTGATGTGCTAAATCTCGTTTCTTACGTTGATAAGGTTCGGCTCAGAAGTGAAAGGAGACGACGAGTGATCACTAGTGACATAAGAGCAATAAGTTTTAAGGTGGGCATTCTTTTTAAAGAGAATTATGGGCTTTCTTGGAAAATGAGATTTTACGAAAATATTTACCGTTATTACTTTACTATTTTTCTTATACTGCAAATGGTTAAATACGATATTGTCTGCCAAAAGGTTTTATGTTTTGTATATATCCATTCGGGTTGGTCGGGCCAACAGGAGATTACGAATTCGGATCCTACTGGTGAGATGCTAGTTAGGATTGTGTACACTTAGCCTCTGAACCGTTCACGATCAGTCGTGCATCCGGGTGAAGGGAGGCCTCCCTCCCGACGCGTTCCATAGCCGACTTGGAATATACGTTGTAAGAAAATGACTGGCCAGTCGACTTTGAGAAAATGATGAAATGTTTAGTAAGCACAAGGCATTTTTAAATAAAACCCTTGTGTCTTGCTGTGATGGTGGCAGTACAATATTTCGTGAATGAGATGAAAAATGTTTTGGCATGTGTCCATTGAGCACTTTGTACTCAGCCTTGCATGTTTGTTTATAAATGTGCAGGTTGAGTTGGTGATTGAACAGAGCGGAGTTGAGAGGAATCCTTTTTGTCAACTTAGTATGGAATATCTTTTGGTTCACCTTGAGAATGCATCTTCATATGCATGTTGTTGTCAAATATTTCTTTTGATGTGAATATACTATACGCAAGTGCACGTAATCAACAAGTAATACACGGAAGTATTCCGAGATCGAATCCACATGGAATGCACTTTTAAATCACGTAGATTGTAATTTTGTAAAATAAGGGGAGATGGACGAACTGATACGAACTAGAATATAACACCAAATGAACTGAATTAAAATGACTTGACGCGGCAAGTGGACAGTGACATAGAAAACTAGGAGATTACCGTTATCAAGGTAGAGAAACAGACTTGATTTCTCGATTCCACCCATGCTCTTTTCTAAATATTGCTACAGCATTATCTTGCATTATCACTATGACATGAACTTTTCGATTCTTAGTATTTTCCCAAATCTAAGATTATATTCTATAGATCCAGTCCATATATTCCTATATCGAATCGCTCTTAGAATATCATTACTAATCCATTCATATTTGTCACGCAAGGTAAATGCATATTCCTATGCTATTTACACATAACATTAAAATCATGTTCTTACGTCGCTCTATTGTTTTCCATTCTATAACAACTTCCCAAAGAATTATAGAACTATGATCCGACTAATGGTGATCAATCACAAGTGAGATATAAACAACCCCAATAAAAAATAGTGATTTGGCAAGACAAGCGTAGAATGCGCTCGTCACGCATGAGCATGGGTTTCTCAAAAATCAAATCATAAAGGTTTAGCTCATAGCGAGTGTTTAACAACATTGAAATAAGCAACGACCATATGATTAACAAGGTTTAAGAAAGATAAAGAAATTAGTTATCGGAATCAGATGCAAGCTCTTGGATCGTCGCTCTTCCGATGACTTTCTCCAAGAATTCGCACCTTCTTCCTTACTCCGGATGTTCTCTATCCTCTGTAACTCTCCAAAATGTCAATATCCGTAATCCCCTTCGATTGTTGCCAACTCCTTTTAATAACAACCTCCCGCGCTTTTCGGAGGTACAGACATCGGCACCGCCACGCCGTTCGCCTCGATCCCTTTTATTTTTCGCTAGCTCGCGGATGCAGCGCGTGTCTCTTTCAACAGAGCCGCACCGCCACGTGGCCGTGGTCCCGCTGATTTCTTCTTCGAGAATTAACCAAGACTTTCCATGCTACTTCGCTTCCTTCCCGTAAGCACGGCTTCGGGATTTCGCTTTACTTCGAGCTCGGCTCTGCTTACGGGCTTTACTTTGCCAGCGAGTCCGACCTTACTTTCAACACGAGCTCATCCATACTTTCGAGTGGGCTTCCGCCATGAGCTCGATTGTGTTTACGAGCTCGCCCACTTTCAATCTTCGAGGAGTCGAACACTGCTTCCGAGCTCGAGCTCTTCGCTCGAGCTCGCGCTTCGCTTCGAGCTCACAAGACTTCGCCCGAGCCCAACCTCGAGGTCGCCTTCATACTTGTGAACTTTTCAATCTTTGAGCTCGGAAGGATGCGAGCTCGGCCTCTCTCTTTTCTCCCTGAGTTTGGTTCCACTTACAAGCTCGTCAATTTTGAGCTCGGGCGCCACTTTTCCAGGCTGATTTTGCCTTAGTAGCCCGACTCGTCCCCACATTTTTCAAAGATTACTGCTCGGATCCTTCCTCTTACATCGAAGTCAAGCTCGCTCATGAGCTCGGCCTCGTCTTCGCTGCCGTTCTTCCTGCAACATGCTATAATTATATAAATAACGCTCAAAAACAACTAAAACCCTTTATTTTCATCAGACTCAATCCTTCACACAAACACACGCAAACAAGAAAAACACAAGCAAGACAAGGACAAACAGGCGAGCAGAACATACAACAACCGAGGCTTTTATCATTAAAAAGGACCTATAATAACTCTTTTACAAGAGTTATCACATGTCTCACACGTTTATTCCGCTGCAAACTCTTGAAACTCTTTTAAATTCTATAACTATGTTAAGTCCTTGACTGTCTTGTTAAAAGCTTTGTAAGAGCTACTGTTTTGTCAGAACCTTCGAAAAAATCCTTTATATAAATTATTTCCTTCAATCCTTAATCTCATTTATGCTTCTGCAATATCTATGCTTCCTCACATATGAAATGAGTGGAAAATCTCATTCTTTTAATATTTACTTAATCCAACCCCAAGTCGCGGTCCGATAAGGCAGTCTCTCGGGATTAGCCGAACCGGGCTGTGACAGAGTGGTATCAGAGCAGGTCATTTGCTTTGAACCAAATATGTTCTTTCTATCCAAGTCTGGCTCGAATCACTAGACTTTTACGAAATAGTCTTCACCGCTCAACGCTCCAGTTCATCACGCTCAACTAGTAAGGAAAATTGGTTTCTAATGTTTTCGAAAGTGAAAGTATGGTTTTAAATGTTTTGAAAGTTTTATGCTTATGTTACAGTTTTGAGATGAACTCGAGTGATTGAAAGTTTTTTGAAGAAAATGGACATGCCGTTGATAGAGAAAGTGAAACAGCTTTGAATTTTTATAATTCACTGATTGATGAAACCAATAAGTGGTTTATTTATGAATGGACTTGATTGGATTAAAGCGCATACATAGGATTGTATGTGAGTATTGATGATGGGCATATATGGATTTATATGTCAAGTGAGTATGGATACAATTTTTTTTATGAAACATAATATGAGGTTTGTTTTTCCAAAAGAACGTAGACATGCTCTAAGTTTCACGATCACTTTTGCAAAGAACTTAGATTGAACAAGATTCTAAGATTTTTCTCTACTATCTATGCCGTAGTGTTTGATGGACCACAAAACTTGAGAACTTAGAACGCTCTTAAGTCCGATTTGACGAATGTGAACTTGAATGCCACGTGGATGAATGGAAGCTTCGATAAACGAATGTCACTCACGTAATTAACATGGGCATAGTTTCTTCATTTGAAATTCTACGCGACGGAATTTTGAATCGACTATTGCTTACACGAATTAATCTAGAGCAATATACGAATTAAGGTATAGAATGTTAAGTGAAGAATAAGATAAGTATCTATAAGTTTGTATTGTAAGGTGTTCACAGGTTTGTGTTTTAAGATGTTTAGTTCTTTAAGAAATCCTTATTTTTTAAGTTTTATCTATTACTTTTAAGTTTAAGTTTGAGTTTGACTTACCTATAACTATCTGTTTCCAGATGGCAGGAATGGGGAGTATTACGGGTAAAAGGCTAAACCACAAGGACTACGAACCTAGAGCTCACACGGGAGTACCGACTCTTTTACTATAAACTAGGCACCGACTAAGGACAGTTCTTGAGCGAGTTCATGCGTCTTTGGATGGATGCTCATACCCATGGAGTGACAGATATGTATGGTATCCAGCGACTTATTCGTCGTTTGCCAACAGACTGGCAGGGCTATGCAAAAGAGATATCAGGAGAGTATATCTACCATATAGGAAATTCAGATGTTGTGGTAGATTTACCAGGATATGTTAGCCAGCTCAAGTATGCATACGACGTGTATGGAGCAGCACCTATGGGATCTTATCTTTCTCCCAAGCAAGATGCACATCATGATAATAAGAAGGAATGGTTGTACCGAGAAGTTTCAAACACCGCCCCACGTTATGTTCCATTGTTTGTACCTGAAAGAGACGAGAATGGCCAAGAAACAGATCTTATCGCCCTAGAGGACTGGGAGAGCTACCACTGCCAACACAACCTCACATGGAGACAGGAGCGATGCAAATTTCCGATCTTGCAGAAGAGACAGGAAGCAGCGTGACCCCCGGCTCTTTGAAGGATTTAGATCATCTTTTATACGAGACAAAAATGTATCTGGAGACAGGCAAATTTCCAAGCGAAGAGTATGATTCTGACGAGGGGCACTCAGTGGCATAGAGTCCTAAGATGGTGTGAGACTTATATGTAGATAGTGGGTCGTGTTGTAGATAATATGGTTAGTATGTATAAAGTAAACGTAGTCTTGTAACGTCTCATAGTTAGTGTGTTTAGTGGTGTCAAAGTTTTGGTGTAGTTAGGACATCACGCTATGTACTTAGTCAGTTAAATAGACCAATCCTTATAACTAGTGTATGGAAAAGTCCTCGTTGAGGTATTTTGATGGTACATGTTGTTGCATGGCTTTTTGTAAAATGGTATCTGGTGTACGAGATGTTTGTTGTTCCATGTTCATAATAAATTTATATGCTAAGTATTGGTTTAAAATTGACAATTGTTTTGTTTAAAACAATAAAGAATGCTTCCTAGAAGAGCATTGAGACGTAGAGAAGGAGAAAGAAATCCAGGACCTGAACGCCAACGAACACCACCACCTCCTCATAAAGTAGAAGAACTATTCCTTAAACAAAATACACCCTCGTTTAATGGAACTGGAAGTCCACGAATGTGAGCTTTGGGTTAGGGCAATGGAAAGAATTTTTGATTTCTTGCATTGCACAGATCATGAACGACACTCTTGTGTTACTTTTCAAATGACGGGATCTGCAGACTTTTGGTGGGAAGCTAGGAAGAAAATCATGACCCCTGAACAGATGGAGGATTTTACTTGGGAAAATTTTAAGACAATGTTATATGATAAGTACATCCCAAAAAGCTATAGAAAGAAACAAGAGATTGAATTCTTTAGTCTTAAATAAGGAAATAGGCCAGTGACAGAATACGATCGGGTATTCTATGACATGGCAAGATTCGCTCCACATCAAGTAGACACTGATGAAAAGATGGCTGATAAATTTAGATCTGGATTAAAGCATGAGATTAGGGTATCTCTTGCCAGTCATGGAACGATGACCTATGTCAAGGCTCTAAGTAGGGCTTTGGATATAGAAGAAGCATTACCGGAAGATAAACCAGCACTAGCCCAAGTGGACAAGGGGAAAAGGAAATGAGAGGAAAATCCTGATAAAGGAAAAGGCAATTACTATAATCTGGTTGAAAAGAGGCCATGACAAGGAAATCAAAGACAACAATGGATTCAAGGACAATGACAAAGTTGTCAAGTAGCCTTAGGTGTCACAGCCCAACTACTTTATCAAGTAATTAGGCCGTGACTAAGAGTTAAGAAGGAAATTTTGATAATTAATAACTTCATCAATGGTCAAAATATCTCGAGAGACTGATAGGGTACCAACTTTTATCAATAAGGATTCAAATATGTATAGACTAAAGAGGTAAAATGGAATTGAACAAAGGATGAATTTAGGTTCTCAAACCAAAATGAAGAATCGAACGAGAAAGACAAAGGCTGAGGTCAAACAATCACAACAGCATAACCAATATCCAGAAGGTACATTTTCGAGCATGCTTTGACAACTTTGAGAATTTATCAACTTCTTAAAACATGGTTTGACAATGATCTAATAGCGTAACATTGAATCCAACGAAAACAATTCTGAGCGTTCGAGAAATACTTGTTCACAGAGCATTAAACATGATCACTTTATCGTAGCAGAACACATAAACAGGTAAAGGCTAAAGTTCGGCAACGAGAGATGTGGCTGAGAATTATGTATGAAGACATAAATCTCTGGGAAATAAAACATGACCATAACAATTGAACCACCTCAAAATGAATCAACATTTAGAGAAACTCCTTGGCACAACATTCGATTCAACATCCTCTTGAACTCAACCTGCATATTTAGAAACATATGTAGGGCGTGAGTACAAAAATGCAATTAGTGGGTATACGCCAAAAACATAAAACATAAAAATAAACTTTGCCCTTAGGGCTATATACTTGACTTGATAATATGCTTTCATAATAAATACTTACTTGCTCATATCGTCATATCATATGCATACGCAATGTTTCATGTCTGCATGAAACTTTCTCTTTTCCTTCCCATATCCACGAATTCTTTCTGCGTGTTGAGAAGTAGGCCTCCTTCTCAAACACTTTAACATCACATACCCGAGTTGGTCCCGAAGGTTACCAACTACGGTCATACCCGATGTCGGTCATTTCTTTTTTTCTTTCTTTCTCGTGGATAGGTAGTGCATTATGCTTATGCTCATGCTCATGCTCAAAACTTTGGCAAGTCAATCAACTTTTCAAATAAATGCATATCATATAATCTCATATCATCTTTTATGCAAAAACATATCATATCATTTAAAAACATTTAAAAAGCATAGGCATATCATTATAGAAAATATATTTACCCACCTGGCGACAGTCATTTGGGACTGTACCTTACGTCTTCCACTTCTTTCTTCTTCCCATATGGTCCATCAATCCACATAGAACGGCATAAGAGCTTATCAAGAGACAAACAAGAACATGACTTATCTTAGTCGTCGACACGACCATATCTTCTCGATATCAAGACGCATGGTCTATCAACAATTAGGTCATTGCATCCTCTAATATCTTATACATATAACAAATTCTAACGAAATTTCGGCAGAATAACGTTTATAAAAAGCATCGCCATTTCAATACCAACTCAACCAAACTTATCCAAACTCCACCAAATCATCACCATATGTCTAAATGAGCATAGAAAACTCAATAACAAGCTTCAACTATCCAATCTTAGCCAAAATCTTAACAACCCCATAAGAAGTAACTTTATGTCCGACGTCAAAAATTACGTGAGACATCATCTAACACCAACGAACCTCTATACATGCTCAACTATCATCAAAGATCAAAGCTTTAGCATTGAAAACCCATTTTCACCGACAAACTAAAATTTTACAATTTTTGAATGCGTCGGCCGAAAAATCCGAATAAATCATTTTAAATATTCTACTCTTAATTCTAGCTTAATCGGCAAACGCCGACGTCACAAAAGCATAGATTTTGAAATTTCCAATTTTCTGAAATCAAGACTTCGTTGTGCATGTATCTATCATCTCAAGATCCTTAGAATCTAGGTCTTCTTATTCTATATAAGATCTAAGAATCTTATCTCAGATTCTATCTCAAATCTGTTTCAATTCTATCTTCTCAACTCGAAGCTTAACGTAAAAGCTTCTAACTTAATCAGCTCTTTCTTAAGGATGCAATGCCCTTCTCATAAACTCTTAATCAGGAACTAATCTCTGCTAAAGAAATACGGGGTATTATATTATCACCCCCTTACAAAAATTGCGTCCTCGAAATTTAGTACCTTTACTGAGGTACTTCCTTATCATCTGATCTTTAGCTTCCATGTCCCTTCTTTTTATCATCATGCTTCTATGTTGATTAAGATATATTCTGACTTCTTATAAGTTGAAATCTTACCCAAAAACATTTGTTCTCTTGATGTATGATGTGTTTATTTCAAACACATATCTTCGTAACAGCAACACATGGAACGCATCGAAAATATCGTCGAACTTGAAAGAAATACAAATCTACAGGGGATTGGCCAAATTTTCATTAGAATCTCGTACAGTTCGATACATCTCGATAGCTTCTTGAATTCTTTTCTTTACTTGTCGTACGATTACAACCATCTCTTCATTCGCTTCTGATCCAAGCACTTATCTTTCGTTAAATACGTCTTAATAAAGCAACGATCTGAATTTCCTGGCATTTAAGACTGCACAGAGCCATATAAATCATTTTTTTTATCTTGTCTTCTAGCGTCTGAATGGTCAATTTTAATAAACCAACTATTGCGATGAAAAGTTGTACTGGAATTCGATCCTGTACTCATCTTTATTGAAAACTCGTCCAGAACGATATGTAAACTTAAAGTCTATGTTTGAGGTGATTGAGACGAGCACTCCATGTAAATGTACAATCTCTTGACATGCACTTGAGCTAACTTGTCAGCTCCATACATGATAGAGATCAAAATAACATAAGCGTACTTCATGAGTCGATCGATTGTCACCGACGCTTCGATTTGGTAACAAACACGTATGTCTTCTCATCTTTTCAACTTTATGAAGAACATAACGGACTGGTCTGCAAAATTCATGATTATATACTGCAACAATCTTCTTTCTTTGCTTCATGCTCGTAAGCGAACTCTCATTCTGTTTGTAGAATTTCGAGGTATATACTTTTCGTACAATTCTTCCTTGAACCGCTACCGCGTAAAACTCTCTAATAGCCCGGAAGAAAGAACTTTCTGATGTAATCTCCATCAGAAAACCATTGACCATTCAACCTCAATAATATACATAGGAGATATTTTTATTAGAGTTCGCCAAAACTTGGAAACTCGCTCAATGAAGCGAACTCATTCTTTAACATCAGCTCGGTTATCCACTTCATTAAAAGATGAAAGATTTTAACGCAGAAAAAGCTCTGCAATTCTACAATCGGTTTAAGAAGAGAAAGTACAAGAAATTTTGAAAAGAATTATACTTTCTTATTCTTACTCTTCAGAATGAGGATTTATTCTCTGGGTAATATACTGCATTGCAAATGAATATCAAAATGCAGCATGTTTTTCTTATCCAAAAGCAGGAAAAAGGTTTACAATCAACAGTAGGCTCAGATCGCAAAGGTCTTCAAAATTTCCTATCACAAAGTTATGATAGGAAATAAAACAATTGGGTAGTGAATGATCATATATATATATATATATATATCAAGAGAAAAATTGCCTCTTTGAGGACTTTTATAAAAGCAGGGAAAAACTTTGTCATCTTGGGGTTTTCAGGTATATAGATGCCTTAACGTCTCGGCAAAACACATCCAATACGATCTCCAATTATCAGCTTCTACTCGGTCCCCAAAAGGTTATCTTCAAAAGGCAATTGGCTAATATCTAGGGTTGTAGGTGTCTGTGTGCGAATAATAATGGTACAACTCGAGTTCATACTCAGAAATCTCGGGACACTTGGGGTCTCAATAAACTAGCTTGAATCTTTTCTCAAATGTCCAAAGGAGAAGTCTTGAAAACATATAAAAAAAATAGAACAAACTGAATCGATGTAAAAAAAATCTCAAGAGATGGGAAAGGCTGACTGCATTAATCTAGGTCAATAAGAAGCATCTCAATATCGATTTAAGAATAATCAAATTGTATAAGATCTACATCAGATTCAGGTATAAATAACTGAGCATTTGATAAAGAAGACTGTATTTTTAGAGTAGAGGTACTAGCATCATGCTCAGGAATAAAAGAATTAACATCTATGGGTTCAAGGTTTTCACCTTCATCATCATCAAGTGGAGAAGGAAAATTATTAACCAACTGAAGCTGATAAACAACTGAGATAGATTTAACAATAGGGAAAAATGAATCAAAATGAGGGGGTTCGAGTGTACATAATATTGAAATTTAATGGTAACTAGGAATCTGAAAAATCGGCTTGCTCAAAAGCAACAAAACCAGACTCAATATAATCAATGGCAACAATAACAACCAAATCTTGCCACTCTTTAGGCACTAAAGGAATCGACTAAATTTTCCATCAAATCTCGATACGTCTTACTCAAACGTCTCTTTCCACGAACGATGGAATCAAGCGAGAAATTCGTCCAATGTAAGCTACTCGTCTGATGCATATAGATAGAAATTCTTCTCTTTGATCTTTGCTAATGAATATAATTGAAAAGACGAAAAACATAATGACGATAACGAGATAACAATAACATGAAGACGATAAATAAGTCGTACTCTTCCGAGCTGTTCGGACGATCCTCGTCATCGCAGATAAAAACAATACTCGAACTCTTGCGGAAAACATATTCGTTTTGTGCTGTCATCTTATCTTTCTCATGATTTCTTTTCAACTTCAGCTCGCTGAGCCATAACTCATTTCAAGCATATTCATATAAAAACTCCTTCATTAAGGCGAATACTCAAACATCATCTGAGATAAATATAATCATGATACTCATAAACATAATCATAATCATAAGAATAAGCTTTTACCTGGTGAGCTAGAGATGATGGGATCGAATGCTGAGCTTCTCTTAAGAACAATTGATTCTTTAACTCATATTCTCTATTCAGAATCAAACAACTGATTTCATAACTCAGAGTCTCAAGATAGAGTCAAACAACTGACTTTATAGACTCAAATTCTCAGGACAAAATCAACTCAAAAGAATTCATATGCTCAAGGTGCACAAAATGCATAAGACTTACAGAGGATTCATGAATTTAAAATTCAAGACCACGCACAGGCTGCACAAGGATTTGCAAGGATTTACATGTTCAGAATTCAAAACCGCTCTGATACCATTCTGTCATAGCCCAACTACTTAATCAAGTAATTAGGCTGTAACTAAGGGTTAAGAAGGAAATTTTGATAATTAATAACGTCATCAATGGTCAAAATATCTCGAGAGACCGATAGGGTACCAACTTTTATCAATAAGGATTCAAATGTGTATATAGACTAAAGAGGTAAAATGGAATTGAACAAAGGATGAATTTAGGTTCTTGATAGGATACAGCCCAACTAATAGGCCCAAGCATCAGGCCCAATATAAGTGGGCCCCAACATTAAGCTCGGCCTATGTCAGTTCGGCCCAAGAAGACTCCTAGACCAACTACAACTCAAATCGCAAGTGGAGACGTAGAAGATTCGGATGCATATCTAAAAGAATCCTTATGAGAGAAGACTTCATATTACAGTCAAATTCAATATGCTAGTATATAAATAGATGCTAGATTAGAAGGGAAAGATCATCTACACTCTTTGTAATCGTTTCTTACACATTCAATACACATATACTCTCTTGCTCCGTGGACGTAGATCTATTTCAATAGATCGAACCACGTTATTTCCTTGTGTTCCTTGCGCATTTATTATCCTATGAAATTAAGATCGATCACTAGCGCCGTCTGTGGGAACCGAAATTTTGTGTTTTCGATCAACTTTTTCTCAAGTAACAATCAGAACAATGAGGAACACAAGAAGCGCTACATCCAGGGTTGTTACCGGTAACAACAACGGCGGCAGGACACGCCAAACGCGGCTTAGGAAAAGCCCGATAAGAGATACGACCCTCGAAGGACACATTCATAGTCTGGATGAGCGAGGCTATCCTATCCTACGTGAAGAAGAAGATCACCACAGCGAAGGAGGACGCAACAACAACAGAGAGGAAGCCCAAGCATCGCAGTTGAATCTCGACGAGACGGTTAAAGGGTTCCTCGAAAAGAATAAGGAGAGCTTCCTCCAGTACCTCAGCCAAGAACAAGGTCGGTGATCGAGCTAAAAACACACTCAAATTACTCGCAATCGTACGAGGTAATTGTAGCGTGATAAGTTAACCCAAGTCGTCTCTCAAGGAAAACTTAACAGGGCTATTGTTCGTGTCGCACATAGAAAGCAATTAAATCCTAAACATTCTAATACCAACGGGGTTTTGAAACAAACGGGAATTGAAAATACGGAAAATAAATAGCAAACCTAAGCTAGAGGTTGTCAATCCCGAGCTAAACTAATAAAGCAATAAATCTAAACCAGGGGTTGTCAATCCCTAGTTGAACTACGAAAGCAGGATAAATCAAAGCAATAAACAAAAGCAATAGCAATCCAATTCATAGGGTTTGTCAAGCCCTAATCCAATTCTAATTGCAAATAAACCATAAATATCAATCAACCAGCAAGACATGAATTAATCGAACGTACAAAATCATTAAACAATGTAAATCAAAGGAACATGAAAATCCAATAACAATAATCGAACAATCCAATAGCATAAGTCTACAACAAGAATCGAATGACAAATGTTTCAATAGAAGAAATAAAAGCAGAAAATTAAACTAAGAATTATCTCTTTGTCGTCGCCTGAAACTCCGGGAAGAAAAACGTGAAGAACAGCGGCACAGCGCCGCGGCTGAAAAGAAATAAGAACTGAGAACCAAGAGCTCCATTTTGACCTAGCGCGCATATATATATAAAGAGAGACTGAGCGCCGGTTTGGAGGTGAGCGTCGGCTCATGAAAGTGGCGGCTCAAAGTGGCGCGTGTGGAAATCATTCTGCCTCACAAATGAGCGTCGGCTGAGGAGAGAACGCGCGAGGGAATTTGGTCATGAGCGCGCATTTGGGTTGAGCGCCGGATGCACGCTGGATGGCCCACACATTGAGCGCCGGAGGAGTGGTAGCGGCGGCGGAGTAGCATGGCGCGGTGGAGACTTCCGCTGCTGGGTGGGCGTGTTGAGCGAACGCTGATTGCGGCAATGCGCGTGGGAGTGGGGCGAATGCCGGTTGGGCGCTACGTGAGCGTTGCGGTGGATGGGCGCTGGGCTAAGCCCAGCGGGCACTGGGGGTTGAACGCCGGGTGAGGCGCGACGGGGTGAAACGCGCACGGGAGACGCTGTGGGCGCTCGGGCGAACCATGGATGGTGGGCGAGGCGCTATGTGCGTGGGCGTTGCGGTGTTGCGGGTAAGGCGTGCGCGCTGGGCGATGAATGCCGGATGGGGAAGCTGGCGCGCGGACGCTGGAGCAGCAACGCACGCTGGATGGGCGATGCGAGAAGGCACTCGGCAATGCGCACCGGATGAGGAGGTGTGGGCGCTGGACGCGGGTGACCGAGCTCGCTGGGAAGCCAATGAGCACTGGCTGAGGCAGAATGCACGCGGAAAATTCGGTTGAACGCGCGCGGGCATCTCAACGCCGGATGAACTCGGTGCGACGCTGGACGAGGTGCTGGTGCGTGGACTCGGCCGTGCGACGGGTGTCCGTGCGCGACTTTGACGATTGGCCCCGTTCTCCCTCGTCTGAAACCCGAATTAGGATCCGTTTTCGCCAACGGACTCCTACCGAGATGCTCTTCAATATTCTTAATTCTTTGTAGATCCATTTCATCCTATTTGATGCCATTTTCTACAAAATATCGTAACAAACTAAATAAGTTCAAATCGATAATTAATAATCAAACCAACGGCATAAATAGGATAAACCATTAAAAACAACATGCAAAACAATACCAAGAATAACCACAAATTCATACCAAACAACTCCCCCACACTTATCCATTTGCATGTCCTCAAGCAAAGTCTATACTAACAAGAGTAGAAGAATAACTCATGCAACTTAACTCTTAATCCAATCAATCAAACCTCGTTTTGCAATTCCCCCAAACATCATGAATACATAGTCAAAGTTAATGTGAAACAAATCTAAGATTGTGAAAATGTCAAATAAATAAGAAGGTGATTTTTGCTCAGACCCAACTCTCCGCTAGGGATGAATTAACTAAAATGGTTACCTTTAGCAACAAGTTTCTTTTGAGAACACAAAGAAAGTATTAATAGATTTTGGAACAATGTTCGAAAGGTGAAGTCTCGATGAACTCGAGTCTCCTATCGTGGTTTCCCATGCCCATTTCTCAATTTACGAGAAAGAGGGGCATAATCCCATCCTCTATTTATACAATCTCAACAATAAGTGGAGTTTTAATTTTCCTTCTTTTTCTTCATTTTCACTTTTTTTTTTGAAACAAGTATATAGGTAACCACACTATTAACACTACCCCTCGCATTAGTCGGACAATTCACATCAATAACCCCCCGATTTAAGATTAATTAACACAATCTCGTCAATTCTCATTGCACTTCAATGACATAACATAAGGATAAACGGGAATACATCCAGGTTTGACCAATACCACAGAGTTCAGTTGTACAAATCAAAATCCTAACTTACTCGCATAGACAAAGGTTACGTCCAAACAATCAAAATAAGCACAAAGGCAAATCACTAAGCGTACAAAAATATATATGTCACACCCACAAAACCAAATACTCTCTCCCCCACACTAAATCGAGCACTGTCCCCAGTGCTCAAAACATTAATAACATAAAAATGGCCAAGAGGATGAGACTTCCCTGATAATATAACAGGGTTGGAATGTGAGCGTGCACGACAGAGTTGGAGTATCACGGCTTCACCACACTGCTTACAACGTCCCAATTTCGAGTAAAACTAACACAGAGACAACATATAGATCAAAGAGAACAACGAAACAAAACAAAAAAAGAAAGAAAGAAAAAGAAAATAAAAATCCATGGGTAAACTCCCACGTAGTACTCAGTTTAACGTCGTGAGCCCGACGTATTCCAATCAACAACAGACTATCCATAGTCCTTTACCTGCAGGAATACCATCTCAGCCAAAGCATCAGTAGTAACCATATAAGCACAACGGACAGTAAAGGAAGCCAATAATAAATCATTTAAGCTCAAATTGAACATCCTATTCTGCAAAGTAAAATAGATAACTTCAACTCCTATAGCACAATACTTTGGTGAATTAAGATGTTGACAAATAATAGAAGCTACGTCAACCTTTGTCATCTCTTCATCCTCCTCCAATAACACGTACTTCAAGTGATGAGGCAGTTCCTTCACTTCCAGAGTGGGCTTTGGCATGCTAACAACATCACGTGCCCACTCTTCCTCGTCAATCGTCCTTGTAACAACTTTCTCGTGGCTCTGATCCTGCTTTTCATCCTCAGGTGCCCATTCTTTCTCATTTTCCACCTTCTCTGGCTGCAGCGACTCGTCAGGTGTCTCTCCCACCCCATTCTCAACAATTGGGTCATTTTCAAGAGTAATGATCGTCGGAGCTTGATCGGGTTGGTGTGGAAAAGTTATGACTTGATCACTTTCGCTTTCTACCCACAGTGATGACGGCTTATCTCATTGTCTCTTCCACCCAATTCTCAATAATTGGGTCACTTTCTAGATTTTGACCGCCTGGACCTGATCGGATTGGTTTGGAAGTTATCTTCATTGTTGCAACAGCTCATCAAGCAGGCTGTTAACATGTCCCACTTGCGTCTCCAAACGCTGAAGTGAGGCGTCTTGAGCATCCATCCTTTGGACGAACCTATCCTCCCAAGCTGGTTTCTGAGGTGGAGGCGGCTGCTGCGGGTATGAATACTGAGGTGGAGATGGTTGTTGTGGATATGAATACTGAGGTGGAGGATTTTTTTGTGGGTACGGATACTACGGTAGAGGTGATTGCTCCCAGTAGGGATCGTAGGCTTGATCTTCATACAACAGAGGAGGTGGTTGGTCACAGTAGGGATCATAGGCTTACTGTTCATGGCCTGACGGATATCCCTCAGAATAGTCGAACTGGGCTCCTTCTTCGTAAGAAGAATTTTCCCAATATGACAAACTTTCCTCGCCCCAGCCTGTTTGACCATATTCGTATTGCTGGTAACCCTGCATTAACAGACACCAACAACAAGAACAAGATCACACACACCGAGGGGAGAAAATAACCAAACAGAACGGAAAAAAACACAGATAACAAACAACACAAACAATACGCCTAAAGTTTTACCCGGCAACGGTGCCAAAATTGATCGAAATAAAAACACACTCAAATTTACTTGCAATCATACGAGGTAATTGTAGCGTGATAAGTTAACCCAAGTCGTCTCTCAAGGAAAACTTAACAGGGCTATTGTTCGTGTCTCACACAGAAAATAATTAAATCCTAAACATTCTAATACCAACGGGGGTTTTGAAACAAACGGGAATTGAAAATACAGAAAATAAATAGCAAACCTAAGCTAGGGGTTGTCAATCCCGAGCTAAACTAATAAAGCAATAAATCTAAACCAGGGGTTGTCAATCCCTAGTTGAACTACGAAAGCAGGATAAATCAAAGCAATAAACAAAAGCAATAGCAATCCAATTCATAGGGTTTGTCAAGCCCTAATCAAATTCTAATTACAAATAAACCATAAATATCAATCAACCAGCAAGACATGAATTAATCAAACGTAAGAAATCATTAAACAATGTAAATCAAAGGAACATGAAAATCCAATAACAATAATCGAACAATCCAATAGCATAAGTCTACAGCAAGAATCGAATAACAAATGTTTCAATAGAAGAAATAAAAGCGAGAAAATTAAACTAAGAATTATCTACGTGTCTCGTAATAACCGAAAAATTTAAAACTTTAATTGGTGATGCTTAGACCAATTATTTGTGGTACTTAGACCTTAATTAAGTTTAAGGAAACCAATGAAATGAATTAGAATCGATTCGAGATCGAAAACTAAAGAAATCAAAAGCGGTAACTAGTCCCACTGGGATTAGGGTTTTCGAGTAGTAACTGAACATAGAATGAAAGATCGAGAATGAATCTCAACAAACGGATTTCATTTCTAGAATCCTCATACGAAAGCATGTGAGAAGCGAAGAATGAGAATTTTAGGCATACTTGCGGTCGGTCTTAAAAGCACTATTCGAGCCGGAACAACTTCCAGTCCGTGCTAATCATAATAAATTGTGATAAAAATATAAATCATGAAGGAATAAATTATTATGAATTTAGAAATTATAAGAATCAATTTCAAAGAAATTCTGAAGAACTTAACCAAGCGGGTAATATATACCGGAAAACCCTAAATTGATCCGAACGACCGAAACTCGAACCAAGGGTCTAAATCAATAAATTATGATTTATAAAATTCAAATAAATGTTGAAATCTCAAAATTCAATAGAATTTTGAATGAGCATAATTTAATCGCCAAACAGCTTTTTCCGTGATAACTCGAATTGACTTATCGGACGACGTCCAAACTTCATGAAATTTTTATAATCATTGAAATAAGTCATTTGGAGGCTATTTAATAAAATAAAACCTTAAGGTTCCGAGAAATCAATCGAAAGTGCATTAAAACTTAAAGAGTCGGTATTAACATGCCAAAACGGGTAATTTGACCAATCCACCTCCCAACTACCACCAAGACCACCCCAAATGAGCTAAGGACATCCCATTAGGCTGTAACACAGCAGCATTTTCGTGCCATTACAGCCTCTCACTTGGGAACCAAAATTCTCTCTCATTTTCAAATTCTCTCCATTGTTCTTCACACTTTGGAGCCTTTAATCCTCCTTCCAAACCCCTCCCACACTCAAATAATATTTCTAAGACCATAGGAAGGTATTATTCATCATACTCTTCCATCCTAATGGAGTGGAATTTTTATTTTGAATTTTTGGGTTTAAAAACCCTAGTTTGCTCCTCATTTTTTTTCGTGACTTTAGAGCCCTCAAATGCTCTTAAGTCATGAATGAAAAATTCTTAGAATAATGTTCTAAGGCTACTGTCAAAATTTTATAATTTTTGGAGCATGTTTGATTTTTTTCGATTTATGCTTTATTTCTTTTTATATGTGATAAAGCATGATTTTATGAATATTATTTGATATTGTTGCTTGTTAATGTATTATAAGCATGTATAATAAATATGGTAATTTTCAGAATATTTTTGGAATTTTCTTGTATTTGTTTGATTTTTTTTGTTGAAAAATAGTTGAGATATAATGTTTAATATATGATATGAACATCATATATTAATCTTGAAAATTTTGAAACACTACTCCTATTTTTTTCAAAAATGGGCAGAATATATTTAAGTATTTTTAAGCCATTATTTGATTTTATTTGTTGGAAATAATAGGATATATGATGTTTAGAAATAATATGAACCTAATATGCATTGTTGGGAATTATTGAACACATATGTAAAATATGTGTGAGGACAAAAGAATTCAAGCATTTGGTTCATATTATAAATATTAGTTGATATTTAATATTAATATTACATGTTTATTTCATATATAAACATATTGTGCAAGATTGGAATTTATCAATATGTATATATATAAATGTGGAATTACGAAATGATTTAAAGATGAAAAGCATGGTTTTAAAATTTTAATGCATGATATGAAGTGATATTTCATGTTTAGTATATAGTATAAGCATGATATAATTTTGTGGAATTTATTGAACACCAAAGCTTACTAATTTGAAATGACCGAAAGTTTGAGACTTTTAACCCATGGTTTAAAAATTTATATGATGATATTGAGTTGGTAATTAAATTCTATAATATGATAGGAGTATAATGTGATTTTATTGGAATTTATTGGATCATATGCTAATTGTTGCTAATTATCGAAACGTAATAGAATGGCTATGTATGGGTTTAATTTTGATGATGAATGATGCTATGATACTAATATGAAACTTTTGATAAATGGTTGTGATTAGGGTGAATGAATGGAACACTTATGCACACTTACACAATGATGGTGTATTACATTAGAAATTAGGGTTTTCTAATGCTTTAGTATAGTTTATGTTGTGTATGGTTTTGTTGATGTTGAATGTTTATGTTTATATTGAACCGACAAACCAAAACCCCAAACGTAAACAACATAATACTATATGTACGAGAACCCAAAAGAAATCGACCAATTTCAATAACTTAAGACGGAATAAGCGAGGATCGAAGTTAGACACAAATTAGGGTTTTCCATTAATAAAGGATACTCAAACATGAGTTCCTAAGTTAGAAAAACCAAAGGTCGAGCTACAACGTTAATATTCAATAACGACAACTCAATACGATAATTAGTTGGGCGTTAACATAACTCGCTAACGAATAACGATTATACGACATATGTAATCTCCGACGAGTAAATTAAATAAGCAATGTCATAATGAGTAAGTGAAGATTCGAACATAAGATGTCGATCCTTATGTCTCAAACATCGAGTTAATATTCCCGAAGTACTTCATTTATTCTTAAGTACTCAGCTATATGATAGCATGTGCTCACTTGAATCATAAATTAAGACTCATCTTTTAATTGTCGTGCGAATACGATAAGTCGTCAAGCATAACCTACTAGGACGTAACTATAATTGTTAAGTCTAGTTAGTGGCTTGAGATAATCCTAAATTACCAATCACAACTTGAATACTAACAATCTATAACGTAATAACGTTTAAAAGAGCACTAAGGTGAAGAGTCGAGGATAGACTCGGAGTATGTGATTCATAAGTCAAAGTTCACCTATGAGCGATGAAGTAATATAGTTAGGAATTGGGAATGTAAGATAATAAGAATTATCTTAAAACCATCACATGAAATCATAAAGAAACCCTAATTGGGAACTTAAGTCGTAATTTATAAACGACCATCGGTCGATAGAAAGAATCTAAGAAATGTTATTTTCTTATGAAGGGTTTGACCGTACGTAGTCGGCGAGGAGAACAACCACACCCTCCTCACTTAGACTTACTAGTGTTGGACTAGCAGGTGGGCTTTTCTTGAAACAAAATGATTATGCATAACTCAAAGCATGATTTACAAAAGCTTTATGAAATATTATCGCATGAACTGTTATTGATCGCCAAATATTTATGTTTTGTTGTGTTCATATCGAGGTTGGTTTGTCCAAATGTGGGATGAGAATTGATTGGTATATCGATGTGGTAGGTGAATGAGTTGGTCCATAGCGTTAAAAAAGTATCGATCGGATCCGACTTAGTTGAGGACTAACTCGGATTGTGTACACGTGTGACTGTGTGTTAAGGTTAGCTACCTCGACCGGTCACGGCGACTATGTGTAGGTGGCCACCTCCATAGTGTGCGAATGAATGAACGAATGAATGATGAATGAATTACCAGATATGGAACAACGTGATAAAATAGTCAGGCCTGACACTTTTGGAAAAATGATAAAATATTTGATAGGCATGAGTCTTTAACTAAAATCCTCATGTGCTATTGTGGGCAGTTCAATAACTTTTTGGTAAAGAAAATGTTTTCGGCAACGAGTCCACTGAGTACTTTTGTACTTAGCCCTGCATCTCGTTTTTTGATGTGCGAGGTTGAGCAAGGATCGATGATGGGTGTGAGGTGGTGCGAGTAGCAGCTTGTTTTGTGGCTTAACTAGAAAGGTTTCTAGAACCTTGGGCATGCATAGTCATATGCATGTCCACACGTTTATTTGCTGCCTAACTCTGATATTGTTTAATGCTTTGATTATAATTGCTTTTATGCCGTATTGAATTGGAGGTCGTACCTTGTACTTTGAATTTTGCCCTGATTGGGTTATGTTGAAACCTTGAACCCCTTTTGACAAGTCATTCTGCGACTTGAGTTAGTATTGAATTACTTATCCCTTTTAGCCTATGCTTTATTGAATAGTTAAATGGTTGATTGCCTTGATTAGTTATGTTTATATCCGCTGCTTTATTATACCGGTGATGATCCATATGATCTGTACTTCATTGGATAGTCGGGTCGTCACAGTGTCGTCGCCTGAAACTCCGGAAGAAAAACATGAAGAAACGTGACTGTGCATGCCGAAAAGAAATAAGAACTGAGAACCGAGAGCTCCATTTTGACCTAGCGTGCATATATATATAAAGAGAGACTAAGCGTCGGTTTGGAGGTGAGCGTCGGCTCAGAAAACATTTTGAATGAAAAGTGCTGGCTCAGGGTGAGCGCCGGTGTGGAAATCATTCTGCCTCACAAATGAGCGCCGACTGAGGAGAGAGCGCGTGTTATGATGTGGAATATCCCACATCGACTACACATGCAAGTGTGGAGTGGTATATAAGTGACTGTCAATCATTTCCCTATAACCATGGTTTTGGGGAGAGTTAGGGCTCCTTGCTTGTATCCCTAACAATGGTCCAACCTGTCGGATCGTACGTCTACGGGAAGGGGTGACCCGTTGATCGGACCGGGAAATCGGGTGGGCCCGGGGAATAGTTCCTGGGTAGGCCCAGGACTGGTATCACAACGAATGGAGTCATAGGTGGGCCAGCAACCTGGGTGGGCCCCACCGTGGACCCAACCATGGATGGGGAGGACTTCCGAGTTGGCGGTCCGTGGACGTCTGGTTTCGAAGGAAGGTATTGTTATGATGTGGGATATCCCATCGACTACATGTAAGTGTGGAGTGGTATATAAGTGACTGTCAATCATTTCCCTATAACCATGGTTTTGGGGAGAGTTAGGGCTCCTTGCTTGTATCCCTAACAGCGCGCGAGGGAATTTGGTCTTGAGCGCGTGTTTGGGTTGAGCGTCGGATGCACGCTGGATGGCCCAAACATTGAACGCCGGAGGAGTGGTAAGCGGGCGCTGGAGTAGCATGAGCGCCGGTGGAGACCCAGCGTGCGCTGGGTGGGTGTGTTGAGCGAACGCTGATTGCGGCAACGTGCGCGGGAGTGGGGCGAACGCAGGTTGGGCGCTACGCGAGCGTTGCGGTGGATGGGCGCTGGGGGCTGAATGTCGGGTGAGGCGCTGCGGGGTGAAACGCGCGCGGGAGACGCAGCGGGCGCTCGGGCGAAACGTGGACGTCGGGCAAGGCGCTGTGTGCGCGGGCGTTGCGGGGTTGCGGGTGAGCACGCGCTGGGCGATTTAACGCCAGATGGGGAAAGCTGGCGGCACGGGGGCTGGGGCGGGTGACCGCGCGTTGAGAAGCGTCTTGAAGCCTTTGGACAATGCGCGCGGATGAGGAGGCGTGGGCGGGCCGGGTGACCGGCGTTCGGGAAGCCAACAGCGCTGGTTGAGGCGAGCAGCGTGCGGAAAATTCAGTTGAGCAGCGGGCATCTCAGACACGGATTAACTTCGGGCGGCGCGGGCGAGTCTTGGTGCGCGGACTCGGCCGTCGACGGTGTCTGTCAGGCACGACTTTGACGATTGGCCCGTTCTCCTAAATACGAAACCCGAATTAGGATCCGTTTTTGCCAACGGACTCCTATCGAGATGCTCTTCAATATACTTGATTCTTGGTAGAGATCCATTTCATCCTATTTGATGCCATTTTCTACAAAATATCGAAACAAACTAAATAAGTTCAAATCGATAAATAATAATCAAACCAACGGCATAAATAGGATAAACCATTAAAAACAACATGCAAAACAATACCAAGAATAAGCACAAATTCTTACCAAACAGTCGACTTCGCCATGAGGAGAAGGATGCCAAAGTCTCATCAAAACGCGAGACAGCACAGCGAAGTGAATCCCCAGCCTTCAGATGGTAGGCACTCGTGCTGCAAATAATACCTATACACGAGTTGGTTTCCAAACCGATCATACAAGGGATGAGCAGCGTGGGGCAGGTCGTCGTGATCACCACGAGGTCGACCCCCAAAATTATAACGAGTCCAGCGACGAACTCGGCATCGCTCTCCGGGAGACAGGTTCGATGGATACGGGAAGATTATTACCCCTTTTTCCAACGAGATACTCGACACCCCTCTTCCCGACAAGTACCGGGTGCCAAGTATCCCCCCTATGATGGACTGCGGGATCCATAAAACTTCTTGTCTCAGTTCCAATACAACATGATTAATCAGCGCCTCAACACCATCCACATGTGCAAGCTGTTCCCGAGTTACTGATCGACAACGCCCACCGGTGGTTCGACAGTTTACCTACCGGTAGTATTGGATCTTACCGAGATCTGATGGAAGCCTTTCATCGATGGTTCTTCCAAAAGGCCGAGTCCAAAACCACATCGGCTCATCTACTCACTGTGAGGCAAGGCCGAGGTGAGTCAATCAGCGATTTCATGACTAGGTTCAATAAGGAAAGCCTAAAATTCAAGGATGTAAACGACCTCCTCATTATCTCGTCTTTCCAAAACGGCATCTTGCCTAGGGCCCTATACAAGGAGATCGTCAAGTACGAGCCCCGTACTGCGTCGGAGCTGTGGCGCATAGCAGATCGGTTCGCCAAGGCGGACGAAGCGGACAGGAGAAAGCGTGAAGCTGAAAAGGTGGAACCCTCTAACAAGAAGAAGAAAGAGGAGGGTCGAGGGGACCGAGGCAAAAGTCGACGAAGTGCCTTAGAAATGATACAACGTGGACCTATAGAGTCTAGGCTCGGGCCACGTCATAACCCAGAATGACCTCAGTACACACCCTTGACAAAGATAAGAGCAGAGATCTACGAGCTCCATATGGACATGTTCGAGAGACCTCGGCCCATGATAGGGGGATCGAAACGCCGATCCAAAGACAAGTATTGCTCATTCCATAAGGATCATGGACACGACACGGAGGAATGCAGGAATCTCATGGAAGATATCGAAAAGTTGGTGCATGACGGGGTTCTTAAGAGGTACCAAGGTCATGGCCGATGAACTGGTCAGTACGAGGCCCCCACCGAGGTCAGAGAAAGCGGAAGCAAGAGAAGGAGAGGGGAAACTGTGGCCCTCACAAGAAAGCGAGGCACGACACCGACGAAGAGGGTGACGATGAGCCTCAATACGATGGAATCATATCCACCATCACGAGGCTCTCTCGCAGTACTACGAAGTCCTCCCTAAAAACCTAGGCCCAAAGTCCCCAAACTAGTGAACCTGTAATCAAGAGGTTCAAAAGGGATGAGGCCATCACCTTCTCAGGGGCGACCACAGCTGCCAACCGTGGTACCCACCAAGAAGGCGATGATAATCTAAGCGGTGATCGCCAACAAGTTAGTTCGGCGAGTGTCGTCGATAGTGACGCGTCGGTGAGTATCATTTTCAAGGAATGCTTCGACAAGTTGGGGATTGAGGAGGCACGCCACACCAGTGCCACTACCACTTGAAGCTCATATAAGAAGAAACACGCCCGGAGGGGATCATTGGACTACCTGTCACAGTGGGGAGAGCGCCGACGAGCTCCACCAAGGTGGTATAGTTCTTCGTGGTAAACACCTACTCACCGTATAACATTATACTAGGACGGGACTGGTTAAACGCGGTGAGGCGGTGTGCTCAGCGTACCATCTAATGAAGATCCCCCAAGAGGAGGGTAGGCGTGATCAGGAGATCGAAACAAGCCAAAGAATGCATGCATGTCGCCTTAAGAGGTGCTGGGACTTCGGCCCAACACCCACTGGCATAGCAATTAGCGAAGCCCAAGGAGTTGGAAATGGAAAGAGCGTCGTGCGCTCTCGATGGCTCGGTGGCGGAGGTCACATGTATAAAGGCGATCCCCAAGGTCGTCAAAGTAGGTTCTACGAAGTGCCTCAACTAAGAAAGCGGATCATCCAACTCTAAGAAAGTTCGAGAGGCGTCTTGGCTTGGTCACCTCGACATGACCGGGTCTAGCAAGGTATTATTACTCACCGGCTCAACATTGACCGAAGTGTCAAACCGGTTCGCAAAGCGGTGATCTATGCGTGAGCGGAATCGAGGTTATACATGATGAAGTGAACCAACTCGAAAGCACGCATATTGTTGAAGTCAGTATCCGACCGGATAGCCAACCCGGTGATGGTCGGGAAAGAGGATGGGGATGGCGAATGTGTATCGATTACACCGATCTCAATAAACATTGCCCTAAGGATCGCTACCCCTTTCCCAATATTGACAAAAGGTTGACGCTTTGGTCGGATCTGAAGTCTTGACTTCTTGGATCTATCTGAGGGTATCACCAAGTCTTGATGAGTGGCGAGGATGCATCCAAAACAGCCTTCATCACGGATTTGGCATTTTTGCATATAAGAAGATGCCATTCGGACTCAAGAATGCAGGGGCCACCTATCAAAGAATGGTGGACAAGATATTTCAGCCCTTCATCGTTCAAAATATGGAGGTGTATGTAGATGACATCATCGTCAAGAGTAAGGAGAAAGCCACATGCGTTGCCGACCTCCGGATCGTTCTCGGCTTACTTCGTAAAGTAAACCTAAAGCTAAACCCCCAAAAGTGTACATTCGCAGTTCGGTCTGGAAAATTTTTGGGATGCTGGGTTTCACAAGAAGGATTAAAATCCAACCCGTCTAAGGTTCAAACCATTTTGGAGATGAAGGTGCCGAAGACCATCCACGACGTGCATAAGTTGACGGGCTGCATAGCTGCACTGAGCCATTTTCTTTCAAAAGCCGCAGAGAAGCAACTCCCATTTTTCAAGATTCTCAAAAAGGCCCCGGAGTTCAGTTGGGATGATAAACACAAGTTGGCATTTGAAGATCTCAAAAACTACCTCGCCAAACTCCCCACTTTATCTGTCCCGAAGGAAGGAGAAGTCCTCTCCCTATACCTCGCGACTTCGGATGAAACCATAAGTGCAGTTTTGGTGCGAGAGGACGGACGTCGTCAACTCCTGTGTATTTCATCGGTAGAGCACTTAAGGGCGAAGCGAGATATCAACCTCTGAGAAGCTCGTTTTGGCATTAGTAAATCGTGAGGAGACTAAGTCCCTACTTCCATGCACATCCCATACAAGTTCTCACCGATCATCCACGGTGAAGTATTGACAAAGCCAAAGCTTGGGAGAATTGCGAAGTGGGCAATTGAGTTGGGCGAACACGCTATCTCTTTTTGTCCTCGTCAAGCCATCAAGGGTCGGGGCTTTAGCGAGACTTCCTTGTAAGTCTAACCATAGAAGCGAAACCCACGAGCCTACCTCGGACAATGCGAAGCCGAACCCATCAAGGAAGCATCCGAGAATTGCTGGTAAATCTATGTGGATGGAGCTTCGAAAAAAACGGGTAGTGGGGCGGGCATCTTGCTTTTGGGACGGATGGCGAGATCACCCTCGCACTTCGATTTGCATTCAAAATACGAATAACGAAGTGGAATACGAGGCCTTAATTGTAGGACTTCGCTGGCTCAAAGCCTTCAAATCGAGCTATGCAAGTTCATAGTGATTCTCGGTCATAGTAAGCCATATGTTGGGAAAGTCTGAAGCTAAAGGCACAGGATGAAGAAATACCTTGAAAAAGCCAAAAGCTACTGTGATCTTTCCCATACTTCCAGTTGGTTCGTATCGAGGAAGAGAATAGCCGGTGACACCTTAAGCAAACTAGCCGTCATCAACGAGCCCGCCGGTGGAAGAAGTCCAAAGCGAGAAGCATTGGCGATGCCGATGTCGAAGTCGACATAGTCTCGATGAAGAGCCAATTGGATGACTCCCGTTCGAGAATATTTGGAGAAGGCGAATTACCTCACGACGGACTCGAGGCTAGGAAAATCTTGAGCAAATCTTTGCGATACATAATTGAGCGAAATTCTCTCTGAAAATCATATCTCCAAGCCTCTCCTAAGGTGTCTGGGTCCGAACCGAGCTGAATACGTACTAAGAGAAGTACATGAGGGATCATGTGGAAGCCATATCGGACCCCGTGCGTTATCAAAGAAAGTCATGCGATGGGGGTACTATTGGCCAACAATGTTCCAATACTCAATTGATCTCGTAAAGAAGTGTCTGAAGTGCCAAATTCATGGAAATATGCCGAGGCTACCTCAAACCGACCTCGTCAGCATGCAAAGCCCTTGGCCATTCATGCAATAGGGGATTGATATTGTGGGCCCCTTCTGTAAAGCTCCAGGGTAGTTTCAGTTCCTGATTGTTGTTATCGACTACTTCACAAAGTGGGTGGAAGCCGAACCCTTGGTGAAAATCACAAGCAAAAACGCTCTCAATTTTGTCTGGAAAAATATTGTGTATCGCTTCGGCATCCTCCATGTCCTTGTTTCGGATAATGGGACACAGCTCACAGATAAGCTCTTCAAAGAGAGGTGTCAAGAGCTTCAGATTCGACAAAAATTCACCTCGGTGGCCCATCCTCAAGCAAATGGCCAAACCGAAGTCACCAATAGGACAATCGTGAAGGGACTCAAAACTCGCCTCGACCGAGTGAAAGGCAACTGGGTGGAAAATTTACCACAAGTCTTATGGTCATACCGTACAACACCTCGGACATCGAATGGAGAAACACCCTACAGTTTGGTGTATAGAACCGAGGCGGTAATCCGTGAAATCGGTATCCGAGCCCGTACCATCCATTTCTCAGCTGGAGCAAATGGGGAGAATCTACGAACTGACCTGGATCTGCTAGAAGATAAGAGAGACACGCCTACATTAGAGAAGCTCGGTACAAGCAATAAGTAGCTCGGTATTATAACCAGCGTGTCAAATCCCGATAGTTCCAAGTAGGCGACCTTGTACTTCGAAATAACGAAGTCAGTAGAGCTGCAAAGCTCGGCAAGTTAGAAGCTACATGGAAAGGACCATACCGAGTTGAAGAAGTACTTGGAAAAGGGTCATATAAGCTCGCCCATTTATCCTGTGAGCAAATACCTCATAGTGGCACATCATTCATCTCAAGAGATATTTTGCATTAGTGTCAAAAGAAAAAATTGTTCATTTAGTCTTGTTAGGTCGTGTCTTCAAGTCCCTTTCTGTTGTCACGTCGTGTTTCATTAATAAAATCTTTTCTTTATTTACTTCATCTGCTCAGTCTTGCATATTTCATTTGTCACTTATGCATACAACCTCTTCCCCAATATAAAATACCCTCTAAGGAGGATGATAAATACCCTCAAAGAGGATGATAAATAAACGCGCGTGAGGGGACCACCCATATCGACACTTCTCGACAAATAAGGAACCTATACCTTCGTTTATTTCGAGGATGAATACATTCGTTTAATACGAGGATGAACTACCTTCATTTAATACGAGGATGAACTACCTTCGTTTATTTCGAGGACGAACTACCTTCGTTTATTTCGAGGATGAATACCTTCATTTAATACAAGGACGAACTACCTTCGTTTATTTCGAGGATGAATACCTTCGTTTAATACGAGGATGAACTACCTTCGTTTATTTCGAAGATGAATTACCTTCATTTATTACGAGGATAAAATATGTACAACGTTTGATAAAAAGGAAAGATCAACACAAGGCAAAGAAAAATTTGTTCTTATTTCCAAAATATACAACTCATTACGAGGATGATGAAGGACCAGGAGGCTGGGAAAAGCTAAGCCAATCTCTAGCAAAATCAGGGTTTAGCAGTTCATCTATGCTCACCCTACCATTACCTCTACCTCGTCCTCGATCGACACTAGGAGCTCGGCCAGCTCGACCTCTATGTCTAGCTGTCCGACCCCAGCCACTCGATAACTGCCGTCTCTCGCGGGCATAAAACTCCAGAGGAAACCTATCTACAATCCTAGTACTTGAAGGAGAAGCCTCAACAGTAGGAGAAGCCTTGGCAATGAATCAAGCACCCGCTCGAGTTGTGGATGACGAGCTACAACAGTCTTGTACAGACCTCCTATTTTTCTCAGGTCGGCAAGCTGCTCCTAAAATTGCCAGGAGTCCCGACCATACTCATGTCTGTAGCTCGAACAACGGGCTGCTATCTCTAAGACTTTGGCTTCGGTCTCGAAGATAGTCATTCCACCACCTCGGCAAATAACTGCCTCGTATTCGGCGTGCTCCTCGGTGACCGATTTGGCATCATCCTTCACGATCTCGAGCTTCTCCTCCAACTCCAAAAACCGAGCTTGAAGCTCGTCAAATTTCTCTTGAGCGGTTAAGAACTTCACATCGACTTCCTCCCGACATGGCCCCTGCTTGCCTTCAGTGAAGGACCTCGACCTCTTTTGCTTCGAGAGCTCGGTTCAAAATTTTGATCTAGTCCAGCCAAGGAGATATATCAACACGTTCAGGAACAGACTGAAGACAAAAACAAAGGTAAGCATCTTCAATAAAATTAGGAGATTTTATTCAAGCCTTTAATCCAATGTCAAAACCGACATCCTAATGATGCCGTAAGTACATTTTATCTACAAAAAAAAAGGGGGATCAACTGACCCCTCCAACAGGTTCAGGCTGCACCTCCTCGGCCTCCTCCCTAACCTCTGCAGCTTCAGGTTGCACCTCCTCGGCCTCTTACCGAACTTCCGTAGCTTCAGCCTCGGCAGTCACCGCCGCCCTCGGCTCCTTAGCCAGATCGACCATAATAGCTTTGAGCACGACGTCCCAGTCCATCGAGCAAGCACGGACTGACTCGACAGTGAGCAAGGTTGAAGAGGAGGCCAGTCTCTCCACAACGGGCAAGTTCTTCAGGCCGTCAACGAGGACCTTGGCATACACTTGTAGCAGGGCCTTATTCTCCAACACCTCATACCCGTACTTGGACTTATCCAAATCCGTGTAATCCTCGACAACTTCATCGAGAGTGGCCGCTGCCACGCGCGTATTAAGGACCTCGGCCAACTCGCTGGCCAGCCCGGAGATCCTCCCGGATAAAAATAGCCTCTGCGTAAAGGCGCGGAGAAACGCTCCTTGCGAGGCCGCCGCCTCGGCCTCCCTACACCTGGCAGCCTCCACCTCGGCCTTCAACAGGCCGACCTCGGCCGGCTTCACCGCCTCGACCGCCGCCAAAGCCGCAGTCTCCCTCTTGGTCGCATCCCGAGCCTTCGCCTCGGCCTCGGCCACCTCGTGGATGAGGAGGGTCCTCTCCTCCTCCAAATCCCTGGAGACTCGAGCCACCCGGTCGAACTGGACGACGGCGTCATTCAGATATTCCGTCAATTGGGTGGACGTCATCATCATCCTGGCTAGTTCGGCCGTCATGTACTCGATCCCCTACACAAAAGACAACCATGTCAAACAAATACATCAATACTTAACTTTGTGATGTGCAAAAGAATTGCATTGCATCGGGGAAGGACCGACATGCGACACAGGTACCGGCGATCTAACGATCACATCGTCGCCGGAGGCGGAATACGCCTCTCCTTGTCGGGCGTGAGATGCGCATGGGGCGGCGACTTCACCACCTCTTGGCCCTCGGAAGAGACTTCAGCCACAACCTTGATTGCCGGTGGAGGCTCGAGATCGACCTTGACCTATTCCTCTTCTTCAAGTAAGGAAGTTCCTTGCAAAGATAAAATAAATGCCGAGTTAGAACATAAAGCAAAAAATCAATCAAAGAGCTGAAATGAAAGAAGGGGCCTCACCCTTCACCGGCTCTCTTCAGTAGCAGGATCATAAGGGCTCGACCCATGGCAAGCTCGGCCTTGGTAAAAACTCCATCAACAAGGCCGCCTTTCCAAAGACTCCTCAGGCCACCAAGTCGTCATCGGTGGCCACATCCTCCACTTCCTGTATTGAGGCAGTGGAGGACTCATCGAACCGACAAAGAAGAACTTACGCAGTTCGGGATTTTTGACTTCGTTTTTACTTTAAAACTACGACGAGGTGATAAATAATACCACCCCGCGCTAGATTTAAGCTGGAAAAACCTAAGGACCACCCCTAGGGTGAGAGGAAAATTATAGCGAGGGGCAAAGACACCAAGGCCCGTCAATTGTCGAAAAGAATTTGGCGTTATTTGGGCAAGAGGTATGCCGAAAAGAATTGCAGTTCGACATACACAGAAGGAAAGGGAAGACGAAGACCGCACTTAAGGCTGTTCTCGTATACCGTAACAAAACCCTCCGGAGGGGCGCAGACCCTATCCTCCGGTCGGGGAGCAACCAACTCAAAAGATTTGGGAATAAAAAATCTCGAGGCAAGCTCTATTATTGCAGGGGCTTCTAGATACAAAGGAAAAGAAGAAACCCTACCAAAATCCCTCAAAGGCGGGAAAGCTACTATACACGAAGAAGGAAGTGTAGGGAAAACTAAGGTTTAGCCCTCTCCCGATGATCTATCTTGGATGTTTAATTCACCATACATTGATTATATACCTAGCATGCACCTATATAATTAATTGCAACACGTTGGGGTTTCTCGTGTTTACCTTTGAATCTGTCGGCGGAGTGGATCGAGACTCGTGCTTTGACCTTCTAGGCGTATCCGGTTGCCCAATCTCCAACGTCGGTGAGGGCGATCTATGGAGAATGCTTGGAAAAATCACCCTTTATCCTCTCTACACTTTTTTAGAAAATTCTCTCCAAGAACAATGGGAGTCTCGAAAATTATGATGATGATTATTAATCATTCACATAGATTTAATCTCTTACCTCATATTTATAATGCATTACCATAATCCTATATGGAAATTACCATAATCCTATATGGAAATTACCATAATCCCATATGGAAATTACCATAATCCTTTATAGAAAGGATTATTACCATAATCTATATGGAAAGGATCTATGCATATCCATAAATATAATAATATCCTTATAGGATAAAGAGAATCAAATCCTTGCCTTGTAGAGCATAAGGGCACCGATTTTGCCTAGCTTACGGGCCTGGATGGGCCAGCCCAGAGATCAAATGCAAGGAATAAAGATGGGCCTCAAATAAATTAATTATCTTATGTTCGGCCCGAATATAAATTAATTTATAAACATTCATTCATGCCACTAGAGAATAAATCTTGACTTACCCTTTATTACGAAGTTGAGTCGGGCTTGCACTTAGACATTATGAATCCCGTATTTAAGATATCGAGCGTCCATTAATTATTTATAGCATTACATTGCTTAAAATAATTAATATCTTTAATTCCTTAAGTAGTACCACTCAACCTTATTATTGTACTTGAGCTAACTCGACTGCGGGGTTTAGTACAATAAACCTTTAAGCTCCTTAAGGGGCGTCATCATCCTAGCGGATACGGTGACTCGTCTGAGATAACTAGCATGACATACAAACCGCCACCACCCAAGATGCGGAGAATATTGGGTTAGAACATATAACCCTCACCTATAACAAGTGAAAATGATGGTCGAGAACTCATACTCATCTAATACCTTATCGAGGTTTGGATCATCGTAAGTCACCGAGATCTTGGTTCTTCACGGACGGTCGGATAGAAGACCTCGTCTCCCGTGATCCTTGATATGTCGAGAGGCGTACCAGCATAGACAAGCAACCAAGTCAAGTCACTTCTTATCTATCAGTAGCCTATCCGACAACTCGTCCTCAAGTTGTCTCAATTGTGAAACTTTTATATCTCATTAAGCTTGACCAATCATACGGACTTACGTGATCTTCTACACACTGTATGATCTAACATATATGAGATAAGGGGACACGAATATATGCAATCAAGTATTCATTTCGAGATAGGAGATTATAATAGTGGTAACGGGATACATTGTATCAAGCTCAACCAAAGCGCTTTCGATTATACAAATCCAACAATCTCCCACTTATACTAAAGCAAACTTTTAGTATACAATGTGTCTCTACTAGCTATTACAAACAAAACCATCACTTTGCTTCTCCCACTTATACCAAAGTTTCCTTTCTAAGTGGGTGCCATCTAGCGCAATTCAGTCCTCTAACGTCCCGGCGTAGACTTATTCGGCGAGGCTTTAGCGGGTGCCATCTAGCGCAATTGAGTCCTCTAACGTGCCCGACGTAGACTTATTACGGCGAGCTTTAGCGGGTGCCATCTAGCGCAATTCAAGTCCTCTAACGTGCCCAAGCGTAGACTTATTGCGGCGGGCTTTTGTGAATGGATCCGTTAGGTTATCCGTCGTATCAATCTTTGCAATCAGCACGTCCCTCGTCTATCGTTTTCTCGTATGACATGGTACTTTCTCTCTATGTGTTTGGTTGCCTTGTGGATCCGTGGTTCCTTCGAGTTTGCCATTGCACTGAGTTATCACGAAGAAACCATGATATTCTTGGGCAAACCGGTACCACATCTAGATCCATGGTAGTTCTTGAACCATCTGACCTCATGCTTGACCTCAAGGCGGCTACATATTCGGCTTCCATGGTAGAGTCCGCAATGCATATTGCTTTGCACTCCGCCAGATACGGTTCCACCTCCCAAGGTAAACACATAGTCCGAGGTAGACTTTTTCTTATCACGTTCACTTGGAAATCCAGTGCATATAACCCAAAGGCATTAGACTATCTGCATGGTAAACTAGCCTATAATCTCGAGTCCTTTTCGGTACTTGAGTATATGCTTTCTCGCGATCGATGAGCTTGTCGAGGTTAGGGCGATATCTAGCTACTATGCCTACCGATAGCGGATATCGGGCCTCGTACACGGCATTGCATACATGAGACTTCCTACGGTGGGCGTAGGGAACTTGTCTCATTCCTCTATCTCATTTGCAGCCATGGGTGATCGCTCCTTAGGGTAAAGGAACGCCATATGCGAAGGTAGCAATCATTTCTAAAGGCCGTGCATACTCAAGCGAGTAATCACGGTATCAATGTAAGGCGCCCGAGATAAGCTCAACATTTTCCTTTTGCGATCTCGGTAAACCTTGATCCCAAGAATGTCTGCTGCATCTCCTAAGTCTTTCATTTGAAACTAATCGGATAACCAACTCTTTACGCCCGATAACAACTTCACATTGTTGCCAAATAGAAGAATGTCATCTCGTAAAGTGCAAGAAATACCACATTACCGTTGACATCTAAGCGATACACACAACTCTCGCTAGCAAGCTGGGTAAATCCATAGGACTTTACCACCTCGTCAAGCGTAAGTTCCATGATCTTGCATCATTGTCTTGTATCGCCTCATTTGTCGTCCATAGGTCGATTATTGCGATTCGTTTTACGGGAATAAACCAAGATTCACCCACGAACATAAATCGTTCGGGTTGACGAACAACCCTCCCACTACGACGAGACACTACAGCACAATGGCAGCGGTGGGTACAAGAACTTGTGGTTCTCTATCTTGCACAACTTCTTTGGGTGGGTACCACTTATGCGGTCGGTATCTCCGGTGGAACTCGACCCACTTCAATTTCTTGAAGTATCGGTGTCGATCCTCCCACTAGACTCGACATCTCGTACCTTTGGTCTAATCGGTGGTGGAATCGATCATCTTCTAATTCTTGAAGAATGATTTCAACTTTGGATTTATGATTTTTCATGTAGTCTCTTCTAAGAATCGGGCATTAGTGCTAATAATGACTTTCGATCCTTGGGACTATAGAATAAACTACCTTCGTTCCTCTAGGATAGTGATAAACAGTCTTGCGTCGGATCTAGCCTCCAACTTGTCGGCCTTCTTGTTCAAAGACATGTCTGCCGGATCGCCCATATCCTTATGTGGCTTAAACTCGCTCATGCGCCAAACCACAACTCGAAAGGGGTCTCTTGGTGACTTAGATGGTACTAGATTTAGCAAGTATGCCATCGTTTCTAAGGCATACCCCGTAAGCGAAATAGGCAAAGTTGCATAACTCATCATTGATCTAACCATTTCAAAAGAGTCGTATTTCTTCGCTCGACACACCATTTTGTGTGGTGTGCCGGTGAAATCTTGTTGGGAGGTAATCCCACACTTCACTAGATAGTCCATGAACTCGTTGTTGAGGTATTCGCCATCGCGATCGAAGCTTGATGACTTGATACTCTTACCTAGCTTCGTCTCCACTTCCGTCTAAAATTCTTTGAATTTCTCAAAGCATTCAGACTGCGGTGAAGCGGTATACGTATCCGTACACGAGTAATCGTCGATGAAAGTGACAAAATACCGTACCCTCCATGAGCTTGTGTGGACATCGGTCCACACAGTCGAAATGGACTAGCTCTAACATTTCTTTGGCTCTATGACCCTTCGCTTTGAAGGGTGCGGTCAACATCTTACCTTCTATACTGAGGATTCACATCGGGAACGAGTAATGGCGTGAGATTATCCAACGCTCCATTCTTAGCCGTCTTTGGATCCTATTTAGATTGATATGACCTAATCTAAGATGCGAGGAGAAAAGAGGTGTCATCTTGCTAAGAAAACTTTCTCTTTTAAGGTTTGATGTAGATGCAACATAGTTATAGGTATTATGTATTGCGAAATAGTATAAAGCTTAATTATATAATGTGCTACACAGATAACCGTCATTTCTTATGATAGAAACACCACTATCAAAAACAAATGAATATCCATGAATAAACAATTTGAAAGCGAAACAAGGTTCCGTCGAAAATCCGGCACATATAAGCGTCTTTTAAAACTAAAGCTGTTTTCTCAAAACATAATGTAACATCTCCATTGCAACGGCCTCGACTTTCGCCGCGTTGCCCATGGAGATCGTTATCTCGCCATCATTCAGCTCCCTTGTCCGCAGGAACCCCTGCAAGGTGTAACAAACATGATCAGTCGCACCCGTGTCTACTACCCAAGAATGGGTAGAACAAGTCGCTAAACATGTTTCCATTACTAAAGCAAATGGCGTACCTAGAGCCTTGAGCTTGGGGCACTTAGCCTTCCAATGCCCAGTCTCACCGCACTTGAAGCATTTGCCCTTCTCCTTTGGCTTTTTCAAACCGCTGGTAGAGCCCTTTGTATTACTCCCACTCTTTTCTTTAGCCTTAGCATCTCTTGAATTCCACTTTTCATTTTCATCTTTCGATAAAGCAGTGGTTTTCTTTGAGGTGCGTACTAAAGACTGTGCACCTTTGCCCATTTTGCGTTCTTCCGTTACTAGATCCTCTTGCAATGAATCTAGAGTATAACTCTTATCATAAAGGACTGCTTTATAACGGAAGTCATCAAAAGACTTGGGCAAAGTGTTGAGGATCATATCGATTCTGACTACATCATCAATATATCCTCCAACCAATTCGAGCTCTCCGAAGAGATTAATCATTTGCTCTACATGGTTATGCACCGAATCGCTTTCCTTCATTGAACTTGACATTATTGATTTTGTCAAATTACGACAAGCGATTCTGTCCGACTCCTCATACAATTTCATAAGACTTAGCCATATCTTGGCTGCATCTTCCATCTCTTGATGCTGGAGTTGCAGGGACTCGCACATGGTGACCAAAAGAAGACACTTTGCCATTCTATTTGATTTGTCCCATTTCTCGTGCTCCTTGCGCTCCTCATCAGTAGATGAATTGTCTAGATGCTTGAGACGGGGTTTAGTGAGTACAAATAGATTTTCTTCCGCAGTAAGAACATTCACAATGTTTCGTTTCCACTCGATAAAATTTGGACCGGAAAAGGGATTTTGTGCGAGCATATTGATAATCGGTGTAAGAGACATATCTCAAATCGATAAAGTAAACACATAAGCATACGATCGCACATAATTGTAACAATAATATTGTAATCTTTTGATAAAACAATATTAATTTAAACCTCAATCGCCCGAGGAATCCCACATACAAGCCACGCGTGTGGGCGTTTACACATGAACCCTCGACCGGACTAAAATATACCTTTTAGTCGTTTAATTTCAATCCATGTCAACTTATCCTTATGACAAATGAAATTAACGATTGGACCTTACTGAACCACATCACTATCGCAAGAAGGGACTTCATGAAGTTGTACTCGAGGTGATGTCTAAGCAATGACCACAATTTTAACAAAGAAAATGAATTCTTAGAATTGGCATACTCACTAGGACCATACCGCCCAATCCAAATTCCTTTGTTATCTCATTTTAAATCTATCACTAGAGAACTTATGAAAATCGCATATACAAGCCACAGCGTGTGGGCGTTTACATGAAACTCCCACTCTCGATAGATTAAAATGTTTTATTTAGAAATCTCATCTAACAAACTTATGACAAACAAAGTGCAAGCAAGCCACGCGTGTGGGCGTTTACTCACGGTCGTATCACTTTGTTTAGAGATCTAAAGGTGGAGGTCTTGACATTTTAATTTTAAAATTAATATGTCGGGTTGCTTGCTTAGTCTTTTTGTTCAAAAGGTTTGTCCATGCAGATCATGTAATCTAGCATGCTTTTCTATAGAACTCAACATGTAAAACATGCTCATGAGAATTCTAAAATATGCTAGAAAGCGATAAACCTAGCATGCTTACTATACACATCCAATCACGAAAACACATAAAGGTTTGTCTACGTAATTTAAACATACATAGCATGCTCTCGCATAATTTAAACATCCACGACATGCAATGAACGATAAAAATAAAATAAAAGCGTTCATCGTGGCCCTCGTGGAATCGCACTTTCTGCCTAATCTATTACATAGAATTGCAAAGTATAGATCTTTATAATCTTGAAACGACCTCGCGTGCACGGCACCGACCGGATTCAGAAGACCCAGCGTGCACGGGCACGGACGGAAAATCTGGTTGGCTGGAAAAGCGGATGCTCGTGAGGAGCAGCCCCATCACGCGGCGCGTCCGCGAGCGCCGTGCACGCCTTACGTGTCGTCGTCCGCACGCCGTGCGACCCGTTTTTTCCGTCGTCTCGATCGACTTCTTTCGTCTTCGTTTTACTTTTACGGATAAGATTTACGAGAAAAATAAATCTAATCTAACCACGGATTTTCGTGGTGAAAAACAAAACCGACAAAATAAAAAGCGAGCCACGATGAATGACAAATTCAACAATTAATATATTGCGCACCTAATAATCAAGCGTGAATTAATCCACAGAGCCAAGGTCGGACGCACGATACCAATTGTAGGAAAACTAAGGTTTAGCCCTCTCCGATGATCTATCTTGGATGTTTAATTCACCATACATTGATTATATTGTCACGACCGCTCTAATCCAAGAGGATGATTAGAAAGAACTGGAGCTTGGAGCAGTGATTACCAAACAATTGATAAGAATAATCGAAAGATTTCAAAATGACGTGTCGAACTTCAATAATCAAACCTTATTTACAAGGCAAAAGTCATATCTGATAAAGGCTACAAGTTCCTTTAACGAGAAAGTTCGATAATTTAGGCAGATCAACCGTCATAATCAACATACAAAATATTCGAATATGCGTGGGAAGCATGTGAATGCATATATGACGATATGCATTCAAGGGTATTTCTTTCAAAACATATATATAAATACCAAAAGACCTCTCGACTACTCAACATCTCCGCCCATCATCATCACCGACTCAATCGCACATTTAAAAACAAATATGCGGTGAGTACAAATAATGCACTCGATGGCTCATGCGAAAATAATTTATCAAGTTTGGATTACTCGCCCCATCACAAGTAATACACGAGGTTTTAATTTGAAATACTCGTGCTTACTAAATATTTTCTGTCATTTTCAATAAATATCGCCACAAGCATTTTCCACGTATGTATGATCCACATCCACCACAACAATTTATCCAACAATAATTCGGTATTTGGAGGAGGCCTCCTCTCACAAATGCCATGACCGGCCGAGTACCCTTTCAAAGACACAAATATAAATAATCGGTGCACAAAATCCGAGCCATCTCGGCACGGGATCTGAATTCTCCATCATCCTTGGGGTACTTCCAAGAATACGAATTCAAGCATGTCATAAAGTGGGAGCTACCCAACGTTATGCATCAATAATCATGGATGGATACATACACAAATCATAAACATTTTGGGCAGGTAATTAAATAAATCAGTTCATAAATATTTGCTTGCAATAAAGCATCATAAATAAATCATTTGGTAAATTCTACCAGTTTGAATATAGTAAAGCCCACCTTTGCTTCGGAACTTCAAATTTAACTATGTGTCACGGCCCCACTCAGGATGACCCGGAGTGAGCGGACTATTATTAGGAATATAGAACTTAAGATTAAACATACACTTATACAATTTAATTGAAAGGGCTTAGCCAATGATCCAAAGGATATAACGATCCGAAAGACTTCATAGTTCACTTTGTTATAGTGTCCAACATGAAAATAAAGCAGTTCGAGTTTGCGGTGGAAAGTGTGTGAATACATATATGACGATATGTATCGAGGTTATCCATTCCTAACGAACAACAAGGACATATAGCTTTCTCAACACTCCTCCATCATCAAGACATCGAGCTCAACTCGCACATTTAAAACAAACATGCGGGCTAAGTACAAAATTTGTACCCGGTGGACTTATGCCGAAAACATTTTATTTTCATTGAATTACTCGCTGATATAATGGTAAGACCTGAGGGTTTTATTTGAAAATGCCTCAGTGCTTACTAAAATATTTTCACGAGTTTATAAAAGTTGCTTGGCAACATTTTCTTGGTGTCGTGATCCATATCCCTTATTATCGTTCCATCATATTATCATAGTCGAAAGTCGTGAAGGAGGCCTCTTCTACGACCCGTGACCGACCGTGAATTGTCCTTACTGACTCACGGTCACCATCGGTGTACACGTTAATCCTAGCTGTATAAGCCTTCCCAAGATAGGATCCGATATCGATTTTCATTCATAAGTTGGGAATAACCCATTAACATCACATCATTCATGGATAGGATCAATATACATCTGGCGTAAACATTTTGGCGGTGTCATTTAAAAATTTTAGCATTAGTTGAAAATCGTAAATAAAGGCGGTTGAAAGAAGCGACAAAGTTGTTCCATTTTGGTAATAAAGCCCACCGGAAATTATTGTTCGTCTTTATCGTTTTCCTTACTCGTCAACGTCCGGTGATGCGTCGTCGTCACACCTTTATATAAAAAGGATGCTTTAGTACGTCGGTTACGTAATTCGAGACTTACAAAGTCTATAATCAACTTCGATATTTCATATCGACGCGAATTGAATTCCTTAATGAATTTAATTCGTTTCTCAGACGCGTATCAATTTAACATTTCTCGTTCTTCGGTAGAAACGAGTTATGTGTGATAGATGACCAATTTACCCCTCTTGGTAAATGGTCCAACGTTTTCTCACGTTTTTCGATTTCACGACTTTAAACATGAAATCTTTTCATATTAATGTGATATCATTAGCAAATGATACGTTTTACGCATATTTGCGTATTTATCGAACGTCTTTCGTACGTTGACTTCAAAAGTCAACAATTTTGACTTTCCTTAGTAATTTAATTACTAAGTCTTATTTTAATATTAAATTCTTTCGAAAATCAATTTCCAATTGATTTCTTTTTTTATAAACTGTTTTAATATGTTTAAAAATAATTTTTAAACATATAATTCATTATAAATGAATTTAAGGATTTAAAAATCCTTATTTCTATTATTTTAAAATAGCTCACGGCTATTTTAATTTTTGACAATCTATTATTTTCGAAAATTATCCAATAATTTCCAAATATGTCTAAAATATTATTAGACATATAATTTATTAACAAAATTGATTTAAAAGGATTTAAAAATCCTTAAAAATCTTTAAACAGTTTCGGTAATTACATTAAATTACCAAACAATGTCCAAAAATTTTTCTAATATTATATAGTGTATTAAAACTCACTATGGTCATTAATATGTTATAAAAATCAATCAAACATGGTTCAATCATCACTTTATTATTCCATAAGGTCTCGGCAATTTCAAAAAAATGCCCAACAATTTTTTCTAAAATTCTACTAAATTAATACAAGGTCCCTACATTAGTCCATGACATATGTATGTCATATAATTCATGATATAACATTTATATACCATATAAATGGTATACTAGCTTTCCGCCTCTTCACATTATTATCAAACATTTTTATAAAATTTTCCAAAATTCATGTCATGCCTATAAACTATATTGTAGCAACATTACAACATAATAACTATCAAAACCAATTTATTCATCACCTTAATGAGCTTAGCTCTCGGTTTATTTGAATAAAATAGGTAATTGATTTTCAAAATTTCCAATAATTACATAAAATGCATAAAACATATTATAAGCTAATAATTTAGCATTGCATGTACTAAATAAAAATCACACATCAACTTATATATATATAGACTTGGTATTTTCCAAAATAATTGATAGGATTTTCTTAAAATTTCAATAAATGTCTATATACTCTTAGTTTATCATAACACAAGATTAACACCTTGCATGTACAAAATAAAATCATACACATATATATATACATATATATATGCCTCGGCTTTCTTAAAACAAATAGGTAGGATTTTCAAAAATTTTCAAATAAATCATAGGATGCATAAATCATACTCAAGATCAATAATACATCATTGCATGTTACACTCAAAAATTATACATTAACATATGTTTATATATATGTCTCGGCCTTCTTAACAAAAATGGATATGATTTTTCTAAAATTTCTAAACAAGACATATAGTGCATGATTTCCATCCTAGATCAATAATATGCTATTGCATGTTATGAAATAAATTCACACACTAATATATATATATACACATGTTTCGGCTCTTTTGAAAAAAATAGCATAGGTTCTTCCAAAAATGTCAAATAAATTTCCATGTACTCTCAATACATTATAATTCAAGAATATGCTATTGCATGTTTAAAACAAAAATCATTTATCAACCTTGATATATAGATATGCCTCGGTTCTTTTGAAAACAATTGTACATAATTATTCCAAAATTTCCAAGCAAATTACAAAGAACATATATAACATCTTAAATTTATAACCCATGCTTCAAATCACTTCCTCATGTCTCGGTCATTACTCAAAATTTTCAACCATGTTCAAATAAATTTTTAAAACCTAAACTAAGCTTCAAAACATCATGCTACACATTCTTAGAACAATATACAACCATAGATTCATAAGATTTTTATCTTAGATCACACATGCAAGACTTAGAAAAATAAGAACACCCACATCTATACATCTTTCCATCACAAATAACATGCATACACAAAATCTTTCAAAATACAACTCAAGAACACATGAAATGTTCATGCTTGTCTTCGGCAGTTTTCAAAAGAGAAGAAGAAGGGTTGAATCGATTCCTACCTTGGATATATGGATTAATGGTACAATATACAAGATAGTAGGGTGTTGTATAGAAGATGGGAAGAAAATTCAAGCTTGGTAATGGGGAGGAAGCTCTCGGTTATGCAGAAAATGGGGGAGAGGAAAATGGTGTTTGAGAGAGAAGAAGAAGGAGAGATTGAGAGAGATAATGGTGGAGTGTTTGAGTGAGTGAGGGAATGAATTAAAAACTGAACAAGACCCCCCTATTATCCCCTCACTCTCGGTCTCTCTCTCTCCCCCAATACAATACAAGACTCTTCACCTTTTAATACTAGTTTATTCACTAATGGGTTCCCAATCATTAGTGTCTTACACACTATCTTGGAAATAGTTAAAATATATTATACATATATAGGAGACTCCCACAAAATCTGAATGTATACATATGTATATATGCAAATGTGATATAGTTAAAACATAATTGGTTATATACATATACACTACACACGGCTTTTATGCCTATCACACATTAAATAATTTAATTCATGCTAAACATACTCATATACATCATATAATATAACTTAGATGATAATTAATATCATAGGTTAATTAAATAGTATAAGGGAAGAAAATAATTCAACTTACGTACAAGAAAAATGGCTATCGGCCATTTTGTTTAACCATAGGTTAAAAATTTTATTTCATGTCATTCATAAGCATATGCACCTTGGTATATGATTTAAATAATAATTATAGCATAGGATAATTAGAAAGAGCATTTAATTTCGAAAGAAACCCTAATTTCGAATAATTAGGGTTTTCGAAATCAGTTTTGATATAAATATTAATTCAAATGTTCAAACATTAATAAAATGCTTATTAGTACTGTAATATCATAAAAATACCATAAGAAATAATTTCCTAAAGTTTCTTGATCATTAACACCATCGTTCATCTTATCTCTAAATGTTGACGTTTGAAAACGTCTCAAAACGTTACGTATCGACTCATCTTTAAAATGGTCGTAAATACTCGTAATCTCTTCATAAAAAATATCCCATTAATAATGGAATATAATTCCAAGCTTAATTGCTTAAGAAATATCGTGACATTTCAATAGTCGATATCGTTCGATGTTAAAATGTCTTTAGATAAAAGTTAATACTTTCGATTCTTTCATTCACTAACTTCGGTGAGTGTGTACTAGAAATTGTTCCTTTGTAAAAATATGAAATCATGTTCGATTTCATATCTGATTTGGTTTCACGGCAAAATTTTATTTTACGGGTTTTAAAGACCGTAATTAGGCTTTTAAAAACTGCGGGTTATTACACTATCGTGCTCTTCTTCTCGTTGTAGTGAACTTCACGTCCACCTTTACGCAAAATGTACGTTTAGTGCGTTGGCACGCTTTTCGAGATTTTCAAAGTTCATTCAACTTTGATAATTAAATTAATAATTCAAGTCTTAATAAATTTGTCGTCGTTTCAATGGCGTATTTCATAAAATAATTCTCGTACTTGAGAGAGACATAATATGATATCTGATCTCATTTTAACCTTTTAGGTTAAATATTTAACGATATAATAACGTTATTCAATAAAATAATTTCAATTATGAAATCTTTTCTCACAATTGAGATATTAGGATAAAAGTAATCGTTTTCGCGTATTAGAGTATTTATGAACGTATTTAAATGCGTCACTTTCGAAAGTCAACCATTTTGACTTTTCTTATTAAAATATTCAATAAAACATATTTTAATCAATATAAATCGATTTTCAATCGATTTCTTTTCATAAAGCTTTAATCTTGATTTTTCACGCAAATCGATAATTTTGATTAATATTTTCTTTCAATATTAATCTTTTATTACATTAAGCATTATTTATGCTTTTAACGTTATTTAATATAACGTTTCTTCGTAAACATAATATACTATGTTTAATAATTCTCAAAAATTCAATTATGTCCAAAATAATTTTGAGACATATAATAATTTATTATTCATGATTAAAAAGGAATTAAAATTCCTTACTTTCAACATATAGCTCACTATATTACCAAAATTTCAAACTTGTTCCAAAATTCCTCTAAATTCATATAGTGTATTATTCTACACTATGATCATTAATATGTATTAATACCGACTATAGGAAATTTTGAACACCACCTTTATTTTACACTATAGGTTTGGTCACTATGCAAACTCATACCAAATATTTTATAAAATTTCTACAAAATTACACTATGCTTAATTACTATCATGTAACATTAATACATCCTAATATTTAACTAGATCAACATCTGACTATCAACCCTACACCAAAGCTCACGGCTATTTTGAAAATTATAGCAAATGGTTTCAAAAATTTCCAAATAATTATCAAGCACTCCTACAACATCATATATCAATAATCGACATAAAAACATATCTAGCAATTTTGATCATCACTAGGATATTTAAAATAAATTTGCTTAGCTTAAGAAATAATCACCTATGCACGTATTTACATATGTAACATAATTTCTAAGCATACAAGCATGCTAGCATGATTCTTTCACAATTAATACATGCTAAAAATAATAATTTGAACCGTAGGATTATTGAAAAATTTGGGTATTATCGAAGCTTGTTCGATATCTAACCTCGTTAACGGTGTCGATCGGTTGTAGGGTGATTGACTCAAGCTATTGGAGAGAATGAAAGAAGAAAAATATTTGGTTTCTCTTTGGAGAGGTCTCGCGGAAGAAAGAAAGAGAGAGGAATAAGTGTGAAGTATGTTACGTGGCTCAAAAGAATAAATATATACTTAGGAAAAAAATTAAAACAAATGAAACAACCTGATACTCACTCTCTCGGCTCCCTCACGGAATGAAAAGAATTAATTTAGTCAAACTTTGATTATGTCGTGTGTAAATATCCTTACAATTCATTTACTCTTGCATGCTTTATTAAAGCATTTTGGGAATAACAAAATAAATATTTGTCAAGCCTTGCATGTTGCGTCGATCAATATGTAGAAGGAAGGATTTTCAGATTTTCTCATTGTATCTAGCATGTAGTATGTGTACACTCTATCCAAAATATTGTATAATCAAGTGGTAGATAAATTAAGCTTTTGTACCAAATTGGGTCAACAACTTACGGCTCTCTCACAATTATATATCCCACTTGTTCATTTCTTGATTAGAGTGCAATTAGATCATACTTGGATGAATTAATCCACAACTTAGCGTTTGCTCCCAAAATTGGCGTGAACTAGTGTAGTTCATAAATAGCACTGACTATTTCATCCTTCATGAGTTAATATTTGATTTTTCATACCAATTATATATATATATCATAATATATGTTTTAGATGATAAATTATATCATAGAAAAAATTATTGGAATTAATCCATAGATAGAAAACTACAATTCTCGATTTAGGGTTTTCGAGAATCTTAAATAATCACAAATATCTTTCCAAAATTTTCTAGCATTAATTCAATGCTAAAATAATAATCCAATTATATAAAATAATCGTAGGAATTTAAATATCATAATTCCTTGATCGTTAGACTTGATTTTCAAGTCGTCTCAAAACGTTAACGTTTGAAAGCGTCTCAACGTTAATTATCGACTCATCTCAAAATGGTCGTAATAAAGCTATAATCACTTTATTAAATAATTCCAATAATAATGGAATTAAATTCTAAGCTTAAAAACTTAGAAAGTATCACGAGCATATAATTATCGATACGTAATCGACGTAGAAATAATCTTTCTTTGAAATACGCTAAATATTCGTATTTCTCGATTCACATTTATTTGTGAATAAAACATAGAATTTATTATTCCAACAATAATCGATATCATTATTCGATATATAATTAATCAAATTATTAAGATAATATTTTAATTGGCGAAATTAATTTCGTAATTAGGAGTTTAAATAATCGGGTATTACATATATACCTAGCATGCACCTATATAATTAATTGAAACACGTTGGGGTTTTCGTGTTTACCTTTGAATCTGTAGGCGGAATGGATCGAGACTCTGCTTTGACCTTCGGAATTGTATCCGGTTGCCCAATCTCAGCGTCGGTGAGGGCGATCTATGGAGAATGCTTGGAAAAATCACCCTTTATCCTCTCTACACTTTTTGAAAATTCTCTCCCAAGAACAATGGGAGTCTAAAAATTATGATGATGATTATTAATCATTCATAGATTTAATCTCTTACCTTATATTTATAATGCATTACCATAATCCTATATGGAAATTACCATAATCCCATATGGAAATTACCATAATCCTTTATGGAAAAGATTATTACCATAATCCTATATGGAAAGGATCTATGCATATCCCATAAATATAATAATATCCTTATAGGATAAAGAGAATCAAATCCTTTCCTTGTGGAGCATAGGCACCGATTTTGCCTAGCTTACGGGCCTGGATGGGCCAGCCCAGGGATCAAATGCAAGGAATAAAGATGGGCCTCAAATAAATTAATTATCTTATGTTCGGCCCGAACATAAATTAATTTATAAACATTTATTCATACTACTAGAGAATAAATCTTGACTTACCCTTTATTACCGAAGTTGAGTCGGACTTGCACTTGACATTACGAATCCCGTATTTAAGATATCGAGCGTCCATTAATTATTTATAGCATTTTGTTGCTTAAAATAATTAATATCTTTAATTCCTTAAGTAGTACCACTCAACCTTATTATTGTACTTGAGCTAACTCAACCTACGGGGTTTAGTACAATAAACATTTGAGCTCCTTAAGGGGCGTCATCATCCTAGCGGATACGGTGACTCGTCTGAGATAACTAGCATGACATCTGCACCGCCACCACCCAAGATGCGGAGAATATTGGGTTAGAACATATAACCCTTACCTATAACAAGTCAAAGTGATGGTGAGAACTCATACTCATCTAATACCTTATCGAGGTTTTGATCATCGTAAGTCACCGAGATCTTGGTTCTTCACGGCGGCGATAGAAGAACTCATCTCATTGTGATCCTTGATACGTCGTAGAGGCGTACCGGCATAGACAAGCAACCATGTCAAGTCACTTCTTATCTATATCGCAGACTATACCGACAACTCGTCCTCAAGTTGTCTCGGTTGTGAAACTTTTATATCTCATTAAGCTTGACCAATCATACGGACTTACGTGATCTTCTACACAATTGTATGATCTAACTTATATATGAGATAAGGGGACACGAGATATATGCAATCAAGTATTCATTTCGGATAGGAGATTGTAATAGTGGTAATAGGAAACATTGTATACAAGCTCAACCAAAAGCGCTTTCGGTATACAAATCCAGCGGGAAGGATGAATCGATGGTAAAACTACAAAACCACCGGCGAATCCGATGGCGACAACGACACAACACGGATGTCGTGGCCATTAGACTCCTCAGAAGAAGAAGTAGAAGCCATAAAATAATTTACTTGTTTTAAAGGAATATCGAAGAAGATGGCATTGAGCTCTGCGCGGCGGCGATGGAGAAAAAGTATAAACACTCGGTGTTTTCGAGAAGACGAGCAGTTTTGAGTGCGAAAGTTGGAGGCGGATAAAGTGAAAAGGAAAAGGCGTATTGTGGAAGTTATTCCCCAGCGTGCACTTTATCGGGACCTACACGCCGTATACATTAAATGGATATGGCGTGTTCCGTGTTCGACATCGGCACAGCATCCCGTGTTTGACCTCGGCACGACGTTACACATTCAACCTCCCCATGGAGTTATATATCCGAACTCGATAGAGATTACGTATTCGACCTCAGCAGGGTGACGAGTGTTGGTCGTCCAATTAACGGACGACGACTACAACGTCGGCGGGGCACGCCCACTTCGCCGCGGATCACGAATTCGGCGAGGCAATGTCGTAACAACTGTCCCCCATCCATCATGACCTCACTTCTACGTCTTTTTTGGGGGGAGGGGGATGTGATAGGATACGGCCCAACTACTATGCCCAAGCATCGGGCCCAATATAAGTGGACCCCAACATTAAGCTCGGCCTATGTGAGTTCGGCCCAAGAAGACTCCTAGACCAACTACAACTCAAATCGCAAGTGGAGAAGTAGAAGATTCAGATGCATATCTAAAAGAATCATTATGAGAGAAGACATCATATTAGAGTCAAATTCAATATGCTAGTATATAAATAGAGGCTAGATTTGAAGAGAAAGATCATCTACACTCTTTGTAATCGCTTCTTACACATTCAATACACATATACTCTCTTGCTCCGTGGACGTAGATCTATTTCAATAGATCAAACCACGTTATTTCCTTGTGTTCCTTGCACATTTATTACCCTACGAAATTAAGATCGATCAGTTCTCAAACCAAAATGAAGAATCGAATGAGAAAGACAACGGCTGAGGTCAAACAATCACAACAGCATAACCAATATCCAGAAGGCACATTTTCGAGCATGCTTTGACAACTTTGAGAATTTATCAACTTCTTAAAACATGGTTTGACAATGATCCAATAGCATAACATTGGATCCAACGAAAACAATTCTGAGCGTTCGAGAAATCCTTGTTCACAGAGCATTAAACATGATCACTTTATCGTAGCAGAACACATAAACAGGTAAAGGCCAAAGTTCGGCAATGAGAGATGTGGCTGAGAATTATGTATGAAGACATAAATCTTTGGGCAATAAAACATGACCATAACAATTGAACCATCTCAACATGAATCAACATTTAGAGAAGCTCCTTGGAACAACATTCGATTCAACATCCTCTTGAGCTCAACTCGCATATTTAGAAACATATATGCATGTGAGTACAAAATGCACTCGGTGGGTATCATGAAAACATAAAACATAAAATAAACTTTGCCCTTAGAATTATATATGACTTTCCATATCATATGCTTTCATAATAAATACTTACTTGCTCATATCATCATATCATATGCATATGCAATGTTTCATGTCTGCATGCAACTTTCTCTTTTCCTTCCCATATCCACGAGTTCTTTCTGCGTGTTGAGAAGTATGCCTCATTCTCAAAAACTTTAACATCACATACCCGAGTTGGTCCCGAAGGTTACCAACTACGGTCATACCCGACGTCGGTCATTTTTTTTCTTTCTTTCTCGTGGATAGGTAGTGCATTATACTTATGCTCATGCTCAAAACTTTGGCAAGTCAATCAACTTTTATGCAAAAGCATATCATATCATTTAAAAACATTTAAAAGCATAAGCATATCATTATAGAAAATATGTCTACCCACCTGGCGACAGTCATTTGGGACTGTACCTTACGTCTTCCACTTCTTTCTTCTTTCCATATGGTTCATCAATCCACATAGAACGGCATAAGAGCCTATCAAGAACCAAACAAGAACATGACTTATCTTAGTTGTCGACACGACCATATCTGTTGGATTTGTCTACTGGAAGCAGTTTTGGTTGAGCTTGTATACAATGTTTCCTGTTACCACTATTACAATCTCCTATCTGAATTATTTACTTGATTGCATATATATGTCCCTTTATCTCATATATAAGTTAGATCACAGAAGTCTGTATGATTGGTCAAGCTTAATGAGATATAAATAGTATCACAGCTAAGACAACTTGAAGGCGAGTTGTCGGTATGAAGTATGATGTAGATAGAAGTGACTTGACTTGGTTGCTTGTCTATCTTTGGTACATCTCTAACGTATTGATGGATCACTATAAGATGAGTTTTTCTATCTGAACGTCGTGAAGAACCTAGATCTCGGAGACTTACGTTGATCTAAACCTCGATAAGGTATTAGATGAGTATGAGTTGCTGACCATCACTTTGACTTGCTATGGGTGAGGGTTACATGAGAAAACCTAAGATTCTCTGCATCTTGGGTGGTGGCAGTGCTTGTATGTCATGCTAGTTACCTGTGTCGAGTCACCGTATCCGTTTAGGATGATGACGTCCCCTTAAGGAGCTCAAAAGGTTTATTGTACTAAACCGAGCGGTTGAGTTATCTCAAGTACAATAATAAGGTTGAGTGGTACTACTTAAGGAATTAAAGATATTAATTATTTTAGCAATCGTAAGCTGTAAATAATTAATGGACGTCTGATATCTTAAATACGGGATTCAGAAAGTCTAAGTGCAAGCCGACTCAACTTGGTAATAAAGGGTAAGTCAAGATTTATTCTCTAGTGACATGAATGAATGTTTATAAATTAATTTATGCAAAATTTGAACATAAGATAATTAATTTATTTGAGGCCCATCTTTATTCTTTGCATTTGATCCCTGGGCTGGCCCATCCAGGCCTGTAGCTTAGTGAAAATCACCCACTCTCTCTCCTTGTCCTACTCGGACTCTGATTTGATCCTCTCTATCCTAAAGGATATTATTATATTTATTAGATATGCATAGATCCTATCTAGATAGGATTTGGGAGTGCATTATAAATATAAGGTGAGAGAGAAAATCAAGGCTAATCCTCATTCCATATTTTCGAGAATTACTATATCATAATAGTGAGACTTTTCAAAATTAAGTGAGAAGAAAGAGGGTGATTTTCTATAGCATTCTCCATAGATTGTCCTCACTCGATATTGGAGATTAGGCAACCGGGATACAGTCCAGAAGATCAGAGCACGAGTCTTGATCTATACATCCCCGACAGATTCGCAGGTAAACAAGAGAAAACTCCTACGTATTGTAATTAATTATATAGGTGCATGCTAAGCATATAATCAATGTATGGTGAATTAAATATCCAAGATAGATCCTCGGGAGAGGGTTAAAATCAGATTTCCCTTCAATTGGTATCAGAGCCTGGGATCAGTATCTTGGCTCTGTTGGATTAATTCATGTTTTATTATAACGTGCGCAATTAATTAATTGTGAATCTGTCGTTCATCGTGGCTCGTTTTATTTTTATGGGATTTTGTTTTTCACCACGAGAAAATCCGTGGTTAGATTAGATTTTTTCTTGTAAATCTTATCTGTAAAAGAAGAACGAAGATGAAAGCATGAAGAACAAGATGACGGGAGACTACCGGAAACTGGACGCACGGCGGACGGCGTACGGGCGACGGCATGCTGAGCGTGCGCAGCGTTCGCAGACACGCCGCCCAGCGGCGTGCGTTTCTCGGTAGGTCGGCGGTAACGGGTGAGGGAGTCTCGGCGGCATCGGTAGCCTGGGCGTGCGGGGCGTGCGATTCTAGCGCAGACGCCTCGACATGCCTTGGCACTGAGCGCGCGAGTCTTTGGCAGGCCATCGGGCGTGGTCGGGCGGCAGGCTTCGGTGGATCGCCCTCGGCAACCCTCGGAAGATCTGGGCACACAGGTACGATGCAGGCGAGACCGGGAGGCATAGCTCGGCAGACGGGCGTGCGGGGCACGCGCTTCGTGCATGGATGCCTCGGCACCGCTCGGCGCTGAGCATGCATGCTCGGCAGATCTCGGCGGAATGCGTCGGGAAACCTCAACGAGGTGCGCAAGATTGTCGCGCGAGGCCTCGGTGGCCTCGGCACGATTCTCGCGCGGAAACCTCATTGCGCGTGAGATTCTCGACAGCGCCCGGTGGCCTAGGCGCGATTGTCATGCAGGAAACCTCAATGCGCGCGAGGATGGGCGGAGCTGGGCGACAGCACGCGCAGCGTGCATGGCACCTCGGTAGCCCTCAGCCAGGATCTCAGCGTGCGCCTCAGCAGTATATTTCTCGACGATGGCCGAGCACCCTCGGCAGCACCCGGTGGTGGCCCTCGGCTACGATGTGCGAGGTGGCTCGGCAGCACCAGGCGACGTCATGCTAGGATGCCCCGCTAGGTGGTGCGATGTCGTGCGGCGTGAGGTGAGGTAGGCGGCGGCGCGTCGTGCATGGCGGATCGTGTGTCTATCGTGCGGTGACCCTTTGATGTTGACCTGACCCGATTTTGTTCTGGGTCGACCCGACCCGGTTTTGGCCCTGAACCGTTTTTCAGCCCAGATCCAAATTTTTGATCTGGTTTCAAATTTTCGACCTGGTTCGGCCCGTTCCAATGATCCGGCCCGTTTTTCGATTTTTCAGCCCAAATCCAGTTTTGACGAATCCGGTCCGTGCCCGTGCACGCGAGGCCCGTTTCCGAGTTTTGAAGATCTGTACATTGCAAATTTATGTAATAAATTAGGCGAAATCTGTGGTCCACAGTGGGCCGTGATGAGCGATTTTTATTTTATTTTATCGTTCAAAGCATGTCGTGGATGTTTAAATTATGCGATAGCATGCTATGTATGTTTAAATTACGTGAACAAACATATTACATGTTTTCGTGATTGGACGCGCATAGTAAGCATGCCGGGTTTATCAGCGTTTTCAAGCATATTTTAGAATTACTGAGCATGTTTTACATGTTGAGTTCTATAGAAAAGCATGCTAGGATTACGTGATGATGCATGGACAAACCTTTTGAAACAAAAGACTAAGCAAGTAACCCGGCATATTAATTTTAAATTAAAATGTCAAGACCTCCACTTTTGATCTCTAAACAAAGTGATACGCTGTGAGTAAACGCGTCCACGCGCGTGGCTTGCTTTGCATTGTTTGTCATAAGTTTGTTAGATGAGATTTCTAAATAAAACATTTTAATCTATTGAGAAGTGGGAGTTTCATGTGTAGCGTCCACACGTGGCTGCATATACGATTTTCATAAGTTCTATAGATATAGATTTAAAATGAGATAACAAAAGAATTTGGATTGGAGCGGTATGGTCTTGGTGAGTATGCCAATTCTAAGAATTCATTTTCAATTGTTAAAATTGTGGTCATTGCTTAGACATCACCTCAAGTACAACTTCCCGCGAAGTCCCTTCTTGCGATAATGATGTGGTCTAGTAAGGTCCAATCATTAATTTCATTTGTCATAAGTGTTTGGTATGATTTTGTGATGATTCTTGGTATTGTTTCACATGTCATATTCTATGGTTTGACCTATTTATGCCTTTGGTTCGATTAATATTTATCGATTCGGACTTACTTCGTTCGTCTCGATGTTTTGTAGGAAAACGGCATAAAATAGGACGAATTGGATCTGCCAAAGATCAATCTTATTGAAGAGCATCTCGACAGGAGTTCATAGGCGGCGGATCGCAATTTGGAGTTCGGACGCGAGAACGGAAAAAACGCCAAAGTCGCGCAGACGCCCGTCGCATCGCCCAGCTGACCATCTGCGCGCGCGCCCGCCCAGCGCCCAGCGCCGCCGTGCCCAGCGCCCGCCGCACGCCTGCCGACATGCCCGCCAGCGTGCGCTCGCTCAGCGCTCGTTATAAATCCTCGCGGCCAGAGTGGCAAGCGCACCTTCGCGCCCGCCCGTGCCTCGCCCGTCCGGTCTTTGTGCCACCCAGCGCCCGGCCCAGCATACCGCGCCCGTGGCGTGCGCGCTTCACCGCGCGCTTTCCATCACCCAGCGCCAGCGCGCCTGCCTTCCTTCCGCGACGTTCCGTCGCCGCGCCAAGACATCCACCCGGCCTGGAGGAGCGCCCGTCCATCCATCGCGCCGTCTTCGCCGCTCAGCGCCAGCGCTTCATTTCGTGCCCGTCCGACCTTTGGCCTTACCAGTGCCCTTCTCCCGTCACCCAGCCACCTCAGCGGCGCCACACCAAGCGCCCATTCCAGCCCGCATTTCACTCAGACGTTCGCTCGAGCGGCGCTCGGTTGTGAAGCGATTGGTTTTCAACCGAGTTCATTTTGAACCGGCATTCATATTGAAGCGAGAATGTTTTACGAGCGTGCGTTCATTCTGAACGCCGGCTCACTTTCATTTAATATAAATATACGCGCTTAGGGTTGAGTGAAAGGTCCGCATTTTATTTCTTCATTTTGGTTCCTTTTTCTTACGGACGTACGCTCTCCATCGCCTTCCTTCCGGAATTCTTGAGACAACGAGTTAGATTCATAGTTTAATTCTTGCTTTCAGGTTTATCGAATGATTTCTGTAATCATGTTATATTCTTGGGATTTATCGGTTCTTGTGGAATCAACTTTATAGTTCATAGTTTATGCTTCGGATTACTCTGTTTTATTGGATTGAATTCATAGTGACGATGAATTAGATTTCCATGTTCCGTTGATTTATATTACGTAATGATTTCTTTGCTTTCGTTTATTTGCAATTAGATTTAGATTAGGGATTGACAAACCCTATGAATAATATGATTGCATATGCTTTGTTTATCGCTTTTGATTTATAAGCTTTCAGTAGCTCGACTAGGGATTGACAACCCCGGTTTAGATTTATCGCTTTATTAGTATAGTTGGGATTGATAACCCCTAGCTTAGGATCTTTGTTTAATTTCTCGTATTTCAATTCTTGCATGTTCAACCCCGTTGGCATTAGAATGTTTAAGTTTTAATCGTTTTACATGCGCACACGAACAATCGCATACTGTTAAGTTTTCCTTGAGAGGCGACTCGTGTTAACTTACCACGCCACGATTACCTAAATGCGATTCTGTAGTAATTTGAGTGTATTTTAGCTCGATCAATTTTGGCGCCGTTGCCGGGGAAAACTTTAGGCGTATTGTTTGTGTTGTTTATTTTCTGTGTTTCTTTTTGTTCTTTTTGTTATTTTCTCCCCCTGGTGCGTGTAATTTTGTTTTTGTTGTTGGTGTCTGTTAATGCAGGGTTACCAACAGTACGAGTATGGTCAGACAGGCCGGGGGGAGGAAAGTTCGTCGTATTGGGCAAATTCTTCTTGCGAAGAAGGGCCCAATCTGATTATTCTGGAGAGTATCCGTCCAGGCCGGGAGCAGCCAGCCTACAATCTATACTGGGATCAACCACCTCCACCGCACTATGAGGATCACGCTTATGATCCCAACTGGGACCAACCACCTCCACAGTACTATGAGGATCAAGCCTCCAATGCCTACTGGGAGCAACCATATCCTCACCTCGGTGTGAGTATCCACAACAACCACCTCCACCTCAAGTACTCATATTCTCAAGAAGCGGCAGCCTCCTGACCCGACTCGGGAAGGTGGGAACCATAACATGATTATGGATGGTGTGATTCACATGACCACAACCTCCACGACAACGATTAGTACGACCATCGCTAGGAGTATTTTACTCCACCACACCCATCACCACCTTAGAGGTATCCGTTGGATGCAATGGGCGAAGTGTTTCGAGACTCGCCACCTGCGATTGGGATCTTGGCGACACCAAAATCGGTAGCTTACAAGCGAAATTAGAAATGATGGTGAGAAGCTGGACGAGTTCTGCAACAAGATGCAATAGGGGCCTCCAAGCTCACCCTATGAGGCTCAGCGACCATGACCATCGAGTTCGCCATTGGATGATAGAGCGCAACTATTGAGCGTTTAGAGGCACAAATGGGATGGTTGCTGCGAAGTGGTTTGAGTATCAACAACAATGTGCAGCGAGGAACTTCAAACCAATCCGGTCGAGTCGGCGGTCCTTGTTCTTGAAAGTGACCCGATTGTTGAGAATGGGTGGGAGAGACACTGTCGAGCCAGCTGCAACTAGAGGAGGTGGAAATGGTGGAAGAATGGGTGCGTGAGGATGTGGTGCTAGATCGAGCCACGAGGAGTTGTTACGGGATGGTGACGAGGAAGAGTGGGTGCATGAAGCCGATGACACGCCAAAACCCGTTACGAAAGTTAAAGAGCTGCCTCGACATGTGAAATCGTGTCCCCAGGAGGACACGGTGATAACAAAAGTCGAGGTAACTTCTATAGTTTGTCAACTTCTTAATTCTCCAAAGTATTGTGCTTTGGGAATTGAAATTATCTATTTCACTTTGGAGAATAGGATGTTCGACTTGAGTTTAAATGATTTGTTATTTTCTTTCTTAACTATTCTTTGTGCATATGTGGTTACTATTGATGCTACAGTCGAGATGGTATTCCTGCGGTGAAGGACTATGGATAGTCATTTATGCAGTTTACGTCGTGCTCACGACGTTAAGCTGAAATCTTGCGTGGGAGTTGACCCACGGATTTTTCTTTTCTTTTCTTTCTTTCTCTTTTTGCTTGTTTCGTTGTTCTTTGATCATCTGTTGTCTTTGTGTTAGTCTTGTTTGAATTTGGGAAGGAAGGTTTGCATATTTTAATCGGTGAGATGAAGTGGGATGCTCCAACTCTACATCGCACATTAAATCGATTATCGTGGAAGTATCATCCTCTATGGTTATTTTGAGCTTTTAATGTTTTGAGCACTTTGGGGCGATTGCTCGATTTAAAATGTGGGGGATGTTTACTCGGTTTTGTATCGTGATGTATTGTTTTGTTGCTTAATGGCGTGCCCTTGTGCTTATTTTGATTGTTTGGACGTAAGCTTTGTCTATGCGAGTAAGTTAGAATCTTGATTTGTGCAAGCTGAACTACGTGGTATTGATCAAATTGATTTTGAATTTGAAACTTTTGGTGATATATGATTTGAGTATAATGTGAATTGTGAGGCCGTGATTGATAGAAAATGAATAGGGAAAATTGTTGTGATTTGTCAGGCTAATGTTAGGGGAGTTTAACATTGTGGTTGCCTATATACTTGTTTCATTTTATATATAAATAAAAAAAAATGTGAAAGAAGTAGAAAATGAGGAGAATGAAAGCTCTAGTATCTTGTTGAGATTGTTGAAATGGAGGATGGGATTATGTCCTCTTTCTCGAAATTTGAGAAATGGACATGGGAAACCACGTTAGGAGACTCGAGTTCATCGAGTGCACCTTCGAATATTATTCAAAATATGTTAAAACATTCTTTGTGCTTTATAAAGAAACTTGTTGCTAAAGGTGACCACATTAGTTAGTTCACCCCTAACGGAGAGTTGGAGTGCGAGTAGATTACCTTTTTATTTATTGGAAGTCGATTGTCGTTCTTGATTTATTTCGCATTATCTTTGAATTCGTAAACACCAAATGTGGGGGAAATGCAATAAGGTTTGATTGATTAGAATAAGGGTTAAGTTGCATGAGTTATCTTTCGACTCTTATTTGTATAGACTCTGCTTGAGGACAAGCAAATGGATAAGTGTGGGAGAGTTGTTTGGTAAGATTTTGTGATGATTCTTGGTATTGTTTCACATGTCATATTCTATGGTTTGACCTATTTATGCCTTTGGTTCGATTAATATTTATTGATTCGGACTTACTTCGTTCGTCTCGATGTTTTGTAGGAAAACGGCATAAAATAGGATGAATTGGATCTACCAAAGATCAATCTTGAGAGACGACTCGTGTTAACTTACCACGCTACGATTACCTCGTACGATTGCGAGTAATTTGAGTGTGTTTTTAGCTCGATCAATTTTGGCGCCGTTGACATGGAATGAAATTAAATGACTAAAGGTATATTTTAGTGCAGTCGAGGGGTTCATGTGTAGCGTCCACAGCGTGGCTTGCATGTAGGATTCCTTGGGCGATTGAAGGTTTCAATTAATATTGTTTTATCAAAGGTTACAATATTATTATTACGAATTATGTGCGATCGTATGCTTATGTGTTTACATTACTTTTCGAGATATGTCTTCTACACGATTATCAATATGCTACACAAAATCCTCTATCGGTCCAAATTTCATTGAGTGGAAGCGAAACATGGAATATGTTGTTATCATTGAAGAACACATGTTTGTTCTCACTACTCCCAAACCCGATGCCTTACTAACGCATCGACTAATGAGCGGCGAGTCAAGCAAACTTTGGCATAAGTCGAACAATATGGCCAAGTGCTATATGATGACTCACGATGTTCAAAGGTTTGCGGCAGCGGCGGCGATCGATGGTAGACGCGGCGAAATATGGTCAAGTCTCAAAAGTAAGTTGAGGCGGTCGGATCGGACGATCCGCTTCCATACAAAGAGAGAAATCTTGGCGTGTAAGATGGAAGAAGGAAGTTAGGTCCATAAACATGTCTCCCATGACTCGTCTCATGGATAGTCTTGATCGGTTGGGAGGAGGTATTGGGCGTGAAGCAAGGTCGATATCATCCTCAACACTGCCCAAGTCTTTGAGAACTTTTGTGAGAGCGATCATGAGCAAGACCGAGTATACACTTAGTCGGTTGCTTAATAATCTCGTGCAGCGGAAGGAGTCATGGGAAAAGGAGCACATGCCCTTGCTAGCACATCTAGGGGCCCAAATTTTTCGTTGAAAATGGAAGAAGAAAAGGGCACCAAAGGTGGTAGAGGCAAAGGAAGCGATGGGGCGGTGGGAGCAAGAACATGTCTGCCACCGGAGGCTTGAAAAAGCCAAAAGAGAGAGGCAAGTGCTTCAAGTGCGGTGAGACTGGGTATTGGAAGGCCAAGTGCCATATGCTCAAGGCACAAGGTACGCCATTTGCTTTAATAACGGAAACATGTTTAGCGACTTGTTCTACTCATTCATGGGTAGTAGATACGTGTGCGACTTATCATGTTTGTTACACCTTGTAGGGATTCCTGCGGACAAGGGAGCTGTGTTATGGCGAGATAACAATCTCCATGGGCAACGCGGCGAAAGTCGAGGCCGTTGCGATCGAGATGTTACTTTATATTTTGATATAACTGTTTTAGTATTGAAAGGCGTTTATATGTGCGGAGTTTCGTGAAACCTTATTCAGTTTGAAACTATTTATTCATGGATATTCAATTGTTTTTTATAATGGTGTTTCTATCATAAGAAATGGCGAAGTTATACGTGGTGGCATGATCGCTCCTTTTTCACACGTAAAGGTGTATATAGAAGGTAAGCGAGTATCGTATCCACGAGGGATTGTATCGAAAACACGAAGCTAGCTCAACGATAATTCATCATTATTCAAGCACAGAAAATGGGTGAAAGGTTTAAGGGCTTGAATTTAATCCAGCGAGATGTAACAGCGAGAAAATAAAATAAAGCAAACAAACACTCGGATGGTAAAAACAGATAAGAGAGACTAACCCTAGGGATGCATTAATCCTATCCACAACGTATGTTTATCCTGTTCCTATTAACCAATTTTAATCCAGACAAGATGGAATATCACATATATAACCAACAACTTCAGTTACGACAATTGCGGCAGTAGATTACGAGTTTTCCCTATTACTGTTCCGTCTCTAGTTAAAAATAAGCAACTCCAAACAGATCACAAAGAATATACTTCCTACGAATATCCTATCTCAGCTACGACTCAAGGCTCATTCGTATCATGCATTCGAGATCGATTGACAATTAATACAATTACGTAATTAACCGACAACTAGATATGCATCAAGATTGATCAGAAATTAACACATATAAATAAGCACCAAGAATCATGAATCAATGCCTGGAAGGTAAATAGCGATAACAAGAATCACAACATATAGGATCGGATCATGCAAACCACAGGATTAGAGCGAAATCTAGCGAGACATAATAAGCGGAATAAAATACGATTTAACCATAAAAGCGGAAATTAAATATATAAAACCCGTGATGAAGCGTTGGATGAACAATAGTTGGTCTTGAATCCAATCCCAAGCGAAAGAACGGAAAACAACGCAAAACGATCGGACAAAACATTCCGATCGATAACAAAACGAAGAACTAAACTAGAACAATGCAAGAATTAAAGCTAGAACTAAACGGAAGCGAAAGAAAAGCAAAAACTGAGGAAAAACTGAATAAAAAGCTCTCAGGGGTTAAATGCTGGTGCAGTGGAGGCGCGCGGTGTGCTCACTGTTATAGATAAGGGTGGAAACCACTAATTTACATTTTGTCGCGCAGCGCCGCGACCATGGCTAGCGATCGCTAGCTCGGTCGCGAGGAATAACTTGTGCGCGCGCCCTCTCGCTCACGGTCTCTGCTCTCACTCGCCAAGGTAGCCTCGCGGCCTGGCTAGCGGTCGCTAGCAAGGGCCGCGAGAAAACGTCTGATAACTTCTGGCATTGGCGTGTTTGCTCGCGCCCGCCACTCGCGCCGCTCTCTCTCTCGGGCTCACCGGCTTGCCTAGCGGCCCACTAGCGACCGCTAGGCTGGTCGCTAAGCGAAGCGAATTACAATTTGGCTCGTGCTTCGTTCCTTGCTTCGATTATCAACATATAAACTACAAAGCGTCAAAGGAACACCCAAGAGCGATATCTTCTAGAAATAGATAAAACATTAAGAATCGATACATAAACGCACATTAAATGATCTAAACTCATCTTTAAATATCAATAATAAGCGTGTAAAATCTTGGCGTTTATCAAACCCCAAACTTAAAGCATTGTTTGTCCTCAAACAAAAGCGAACATAAAGACAAACGAAAGATCAACGAGCGTAGCAAAGAGGATAACCATTATAAGCCTCGAGAATCATATTAACGCTCAAAAACATTAGCGCGCATGGCGGCGTTAGCCAACTCAACACAAACAACCATCGAGGGTAAAACTCATTTAATTCAACCTCACAACGGCATGTGTGTAAAATATAGGATACACTCAATTCATAAAGAAATGTAGAAGCGTGTATACACTCAACGATCAATGCAATGCAACATCTTACCATAGGCTTGCCGTTTTTCTAATATCTCCACCGCATCAAATGTGTTCAAATAAGGATCAAAAGGTCTTTTCATAGGTTGTAATGTAGGCACATTGGTTAAGGTAGGATAAAATATGGCTAAGTGACTCAAGAATATTCAAGCACCCCATTTATACTTTTCGACACATATGGACTTTGTCCATTTCCTCTTCTTTCCCAACGTGCTAAATCGACGCGTTTATGCCTCATAAGGTACCTTTACTTTGATTAACGACCCTTTATGCTCAAAACACATAGTGAACTTATCATTGCTTTTCTTTTCTTTTCGAACTTATAGGGTTTATCATTCACAACAAAGGTATTATTCTTCACCACGGATGTATTTCTCTAAAAGTAATTTTTCTCGTCATAACTACATCAAAATTTCAACCCCTTTTGATTCCCATATCCATCCTCACCTCCTTTCATCCGGTTAATCGAAAGAATAAGTCTAATGAAAGCTCAAAGAAGCGACAAATGGTATACATCATCGGTTTAGTGTTTGGGTGAATATGTGGTTAACAAAGATGGCCTTTTATCCTTTCCAAATTGAAAACACATATTGCGGTCTCGACACGAGAAAAAGCGGCAAGTTCTAGAAGAGAATCACATGCATGATATCACACAATTAAAAGAAACTGTATCAAGATATGTATACAGTGAAGCTCAAGTCTCACAGGATAAGCAAATGGTGAAAAACAACAAGCCTAAGCACTCTCACGTCATTCGTGCGTCATTTTCTAACATATCATGTGCACTATCATTAAATTTCACAAAACATTTCTATCGTCATTGGCCACTCATGAATTAACACACTTCACTTAACTCGTTGATCGGCGGACACAACACGAAAAAGGCAGACAAAGACCTGGCAAAAGCCCTGACATATAATAACTTAACAAAATAACGCAAAGCATAACAAGTACTCTCAATCACATCACACTCGACCACTCCCCCAAACTTATTGTCAGCGATGTGCAATGGAGGCAATAATGTTTGCAGAAGAGAGTGATTGGGAGAGATCGTACCTCATATGTTGCGCTACTCGTGATCGATAGAATCCTCACCATTGATGATATACATTGGGACTTAAAAACAAACAAACAAAACACAAGAAAACAACGAAAACAAGAAAAACAAAACAAAAGACATAAAGCACGTAAAATGTTGGGTTACCTCCCAACCGGTCGGATTTATCGTCGCTAGCTCGGCGTTACCTCTTATCAATCAGGCGATTTGGCAACCGTGGTCTTTCGAACTTGATTTGCCCTTGTACTTGGCATTGACAATGACCACCAATTTGCACAACACTTGCTTCCACAAAGCTTGAGCGAATCACTCGATTTTTATGCGAGTCCACTTCTTCCTTGCATCATGCCCGTCGATTAGGTAAGTACCCTCTAAAGCGCGCGACGTGCGGCGGCATCGATCGTGATCGAGTAGCAATCTTCCGATTTATCAACATCGTGTTGCTTGATGGCGTCATATATGGAAATCTTGAGCTCCTCATCGTTAACACGAAAAGTGAGATTACCTTTCAAGACATCAATCAAAGCACGACCGGTTGCTAGAAAAGGATGCCTGGGATTAGCGGTTGTTGTTTGAATTCGGGGATATCTAAGATCACAAAATCGGCGGGAAAAACAAAGTCCCAATTCTTACCAACACATCTTGACGATACCTTTAGGATATGTGGCGATTCGTCAGCCATCATCAATGATATCTTCGTCGGCTTCATCTTTCCTAGGTGCGGCCGGTTGAATACGTTCAAGGCATCGATTGATGCTCGCCCCAAGTCGCATAATACATTTGAAAAAATTTGCTCGGCGATCTCGCATTCTAACGTAAAGCCGGGATCATACGCTTTAAAGGGGCTTCCTCTGCAAGAGGCGGATCTTGCATTCTTCGGATAGGGTAATTTTACAAATTTCCTAATTTCTTCTTGCTTGCAAGCGCGTCTTTAAAAATTTCATGTATCCGGCATGTTTCGCAGTCACTTCAAAGAGGTAAATTGATCTCAACTTTTGAAAAATCTCTTTGAAGCAGGCAAACTCCTCGTCATATTTCGACTTGACTAGTCAACTCGGAAATGGGACCGGAGGAGTGTACGTGCGAAGATGGGACTCTGGAGGCTCTTCGCGATTGACCTCTGTTGGATTTGTATACTGAAAGTAGTTTGGTTGAGCTTGTATACAATGTTTCCTGTTACCACTATTACAATCTCCTATCTGAATTGAATACTTGATTGCTTATATCTGTGTCCCCTTATCTCATATATAAGTTAGATCATACAGTGTGTAGAAGATCACAGAAGTCTGTATGATTGGTCAAGCTTAATGAGATATAAAAAGTTTCACAGCTGAGACAACTTGAGGGCGAGTTGTCGGTATAGGCTGCGCGTATAGATAAGAAGTGACTTGACTTGGTTACTTATCTATGCCGGCATGCGTCTCGACGTATTAAAGGATCACGATGAGATGTGTTCTTCTATCCGACCGTCGTGAAGAACCAAGATCTCGGTGACTTACGATGATCTAAACCTCGATAAGGTATTAGGTGAGTATGAGTTCTTTGTCCATCACTTTGACTTGTTATGGGTGAGGGTTATATGCTCTAACCAAGATTATCCGCATCTTGGGTGGTGGCGGTGCTTGTATGTCACGCTAGTTATCTCAGATCAGTCACCGTATCCGTTTAGGATGATGGCGCCCCTTAAGGAGCTCAAGGTTTATTGTACTAAACCCCTGCAGGTTGAGTTAGCTCAAGTACAATAATAAGGTTGAGTGGTACTACTTAAGGAAATGAAGTTATTAATTGTTTTAAGCAGTCAGATTGCTATAAATGATTAATGGACGTTCGATATCTTAAATACGGGATTCGTAATGTCTAAGTGCAACCCGACTCAACTTTGGTAATAAAGGGGTAAGTCGGCATTTATTCTCTAGTGGCATGAATAAATGTTTATAAATTAATTTATGTTCGGTGAACATAAGATAATTAATTTATTTGAGGCCCATCTTTTTCCTTGCATTTGATCCACAATTTGGCCCATCGGGCCCGTTGCTACTAGAAGAAATCGGCGCCCCTAACCGCCTCCTCAAAGGAAAGATTTTATTCTCTTTATCCTACAAGGATATAATTATATTTATGGTATATGCATAGATCCTTTCCTTATGGGATTAAGGTAGTGCATTATAAATATAAGGTAAGAGATAGAATCAAGGTGAATGCACACATTTTAACCTAGAATTTTCGGCCCCCTCATAGCATTGTTGAGAGAGTTTCGAAAATTGTGAAGTGAGAGCAAAGGGTGATTTTTCCGAAGCATTCTCCATAGATCGTCCTCACTCGGCGTTGGAGGCGGGCAACAGGGATCTGATCCGAAGGTCAGCACGAGTCCGATCCATTCGATCCATTCATCTCGTTCCATCGACCCAAGCGGATCCAAAGGTAAACACGTGAAAACCCTACGTGCTACGATTAATTATATAGGCATGCTAGGTTTATAATCAATGTATGGTGAATTAAATATCCAAGATAGATCACCGGGCGAGGATTAACACATGTTTTCCTTCGATTGGTATCGAGCACAGGATCGTAATCTTGGCTCTGTTGGATTAATTCACGTTTGATTATTCGTGCGTTTTATTAATTGTGGATCCATCGTTCATCGTGGCTCGTTTATTTTTTTTGGATTTTGTTGTTACACCACGAGAAAATCCGTGGTTAGATTAGATTTTATTACGTAAATATTATCGTAAAGAAGAACGAAGATGAAAGAAGCGAAGAAGCGAAATGACGGGAAAACAGGTCTCGGCGGTCCACCGGCGGTTTCGGGAGCGAGCCTCATGGTCGCGAGGGTGATCGCGAGGCACGGGCAGCGGGCGTGCGTTCGCGACGAGATCCCCGGCGCCACGCGAGCTAGCGGTGGTCGCGAATTCGGCCATGCCAGCAAAGCGAGAGCGAGCTAGCGGGCGGACGGGCGCGTTCGCGCGTGAAAACCCGTAAGCCTTGAGCGAGACTCGCGGTCGCGAGTTCGGCCGTTGGGCGAAATCTCGGCAGATGTTCGGCGCTGGGGGCAGACGCCGCAGCGTGCTTTCGGCAGGTCGCGGTCGCGTGGCGATCATGAGGTAGCCCGCGAGGACAGCTGGCGGCGGCCGCGAGAAGGTTGGCACGCGGTGGGCTTTGCCCTAGTGCACGCCCGGCCATGATTAGGCCGACAGACCTGCACCCATTTTTCCAGCCCAACCCAGATTTTTCGGTCCGTGCCCATGCACGCGAGGCCCATTTGTTGAATCCGGTCCGTGCCCGTGCACGCGAGGCCCGTTTTCGAAGTTTAATTCTATACTTTGTAAATCTATGTAATAGATTAGGCTAGAAAGTGTAGGTTTCACGATTGGGCCGCGATGAACGTTTTATTTTATTTTTATCGTTCATATGCATGTCGTGGATGTTTAAATTATGCCAGTAGCATGCTATGTATGTTTATATTACGTTGACAAACCTTTAAGTGTTTTACGTAATTGGATGCGCATAGTAAGCATGCTAGGTTTATCGCGTTTATCAGCATATTTTAGAATTACTGCGAGCATGTTTTACATGTTGAGTTCTATAGAAAAGCATGCTAGGATTACGTGATCTGCATGGACAAACCTTTTGAATAAAAAGACTAAGCAAGCAACCCGACAAATTAATTTTCAAATTAAAATGTCAAGACCTCCACCTTTTGATCTCTAAACAAAGTGAGACGCACTGTGAGTAAACGTCCACACGCGTGGCTTGCTTGCACTGTTTATCATAAGTTTGTTAGATGAGATTTCTAAATAAAACTTTTTAAAACTATTGAGAAGTGGGAGTTTCATGTGTAAACGTCCTCAAGCGTGGCTTGCATGTGCGATTTTCATAAGTTCTCTAGAGATAGATATAAAATGAGATAACAAAAGAATTTGAATTGGGCGGTATGGTCAGAGTGAGTATACCAATTCTAAGAATTCATTTTCTCATTGTTAAAATTGTGGTCATTGCTTAGACATCACCTCAAGTACAACTTCCCATGAAGTCCCTTCTTGCGATAGTGATGTGGTCTAGTAAGGTCCAATCGTTAATTTCATTTGTCATAAGGATAAGTTGACATGGATTGAAATTAAACGACTAAAAGGTATATTTTAGTCAGTCGGGGGTTCGTATATGTAAACGCCCTCGCGTGGCTTGCATGTGGGATTCCTTGGGCGATTGGAGGTTTCAATAAATATTGTTTTATCAAAGGTTACAATATTATTATTACGAATTATATGCGATCGTATGCTTATGTGTTTACATTATCGTTTCGGATATGTCTCTACGCCGATTATCAATATGCTCGCACAAAATCCGTTATTCGGTCCAAATTTTATCGAGTGGAAGCGAAACATGGAATACGTTCTTATCATTTGAAGAACACATGTTTGTTCTCAACCCTAAACCCGATGCCCTTATCGACGCATCAACTAATGAGAAGCGAGAGTCGGCGGACTTTGGAATAAGTCGAACAATATGGCTAAATGCTATATGATGACTACTATGTCCAAAGGCTTGCAGACTGCGATATCGATCGATGGTAGACGCGATCGATATTTGGTCAATCTCGAGAGTAAGTTTGGGCGGTCGGATCGGACGATCCTTCCACACAATGAGAGAAATCTTGGCGTGTAAGATGGAAGAAGGAAGTTCGGTCCATGAACATGTCTCCACATGACTCATCTCATGGATAGTCTTGATCAGTTGGGAGGAGGTATTGTCGTGACAAGGTCGATATCATCCTCAATACTGCTGCCAAGTCTTTTGAGAACTTTCGCGTAAATGCGATCATGAGCAAGACCGAGTTTACACTTAGTCGGTTGCTTAATGATCTCGTGGTCTGCGGAAGGAGTTATGGAAAAGGAGCACGTACTCTTGCCAAGACATCTAAGGGCCCAAAATTTTCGTTGCAAAATGGAAATAGAAAAGGGGTACCAAAGGTGGAAGAAGCGAGGCAAATAGTGGGAGTAATGGGAACAAGAACATGGTTGCCAGGAGGCTTGAAGAAGCCAAGAGAAGGCAAGTGCTTCAAGTCTTTGTGGGCGGGCATTGGAAGGCCAAGTGCCCTATGCTCAAGGCTCCAGGTGCAGCCGTTTGCTTTAGTAACGGAAACATGTTTAGCGACTTGTTCTACCCGTTCTTGGGTAGTAGATCTGGTATAGCCGATCATGTTTGTTACACTGCGGGGTTCTGCGGACAAGGAGGCGTTTGATGGCGAGATAACGATCTCCATGGGCACGCGCGTAAAGTTGAGGCCGTTGCGGTTGGAGATGTTACTTTATGTTTTGAGAAAGCATTTTAGTTTTGAAAGGCGTTTTATATGTGCGGATTTTCGTGGAACCTTGTTCTGTTTGAAATTATTTACTCATGGATATTACATTATTTTTGATAGTGGTGTTTCTATCAAGAAATGAGAAGTTATCTGTGTTGTACGTTATATAATTAAGCTTTTACTATTTACGCCAAACATAATACCTATAACTATGTTGCATCTTCATCAAACCCTAAAAAGAAAGTTTTCTTATGAAGATGACTCTCACGATGTCGTGTCTAGTGTGGAGGATCGACACCGATACTTCAAGAAATTGAAGGGGTCGGGTTCCTTTGGAGATACCAGGCCTACTGGCTCACGTCACAAGTTGTGCAGATAGAGAACCAAGTTTCTGCACCGTGCTCATTGTGCCGATGCTCGTCAGAACTGTGGGAGGGTTCGTCGTACCAGCCGATTGTATGTTGTGGTGAATCTTGGATTTAGTCCCAAGCCAGAGCAATAATCGACCCATGGACATCGTGAGGTATACAAGAACGATGCAAGATCATGGCATGCCGCTATGGACTTAGAAATTGAGTCCATAACAGCTATGGATGTATGAAAAGACACCTCTACGGATGGCAAAGCCATAGGTAGTAAGGTAATACTAGAGGAAGAGATTCGAGATGGAGAGGTTTCGCTTTAAAGCGGGCTGAAGGGTACACTCAGTTGAGGCATCGATTTCGATGAGACCTTGTGCGTAGCAATGCTCAAGTCCATCGAATTCTTCTACGCATAGCACCACTTAAACCTTGAGGTTTGGCAAATGGATGTGAAAACCGCTTTCCTAAGCGGTTACCTTGAAGAAGGTAGAGACATCATATGTCGCAACCCAAGGTTATGTGGTGAAGGGTGAAGAGCATCTAGTTTGGAAGCTTAAGAAGTCCATCTATGGACTTAAGCAAGCTTCACGATCACGGAACTACGCTTTAGTGGTAAAGTCTTATGGATTTACCCAGTTGCCTAGTTGAAAGTTGTGTATCGTTTAGATGTCCCGTGATGTGGTATTTCTTGCACTTACGTAGATGACATCCTACTTGTCGAAAATGTGAAGTTGTTATCGGGCGTAAAGAGTTGGTTATCCGATCGGTTTCAAATGAAAGACTTAGGAGACGTGAGCATTCTTGGGATCAAGGTTTACGAGATCGCAAGAAGAAAATTGAGCTTATCTCGGGCGTCTTACATTGATCTTGTGATTACTCGTTTTAGATGCATCAACCTGAAGGTGTCACGCCGCTTATCTAATCTTGGATTATCTAACTAACTAACTAACGAGGTCGCGGCGATAGGATAAAGGCGGTGACTATTTCAAAGGCTCGAGATATAAACAAACATCATTTAACGATGCGAGTCATTAGACTGTTTTAACAAATGATACGGCGTTTAATATTAATCAATCAACTTTCACAATTGAATAACTTTAAGACTGCAAGAATAAACATTTATCATTCTAAAGAAAGGCGAGTCTTTGAACTTGTGATCATATGGTGGTCAAAGTCGGCGATTTATAAAACACTATTTAGCAGTTGATGCGATAAATCAGCGACTCAGATTATATAATTAACGATGTCTAACCCGTCAAGATTGAGTCATGGAATAATTTATAAACTATAGGTGAGTTAGCAGAAAGGGTAGGCGAGTTTATGTGTGAAGACATAAACCGGGAAAAAACACATGATAAAATAGGTCTTCGCCGATTCATCCCGTCGTCATCTCTTACACAACTGCATATTTAGAAATACATGCGGAGTATTGATGCACTCGGTGGGCAATTACAAAACATCTCGAAACATGCTCTTAGAGCTATATAATCGACTTGCCACTTTCTTAGATTCACGGGTTTTAAGAAATATCTTTTTTCTTCTTGCTCACGGTAATAAGAGGAATAGGAAAGAGATGATGTCATGTTTGATATATCCACTACTACAATATACCATTTCTATACCTCATAGACTACGCTTAGAAAGCGTAGGTGTATGCTTGATGTTTTAATAAAAGCGTAGTCTACTGTCATAAATTAAAAAAAAAAATAATAAAAAATAAACAAAACAATCTCTCTTCGGTTTGTCCTCTCACTCTTTTTCTATTTTTCTTCACCCTCCACCAAATCAGAACTCCATAAGATCAAAACAAAAACCCTCATTTTTTTTCTCCCGTGAGCGTCGCACCCGCCCTGCCGCCGTTGCTACCCCCCATTTTCTTCGATTCTCCTTGCTTCTCCTGAACACCGAAAATAGCCTTCGTGAAATTGAAAAATTGGAAGCCCTCGACAACCACGGGTGAGACACGGAAAAAATGAAAGGATGGAAAAGAGAAATACCAACTCGACTGCATCAATTCATTCACAACCAGCATCTCCGTCTTCCCGACCAACCACCGCCCGCCTCGACGAGCGGCGCGGGCAGCCAAAAATTTAGATGGCGGGAGGCGTGAAGATGAGGAGGAGTTGAAGAGGACGAGACGAGGAGGATTCCGGCGAGAGAGGCGAGTGGGCGAAAATGCTCAAATTGAGGAGACGGAGGAGGCGGAGCGCGGCAAGCTTGCGAGATGGATACTACGAGATTGAGGCCGCGCTGACAACAGCGTCTGCAAGGTGATTTTTCATTGTTTATTATGAATTTGGAATGCATTTTGAAGTGGATTTGAGTGTTTGAGTGATTAGCTGGAGCTTAATTTGTGGCTTTTGGGATTAATGGAATGCGGCGAATGCGGGCCAGTGCCTATCTAATTAAGTGCGTTTTGTACAATTTAGCTTGTCCATTTCTTCATGAACTATCTGATAATGTGTTTACGGAAAAAAGACACGCAAGTTGTACATCTTGATCATGACAAATTTGAGTTGCTTGAAAACAAATGTTTATGCTTTAGCAAAATATTGTATTTTCTTCATGATTGATAATTTTGAATTTTGATAAAATTGAATCTACTTGTCAAACTCGATTCGTGTATGTTTTAAGATGAGTAATCGCGAATCTTGTGCACCACTTTCTCTAGTAGATTAAGGTGAGCTTTTGTTTCTATGTTTATTCTTTCGAAATTAAGATGATCATGTATTTTAGTTATTTGTTTGCTATTTGAGTAGATATGGTGCGATTACTCTAGAACAATTGTTGAAGATATTGATTCTAATGCAGATAGAAGCGTGCTAAAATTTCGTTGGATTAAATCGGACAACGCAAGAAGATTTAAGAATGCCATTAGGTTGTATAATGGAGAATGCCTGTGCAGATTTCACGTGTGTTTATAATTCTAATGTGATTGCAATTTCTCTATCTTTGTAAAACTATGAGGCAATTTCGTAACCTTGCATAACATCTCTCGGTGTCTAAGAGGCACTATCATGAGATTTCTAACTTTTCGCACTACTACAATTTACCTTTCTCTACATCTCATAGACTCGTTTTCGAAAAATCGTAGTCTATAGATATAGACTACGCTTTTGTAAAACCGTAGTCTATGTGAAATTGTGAAATATAGACTACGGTTTACATAATGTCGTAGTCTTTATGAAGTAATATCCTTAACAAAAGCGTAGTGTAGTGCGTGTTTTGATACCAATACACTTGGTTTTCAAAAAGCGTAGGTGTATAAATAAAAAAAATTAGGCTTCAGCGTTCTTAGAATTAAGCTAGCTTTCAATTTCATTTCTCTCCCTACCACCGCTGCTCGTCTCTCTCTCTCGTTAATTCATTCACTGCTTCCCAATCCGGCGTTCTCATCCGCCGCCTAACCACCGTCGAGTGTCTCGCCGATCTCGTGCTCCGTGGTGGCCGAGGTCTCTCATGCGAAATAGGAAAGGATCGAAATTGCGCTATATATATATGAAATCGGGTTTTCATTTTTTTTTAATTTATGCGTGGTAAATCACCATAAATCTTCACTCTTCCCTCTCGCGATGCCACGCCCTGCCTCCTGCGTCGTCCTCTTATCTTCGCTCTCTCATCTTAAGCCTCGCGATGTCGTCCTCTCGTTGTCGATATATCTCTCAACCTTTCTCCATGCAGATTAGCGCAAATTCCCAACCGCTCGTTGTGTCGATCGAGAGAATCATACCGTCGCCATCCCCGTCGAAGAATGCCGCCGGAGAGAATGCCCATGGTATGCGCGATCTCATTTGTTTTTGTTTTTGGTGGATGATTACGGGATTGAAGTGTGGAAGGTGGTGATTTCTTTTAGTTCTTCAAAGTTAGTATTTATTGGATGATTTTGTGCATTTGGTTGTTGAATTCTCCATCCAAACTCCAATTAGAGAGAGAGGCATTTCCACTTGTGCGCTATTTCATTGCATGGCATTCATATCTTTCCTCATTGCTTTTTCGTCTCTTAGTCTCTCCGCTATCAAGAAGATCACCTTGCTTTTTCACACATAGAATCTCTTCATTGTGCTTCAATTCGTATCTTCCGCTCCGGATCTCTCATCGCGGTGCACGGATCTCGCCCGTGGTGGCCGAGGTCTTTTTCTCTGCATCTATAGAAAATATCAAATAGAAAATCGAACAAATCTGGATACTGAAAGTCGTGTAAACACTTTGGATCAAATCAATCAGGTACTATCGAATTATTCGATCGGATACAATTCAAAGTTTGAGCGTTTTGTATGTTCTTTGAGTTTGAATCTCTTCAATGATCGAGCTTTCATTAAGCGGCGTATATCGCTTGAATAAAACAGTTTAATGGTTTTGCAATCATTTTATAATTACAAAATAGTCCCTCGATTTAAATTAAACCGATGAAATTTACGTAAAGTAATTAGCAGGAAATAAAAATTTCAGTGACCCAGCGGCCGCCTCGACTGGACGGCGCCCTGACTTGAGGGCTGCCGCCTCGAGGCGTTGCCCCGAACCCCGACATAATAAATTATAAGCGTGCACTCCGCCACCGCAACTTATATAAAGTATTATTACGGCGACACGATCAACAAGTGAATCGATTACACTAAAATATCACAATCTCCACTTATTTTAGTGTAATCCTGATTAACTAAAACAATACATCTCAAGTATCGAACATATGCATAAATGAAATATCATGGCGATTGAATCTCACTAGTACTACACATTCCATATATTGAATAAGGTATCTCTAAGATTGAACCCACATATTCAATGAAACGAAGATAATGTACACATATGTTTACATACATATTTGTTCTATCTTGACACTATATTTTACTAGTTCGTGTCCTTATCCTTCATAAGCATGTAAAGCAGTCCGCTTCTAAGCAACTAAATCATGCTCACATAGGTAGCTCTTTATTCTTGCACTGCATACAATTTGTCAGAAACATTAAGAATGTAAACATTCAACCTCCTTAACTTGCGGTCGAACACATACCTTGGGATAATTCTTTAATGTGTTCCAATCTCTAGATATTAAGCTTTCCACATTGAATTCAGACACCTAGCATCATACTAGATGGGAATTGGGTATCTTAATATCAGAGATTTTAGTGGACTTAAACCCGTCCCTATAGCGACTGCGCACAAGATCTACTTAACCCTTTGGTTAAATGATCGGCTAAATTGTGTTGAGTTCTCACAAACTCACAGATATCACACCATTTGTAATAAGTTCCTCGTCATGCTATGTCTAACACTAAGTGTCAGACTTCCATTGTACACTTGACTATATGCCTTGGCAGGAACTATCACGTCGATAGATATTGGTGATAACGGTTTCGCACAATGGAATTTCATAAATCAAATTTCTTAGCCATTGACCTCTTTACCACCACTGCTAAAATACAAACTCGATTCCATTGTTGAATAGTGATACATGTTTGTTTCTTTGATGCCCGACATATAGCACCATCAGAAGGAATGTCCAACCACTTGTGAAGAATGATCTTCTAAATTGGTAATCCACATCAGAATAACCTTCAATAACGAGAAATCGAGAATAAGTCGAACCATAATCCATAGTTCCTTTCAAGTATTTAAATACTCGATTAATTGCTTGCGATGAATTAAACTTGGATTATGGTGTATCTACTCAATTTCCTACAAGAAGGTATATCGTGTGCGGTGCTAATCATAGCATACATGGGGAACCAATAGCCTTTGAATATTCAAGTCGATTCAGCAACTCCTTTATTAGACACGAGTTTCACACTAGGATCAAAGGAGTTCTGTTGGAGAACAATCTTTGAAATTAAACTTTTCAACACCTTCTCAATATAATGGGATTGAGAAATAGAAATACCATGTTCTCCGTATGATCTTAATTCCAGTATCACATGCCTCATATCTTTCATTTCAAACTTAGATGACAAGAATTCCTTTGTTTTATCAACAGTCTTGGTGGTTGCCAAAGATCGACATGTAAATCACATATAAGCAAATGATTACTCCTTTCGAAGCATCAAACTTGCTATATACACACTTGTCTTGGTTAAATACAAAACCATTAGACAACACAACCTCGTCAAATTTACGATGCCATTGCTTGGGGCTTGCTTTGGTCAGTAAAGAGATTTCTCAACTTGTAAACTTTATGTTCACTACCGGAATGACAAAACCTTCGGTTGTTTCATGTAAATCTCTTTCCAATTCACCATTCAAGAATGCGTCTTAACATCCATTTGGTGAATTATTAGATTATGTATAATGCGAGTGCTAACAATAATCTAATGGTGGAAACCGAACACGAGCATAGGTATCAAAGAAATCAATTTCCTTTGCTAAAGCCTTGGATAACCAATCTAGCTTTATACCGTCTATCTTCCATCTATCTTCATCTTTCTTATGAAGATCCATTTACAACCAATGGTATAAACCGGTGGTAAATCGACAGATCTCAAAGTTTTACTTTGTCTTATTGAATCCATCTCATCTTGATGCTCTTTCCGGTCGAATATCCACAGAAGACATAGCTTCAGATGTTCTTTGGATCATTCTCAATATTGTAACAATATTGATCTTGAAAATCAATCTCAACTGATCCTTCCACTAAATACATTTGGAAATCATCACCAAATGTTTTAGTTTCGTAACTCTAATACTCTTTCTAGGCTCGGAAGGTATTATCAGCTCTTTCTTTTGCGAATTACTAGAGCTTGCAATCATGTCTCGGGTTTAGGTAGAGAATTAAATCTATTCTCGTTCCCAAAATCGCATCCCTCGACTCAATAATAGAGTGCCTACTACATAGTCATTAGGTTCTATAACATAGAACTATAACAAAGAATTTCGGGATAACCAATGAAAACACAATCTATACCTCTTTGGCTATGGTTTTCATTTTAGGTCGATTAGTCTCACACAGCTCTACAACCCCAAACTCGAGATAACTCAATTTTGGTGGTTTCTTAAACTAAAGTTCATAAGGTGTAATCTTGTTCCTTTTATTAGGAACTCGATTGATAAATAACAATTTGTCACATACATAGCTTACCCAAAACCTTCACTTAGACGAGAATAGCACAACATTGAATTAATCATTTCTTTCGATGTTCTATTATTTCTTTCACTACACCTTCTGTGGTGTATATGGAGTGTTGTCGATGTACTATACCGTAGATTGAAAATATCTTTGGATCATAGTATTCACCTCCACTATCGGTCTGCGAAGGTTTAATCTTCACACCATGACGGCTCTACTTCATCTTTATAGATTTTAAATTTATCAAGAGCTTCGTCTTTGAATGACACAAATAGGCATAGCAATATCTAGTAGCATCAATGAAAGTAACAACATACTTTATTACCAAGTGACTGTAGAATGAAAATCACACAAATCACTATGAGCAGTTCTAATAAAGTATCTCTATCCACATGCTTAGAAAGGTGTCTACAAATCTTAGTTGCATGCAGTATTACACTTATCTGCATTTAACTCAAATTGGAATTAAACACATTTTAGACATATCTTTCAATATTTTATAATTCACATGTCAAGCATGCCATGTATCTTTGCTATGCCAAAAAATTACTAGAACTAGTAGAAGCCGTGCAAACAATTCTTAACAAAGAAACATCAAATTTAACTTAAACATACCATTAAGATACGAATCCTGAAGGAACCATGTCTCGACAAGATATACTTGTCACTTTCAAACCTTGCTTATAACCACAAGTATTTAATACAATACGGACACTAAGTTCAATACGTGTACATACAAAACATTACTTAACAACAAAGAGTTTCCGAGTAAATACTAGACAAACGGATCTAGTCCTTTGATTGGTTGGTAGCAACATTTCCATCTTCAATAAGATCCACCTTGATTGGCTTGAAGTCCTTAAACCATTGAAGATCTTTACACATGACATGTTGCACGAATCAACCACAAGAGACATCATCATCCTGCGTATAAAATGCTTGTAGATTATGGACACATAATTCTCAGCAGATTGATCATGGTACAAAACAAACTGATTTCATTAGGGATCCTTGGATCCACTTGACCGCTTCGTTTTCCCTTTTCTCCATTCTTTCGGACCTACAGTCCTTCTTAAAGTGTCGGTTTTACCACTTCCAAGCACAACCCAGTTCTTTAAAGAGCCACAGTAGATTCTTGTTCCTTGAAACTTTCGTTTCCTTTACCGACTATGAAACCACCTTAAGATTCACCTCTTCCATCATATTAACGGATGGACCGACATCTCTTAGCATCACCAAGCGAAACTTTTCCATATCACGTATGGATTATTCGATTCTGAAATGACTTCAAGTTCGACCAAAGTCATTTCCTCCTTCTTATGTTTGATTATTTTTATAATCCTTCGGGAGGGTGGCACTTATCGATGATACTAGAAGCAATCATTCATCCATTTTCATATCATATTGGCTGGTGTCCCATATCTAAGCACATTCATTATATTGCTCCTGGCAGCACTCGAATCTACCATTTTATAATTTATAAAATTACCAACAAGAAACTTCTTGCTTGAGGCATCTTACGCCATGTATTTGGCTTGAGTGAATCCATAATTCCTTTGCACTACATTTTGACACATCGAAGAGGAATCAGACATACCGTTTAAGATGTGGCCACGACATATGTAGTCATCGTTCTCCCACTAGTTCTCGTTTCCTCTGGGTTTCGTCTTCCACAACCTCGGGCATGGGAGTACTCAGGCGTACCAACCGTGAGATTCCAACATAAAGTGCATCTTCTATCACAAATCACCGCAAACTTGTCCAACTTCAAAACTCCTCATCCTCTGATTCCTTGTTAGCCATTTTCAGAAAATTGATTTGATCTTTGTAGAAAATATCTGAAATAGAAAATCGAACAAATCTGGATACTCGAAAGTCGTGTAAACACTTTCGGATCAAATCAATCGAAGGTACTATCGAATTATTCGATCGGACAACTGAAAGTTTGAGCGTTTTGTATGTTCTTTGAGTTTGAATCTCTTCAATGATCGAGCTTTTCCTTTCATTAAGCGGCGTATATCGGTTTCGAATAAAACTTTTTCGGTTTAATCATTTATAATTACAAAATAGTCCTCGTAATTTCGAAATTAAATTTCCGATGAAATTTACGAAAGTATGACGGAAATAAAAATTTCAAGTGAGCCGGTAGCCCTGGACCTTGAGTGCGCCCTGGGATCCCTAGTGCCGCACTGACTTTGCGTTGCCTGAACCCACCGACATAATAAATTCATATGTGCAGCCCGCCCCCCAACTATATAAAGTATTATTACGACACGATCAAACAAGTGAATCGATTACACTAAAATATCCACAATCCTCCTATTTTAGTGTAATCCTTGATTAACTAAACAATACATCTCAAGTATCAAACATATGCATAAATGAAATATCATGACGATTGAATCTCACTAGTACACTACACATTCCATATATTCGAATAACGGGGTATCTCTAAGATTGAACCGCCAATTCATAATGAATACGAAGATAATGTACACATATGTTTACATACATATTTGTTCTATCTTGACACTATATTTTACTACGTGTCCTTATCCTTCATAAGCATGTCAAAGCAGTCCTTCAAGCAACTAAACTTCATGCTCACAGGTAGCTCTTTATTCTTGCGTATGCAATTTGTCAAGAAACTATTAAGAATGTAAACATTCACCTTAACTTGCGGGTCGAACACGTACCTTGGGATAATTCTTTAATGTGTTCGATCTCTAGATATTAAGCTTTCCACATTGAATTACACCTAGCATCATCTTAGAGGGAATTGGGTATCTTAATATCGAGATTTTTAGTGGACTTTAAACCATCCTATAGCCGACTTGCGCAAGATCTACTTAACCCTTTGGTTAAATGATCGGCTAAATTGTGTTGGTTCTCACAAACTCCACGGATATCACACCATTGTAATAAGTTCCGTTATGCTATGTCTAACACTAAGTGTCAGACTTCCATCTGTACACTTACTATATGCACTTGTAGGTCGGAACTATCACGTCGAGATATTGGTGATACGGTTTCCCACATGGAATTTCATAAATCAAATTTCTTAGCCATTCGACCTCTTTCACCGTGCTTCTAAAGCCCAAACTCGATTCCATTGTTGAATGAGTGATACATGTTTGTTTCTTTGATGCCCGACATATAGCACCACCCGAAGGAATGTCCAACACAGTGAAGAATGATCTTCTAAATTGGTAATCGACTTACATCAGAATAACCTTGATAAGAGGAAATCGAATAAGTCAAACCATAATCCATGGTTCCTTTCAAGTATTTAAATACTCGATTAATCTTGCGATGAATTAAACTTGGATTATGGTAGGGATGTCACGGCGGGCTTTCAGGACGCAACAATAAATTAGTATTGGTTCGGTTGCGGAACACTCGATAAACATCGGATCCGGACGGATCCGGACCGTCAGATTATGGTTCCGGATCGTTATCCATTGCTATGCGGTTGCCAGTTGGGCGCTACACTCAAATCAAAGCGTGAGCAAATATTACTCATGGGATGGCATATGGTTATGATATGATATCGAGAGATTTTCGCATAATGTGTACATCGATGCGTGTGTGTTTAAACTTTTAATGAGGGTTTTTTGTAGGGTTTAGGTGAAATGGAGGGCTGCCTTAATTGCTAAACATAATTATCTCATAATTATTTCTCTTATGTACATGTTCATATTATGAAATCACGTCTGATAACTTTGTTGATAAATAATAAAAATTACAAATACATCTCTTTGATGTGCCATACCAAATATTGACAAGTTCTAATAATTAATAATGTCTTTACACGATATATCACATACACATAAATGCTCAAATTTAAAAACAATAAAAATAAAAAAATGGATAGGATCGGATAACGAACAAAATGGCGCGAGTCGGTCAATGTTCTAGAACCATACTTGAACCGAACGTTGCTTTAAAATTTAATGGGTTTTGAGCAGTTCAGGATCGGTCAGGGTAAGACCGCCTGACATCCCTAATATAGTGTATCTCATTTCCCACAATGAAGCATATACGTCGGTGCTAATCATAGCATACATGAGTGTATCTACTCAATTTCCCTACAAAGGCTAAATCAGACAAATTGATTTGATGCGAAAGTGTTTACACGATCGTAGTATCAGTTGTTCGATTTTCTATTTCATATTTTCTACAATATAGGCGAAGAACCTTGGTTGCAATTGGTACACATGATTTGGATACAATAGAAGGCCCTTTTACATATGAGGTATAAGTTAATACTTGTATTTTGAAATACCCATGGGAGTTTCTGCTTTTTCTGATATGGCGTTGTTTACGCTCATTCTAGATTTTTGGGTGCTATTGGTGATTAGTTACCCTTTTGGTGATTAACTGATTATTGTTCCATAATAAATGGAATATCTGCTCAAGATGAGTCGGATGTTAGTACAATTTTGCATTCCTAAGCTTCTACTAGGACTTAGGATTTCGCCACTCTGGTTCCTCGTGTTGATTTACATTTAAGTGTTGCTGCTTGAAAAACATCTGTGAAAGTTTATTTATCCTCATGTTTCATCAGCTAGAATAAACCAGATCTTTGTTTTTGTTATTAGTGTTAGGCACACTGTAATTCCTCCATCTCCGTCTGGGCCTTTTGGAATTTCACCGAACAGCTTGCTTCAATGAACAGGGATCATAATATAGCCGCCTTTCAACAATATGGAGGCAAGACTACCTTTTCCCTTTACAACTCTTTAGCTAGTCATGTTGTATTTCTCAGTAAATTAGTTTAACATTTCACCATTTTTTCAGGTTAAAGGCATATCTGGTATGCTTAGATCAGACGTTGAAACAGGGATTTCTGGTGATGATCATGAGTTCGCAGAGAAGAGATGCCTTTGGATCAAACACTTATCCTGTGAAGAAGGGAGGACTTTCTGGGTAAATTTTGTGTAGACTGTTACTATGGTGTGACTATACATCTTGTGAAGTGGAACTTTTATTCCTATTCAAATCTGTCATTTAGCTTCCTTGCATTTCATTTTGTGCAGATGTTCCTATGGGAGGCCTGGCAGGATACGACTCTCATTATTCTAATAATAGCTGCTATCGCATCTTTGGGTCTTGGAATAAAAACTGAGGTAAGCACAGAATACAAAAGTACATAAGTCCATTTTCACTATTGAATTCTGACCTATTACACTTATTTATATCATCTTCCACTGGAAAGTTGAGCTATTTTTATTGGTAAGCATTATTTCACTTAACAACATTTATATATATAATAATCTTCAATGGAAGCATTCCAATTCTACTATTTGATTTCATTAGCTTTTCTGCCCCACTCTTTGGTATATCCTTTGTCTCTCCAGATTTTTCTTATATGGGTGTTGGAATTGGAATTGTCAAGTACTCATGAACCTTGACTTTAGCATAAGAAGCGTGTTTGTTTACTACTTGCTTTGATAAGTATAAAACTTGCTTTACTGTATGATTAACTAAACCTGAATAAATATCTTAAAAATTTTGTAGTTTGTGAGGAGTTCTTGAAGAATTTGACAACCACGCTTTTGTTTGCTTTAACTTATAAGTTAATAGATAAAGTTTTATGGAGTTGGATTTCTGCTACAATCATATTTCTGTTAAGGTGGGAAAGAACCAAGATATTCATACAAAGTTGAAAACTTTTGCTTTCTTCCACGTTTTCGGTGATTTAGTGGTAGCTGTTTTCCACTGGTTTCTGGTCAAGATTAGGCTGTGAGCCTCTTAAATGACCTTATATATAATTCTGATATATAGTCTTCGATTTTTCCCAATCAGAATTCAAGATTTGAGCTCTGAATTTTCCATGTTGCTCGTTAATCAAGTATGCCAAGACTGAAGACTGATTAGGCCTTCTTTCAGGTTAGCACAGTTTGTTGTATGCGTGAAGACTGAAGGCGGATATTTCCTGTATCACGAGCTACTTACTTGTTAATCAGTTTGTTGAGTCAAGGTCCCAGTTCAAGAGCGGTCTTGTCAATCATGCTTTTGCAGCAGCTCTTAGGACATTGCTTCTTGTAGGTTTCTCTCCATCCTGTCTCTCTCTATTACGTTTAACTTTCTTAAGTGTATGGTGATCTAATCAGTATGATATTCACTTAAATTCTGGGATGGTTTAGAGAAGAAAAGGATGGTTAGTTTATTGATATTGATCATTGATGTTATAATCATTTCATAGTTTGCATGTTTTATCGTGGCATTTGTATGCTGGAAAGTTGTGATAAGTATCTTTTCTTCTGCTATAGTTGATAACATGACCATAATGTGCAGTTGCTGTAGTAAAAGTTATGACTAATCTAAATGCCATATCCATGTAGTTGAAGGAAAGCCCACGCCTTATTACTATTTTCAGCCAAGAAACATGTAAGTTTGAAGGAGGATATATTACCAAGCCATGGTGGCACAACTTGAACATCAGTTTCGAGAAAACTTTCAGTTCAAGGACTATGGTTCTATTGCGAGTTTTGCTGCCATAACCTACCTTATTGGCGTGGTTTTACGTTCATGTAAGATAAACATTTCATTTCTTTAATATAATCATTTTTTCATATAAAGTCTAATATTTTATTTTGAATTGTTAATAGTTTAATCGTCTTACTCTCGAGGACATATGAAGTTCGCGTTGAATAGGCAAATCTGCTGTTCTTCACATAGTATATGTGATGTTTAGTTGTAAGTTATTGATCTTTTAATTATTTTGTCTTGTGATATGGAGATTGCTTCTTATTGTTTTGTTATGTGATGTGATAGTAGTTTTGTATAGTGATTTTGTAGTGAATGAAAGATCAGTGTATATTTTTGTATAGTGATTTTGAGCGAATAAGCAGTATATTTTAATCTCTTTGCTATTAGATTGTGCGTTATTAATAGTACAGTTTTAAATAAAAAATTAACTACGGTTGAAATTGAAAACCGTAGTACTAAAGATATATACTACGATCGATAAGTCAACCAGTAGTCGTTATTAATTGACCGGTTGTAATAAAAACGTAGTATATAAAATATAAAATTTGGCATAAAACGAGTAAATTTGGCATTAAACGTAGTAAATTGGCATTAAACCAGTATTAAATACATTTAGACTACGCATAAAGCGCGTAGTGTGCGAAAATAAGTGTGAAATTCGTAGTCTATAGGTTGATATAGACTATCTTGAAAAGCGGTGTATGTGAAATTAGTAGTCTCATAGTCGATATAGACTACGCTCGTATTAGTAGGTATGCGAAATTCAGAGTGTAGTGCATGGGGTATAGACTACACTTTAAAAGCGTAGTCTATGTGCAAAGTGTGAGTCTATAGTCGAATAGACTACGATAAAAGCGTAGTGTATGCGCTAGTTTTCTACACAACTTTTCTCTGCGGTAACGCACATAGACTACACATTATGCGTAGTCTATACGATTTTCTAGTAGTGTCGTCCAATTGCGAGCTTGTATTCATGTTGTTAGTGTTTTTATTGATAAAATACGGTGTTTCGATGAATGGCTAAAATGTATGGATTGAAGCATAATGTTTACGGTTGTTTTTAAAAACCACACCTTTAGTTTGATGAAGAAAGCAAAGTGTGTTTCGACGAGACATTCGATTCGAGCTCACAAACTATCTAATTAAGTACATTTGTACAATTTAGCTTGTCCGTTTCTTCATGAACTATCTGATAATGTGTTTACGGGAAAAAGACACGCAAGTTGTACATCTTGATCATGAAAAATTTGAGTTGATCTTGAAAACAAATGTTTATGCTTTAGCAAAATATTGTATTTTCTTCATGATTGATAATTTGAATTTTGATAATGTTATAAAGTATATAAGATGCACATGATTAGGGTTAGCCTTTACTTAATTAGCTTGGTAACATTTGTATATATAGGTGTACTCTTCATTGAATAAAACACACCTATTATACCCGTCTCATATGTTATAACATGGTATCGAGCCACAGGTTCTAGGGTTTTGAATTTTAGGGTTGGATTTTAGGGTTTTAATTTGGTTTTTGAATCTAGGGTTTGACCCATTTCAAATTGGAGGCTCAGGACGACACCTCCACCGGCGCTTCCCGCCTCGGCGCACCCACGCCACGGTCTCGTCGCCGAATCGCACGTGACGATGCGCCCGCGCGAGCGATAACGTCGGCCTTCCGGCGCTGCGTGAAGGCTGCTCCGACGCTCGCCTCCGGCGTTCGCTCATCTCGTCATTAGGTGAGTTCTAGCGGTTTGAGCGCATTCATCATCGTGTGCGATTTTCGTCCGAGCGGATTCGTTTTTAAAGATTTGTGCGGACTCGGTGTTTGAATTTGCTTTGTTTTGGTTTCGGCTTTGTTCGGTTATTAATATATGCGGAGAAAATAAATCTATGATATTGTCCGTGATGTGAAAATCACGGACCACAAGCTTTGTTCTACCAATTATCGGATTGGCGTCAGACGATTGAGTCTACGCTGAGCATCTCATGGATGCTCATTGCTTGACGATCACCATCGGACACCACGCAGCTTGTGGGTTTTGGAGGATGCTCGGTTATTTCTTCGTGATCGTAATTGATTGATGGTGAGGTTATCGGTCGATTACTCCGTCTACTCGAAAACCTACTGCATGATATCTTGAGTTTCTATATTAGCCCAGGGAATGTTTTCGTATGTTTGATGTGTCGAGCTTTCTCAACCGCGAAGTGACAAAACCTTCGATTACTTTATGGCATTCAAGAAAACTTATGAAGAGTTGAATCACTACTCCATTCGATCCGGATGTCGAGTGCAGCAGCTCGTACGAAAAGATGGCGGTTATGAGTTTTCTGTTGGACTCGTAAATTTGAGACGCTAAGTCTCAAGTTCTTTCTAATACTCAAATTGCTCTTTGGAGGAAGCCTTTGGCACTTCTTCGTCTTGCGCTCGTTGACCACTTCTTCATGCCTTGACAAGGTGCTTTCCTCACGAACTCCTTCCTATGCACGCAGAGCCACCTACAAGACTTGTGGTTCTAAGGGTAGTTCGGGCGGGACACGGCAAAATAGCATGGAGTGTCGTTATTGCCATGATCTCGGGCATATCAAAGCTCGCTCGTCCCGATCAGAAGACCCTCCATCCGCTTATGTTCGGCGTAACCGTAATCACCGATTCCATCACTATTTACTGATGAGTATGCAAAGTTTTGCAACATCGGAACGATTCGACCTAGTTCTACCACCGCTATTTCGATTCGTAATCCCTCCTCGCATAGCTTCTCGCCACCAATCTGGGTTATTGATTCGGTGCCCGAACTATATGGTAATCCTGGTTTGTTTTCTAAATTGAGTCACATCAACATACTCGTCCGCCATTTCAGCGATGGTTCACAATCTCTTGTTAGTGGATCGGGAACTCAGACCCAGCGTCTTTATCCTTATCATCCGCTCCTAGTCTCCCGCACTTCCTTTAATTTATTATCTCGTGGTAAACTTACATCCAATCTCCATTGTAGTGCCTCATTTTTCCCCTGATTATTGCTTGTTTGTGATCTTCGAGCGCATTATTAGTAAGGGCATAATCATGCGGTCTACATCCTGACACGCAACCACTAGCCTTTAGTAGCATGGTGTCGCACGGTCACCATGGATGCTCATTGTGGTTGTGGTCATCCATCTCTTCCTTTGTTAAAGACTGTCTCCAGTTTTCTAGTTTATCTCTTTAGATTGTGAGTCGTGTCGTTTAAACACCATCGTGTTAGTTCGAGTCCACAGTCATAAACGAGCGATCTTTCTGAGTTAGTACATTGTTCGATGTTGGGTCCTTGTCCCATTACATCAAGACGCGTTTCGTATTTCTGTTACTTGTTGATGATTATTCGTCGATAGAATGGCTTTACTTAATGAAAGTTGTCTACGAGTTGTTTACCCACTTCTACGCATTTTAATCTTGAAATTAAGACTCAATTTAGTGTCGCCTCAAAATCTTACAAGTGATAATGCTAAGGAATATTTATCCGACACCTTTGTCGCTTTATGAGGGACCAGTAGCATCCTTCATGGACTTCCGTGTTGACACACCTCACAACGGGTTCTGAAAGAAAAAATCAGATCTTCTGAAGCGAGACCTACCTTTGGCATCAGAGTTCCTAAATCTTTTGGGCCGTGATCTGTTCTCGCTTGCTTTCTCATAAGCCGTATGTCGCCTCTTGTCCTTCGGTTTGTCACCATTTCAGTCCTTTCCCGTCTCGATCTCTACCTATCTGAGCTAAAGATATTTGGTAGCATTGCTTTGTTCGTGATGTCCGACCGTCACTAAACTCACCCCAAATCATAAGTGCATTTCAGGGCTATTCGTGTCGAAGGTTCATGTTTTTCCCAGTCCCAAACAAATATCTGTGTCTCGCTGTAGTGACTTTCATCGCCCTTTACTCCGGGTTTCTTCTCCACACGAGGGAGGCGAGGTTCTGTATATCGGTTACATCGCTCTCCCTGCCGCCTCATCTAGATATGCCGATCCTCCTATCTCATCACTACACTGGCACCATCACTACTCGTGATCTGTCGCTACTCTCGACTTTGGTCCCTTCTCAATCGTCTCATTGCTACGATGATCAATTGCACCGCTCCGATCCTACTCCAGTGATGATCTTCATATGCCTCCGAAACGGCCTCTCTGTACTTATCCATTTCGCTTTTGTGTCTTACCATCATTTCCTCCTGTAGTCTCGCTCAGTTTATCGCGTCTCTCGAGTCGCTTTCTAAACATTCAGAGCTTGGCCCGTCCTCAATGGTGCTAAAGCTATGATTGAGGAAATGCCTTTGTTGCGCTAACTGGCACTCTGATTTTGTGACCTTCTGAAACGACCAATTGGTTGGAAATGGTGTTTACGCATAAATCAACGATGGGACTATTGATCGTTGAAGCTCACTTTTCGCTAAAGGCTATGCTCATTATGTGTCTGATTATTGTAGAGACATTTCTCCACTGCCAAGCTCAGCCTCTATTGAAGCTTCTTATTTCATCTTGGCAGCGCCATTATCCCGTTGGCCTCTCCACCGCTGATATAAAAAATGCTTTTCTGTGGTGATTTGGGCGGGGTTTATATGAGACAACCGCCCGCTTCTTGCGGTCTCATGAGGTATGTTATCTTCAAATCAATGATGGTTTGAAACAGAGTCCTCTGCATGGTTTGGTACTTTGCTCGTACTATTGAGACATTTGGTATGGGCTGTAAACTCATGATTACATGTTTCTACATAACGTCTCACTGTGTATTATTTGTTGGTCGTATGTTGATGATATTGTGATATCTTGTAGTGATTACAAGCGCATTGTACCAGAGCTTTTCTCCTACTGCGTTTACTAAAGATTTGGGAGAGCTTAAGATTTTAAAAGGTGAGGTAATGAGAGAAGAAGGAATTTGACTCAAAGGAAATATGTGGATTTACCTTCGGATGGGGAAAGTTGGGAGCTAAACCACGAGCACCAGTGGTTCCTAATTTACACCTTACTAAAGATGGTGTGTTATGTGATGATCCCGAGAGTATAGAAGAGTGGTTGGAAAGTTGAATTATCGAGAGGTGACACCGATGCTGTATCCAGTCGGTGGCGAGTCGGATATGTCTTGCCATACGGTGATCATTGGAAACGATGGAGCGAATTTTGTGTTATTTGAAAGGAGCACACGAGACGTGGAATTTTGTTAGTGATCATGCTCATGATAGGATCAGCTGCTCGATCTTGATTCAGGTGGCAAGGAAGAAAGATCTACTTCGGGTTTTGTGTTCTTGAGAAACTTGGTTTCGTGGAAAGCAGCGGAGTGGTTTCACGATCAAGTCAGTGTCTGAGTATAGAGCTATGGCAATCCGATCCTTGAGATCATGTATATACATCAATTTTTCATGAAGTGGGCTCTCACTATTCCACATAGATTATGGGTGTAGATCAGCGCTACTCCACATGCATCTAATTCCGCTCTTTCGAGGCCAGAACATATTGAAATTGATTGTCACTTTATTAGTGAGAAGATTCGAGCGCTGGCCTCTCTCTCTGGATATATGAAGACAGAAGATCGTTGGGGATCTCTTTACTAAGGCCTTAATGGGGTTAGAGTTGATTATCTTTGTAACAAGCTCTGCTGATTAACATATATCTCCAGCTTGAGGGGTGTTATAAAGTATATATGGTAGATGCCAATTAGGGTTATTTTACCTTAATTAGCTTGGTAACATTTGATATATAGGTGTACTCTTCATGAATAAAACACACTATTATACCCCATCTCATATGTTATAACAGATAAAATTAATCTATAGAAATTACATTGAAATGATCACTCTGCAATTTGGTCTAAATATAACTTTATAAGTTCAGCTAATACATTTTCTTCGCTAATAATTTTTAACTTCTTCCAAACCATTCGATAATATAGAAGACATAGCTCGTGATGGTGGTAGTATTGATCTTGTGGAGAAATTCGCTACGAAGTTTCTCGCCAAAACATTTTAAAATCATTACCTGTTATATTATCTTACATGTTTGTGTTTTGAAGATCCGCATGTACAATGGAACAGCTGAACCTCGTTGATGACACGACTTACCAACCTTGTTTGAGATGACTCGGTGATATTTATAATTACTTAAGCCGCCTCATTCGTTTCCCAAACTCTTCTTCTCGGTTATTATAATTTTTATTTAATATATGTCACGGACATATATGCGATGGACCTGGAGAAAAATGCCGTAAGCGTGATTTTCAAAGGGACATTTCAGTTGTTTAGTATTCATTACCAACTGTGATGGATGCTATTTTTATTTTTTAGTAAACAAACTACGGTGTCAAGAAGAAGCGAGGCAGGACCTAGCTCTTGAAGAAATAGACCTCGGATATATGAGGAAAAATAAATACGCTGCGAGAAGGCAAATGTCCAATGAAGAACACGCCATGTTCGACGAAGGACACTTCGGAGACATAGAATCCTAGGGTAATATAGACATATTATGGTAGTGAGTTAATAATATGGTTAGAATGTGTAATGTAAATATAGTTTGGTAATATCTTTGATTAAGTATACTATGAGGTGTCAAAATTTTGGTGTAGATAGTACAGACACCATGTAATTAATCAGCTTGATGAATGATCCTTATAATATGAAAGTCCTCAGTTAAGGCATTTGATGATATATTTAAGTGGTTTTATAAGCGTATCGGGATATGAAAATGAACTTTCCGAACAAGATATGGCCACCATGAGATAGTAGTTATATCATTCAAGGGACTAATGTATCACCTCTATTCATTAACTGAAAATCGAGTGATCACAGCATTCGATATATGTCTTAATCTCTAAGAATGATATGTTGGATTTGATATCGAAAGCGTTATTGAGCTTGTATACAATGCTCGCTACCACTATTACAATCTCCTATCCGAATGAATACTTGATTGCATATATCTCGTGTCCCTTATCTCATATATAAGTTAGATCATACATGTGTAGAAGATCACGAAGTCCGTATGATTGGTCGCTTAATGAGATATAAAAGTTTCACACGAGACAACTTAGGACGAGTTGTCGGTTTAGCCGCGATAGATAAGAAGTGACTGACTTGTTGCTTTCTATGCCGGTACGCTCGACGTATCAAGGATCACAGATGAGATGTGTTCTTCTATCCGACCGTCGCGAAGAACCAAGATCTCGGTGACTTACGATGATCTAAACCTCGATAAGGTATTAGGTGAGTATGAGGTCGACCATCACTTGACTTGTTAGAGGGTTAGTTCTAACCCAAGATTCTCCGATCTTGGTGGTGGCAAGGTTCGATGTCACGCGGTTATCTCAGACGAGTCACCGTATCCGCTTAGGAGATGACTCCTTAAGAGTCAAAGGTTTATTGTACTAAACCCCTGCAGGTTGAGTTAGCTCAACACAATAATAAGGTGAGTGGTATACTTAAGGAAATGAAGTTAATGTTTGAGGCAATGCTATAAATGATTAATGGACTTCGATATCTTAAATACGGGATTCAGAATGTCTAAGTGCAACCCGACTCAACTTCGTAATAAAGGGTAAGTCAAGATTTATTCTCTAGTGGCATGAATAAATGTTTATAAATTAATTATATGTTCTCATGAACATAAGATAATTAATTTATTTGAGGCCCATCTTTATTCCTCGATTTGATCTCTGCCGCCCTTCCAGCTCCGTAAGAGGAAAATCGCCTGATGCTCCATTGGAATATTTTACTCTTTATCCCACAGATATTATTATATTTAGGATATGCATAGATCCTTCCATATGTTATGGTATATGATCGAGTATGAATAATCCTTTCCATAAGATTATGTAATCATGATTATGGTAATATTGATTAAGGTAGGCATTATAAATATAAGTAGAGATAAATAGGTTAATCACACAACTCAGAATTTTCGCCCCCATAGCATTTTGAGAGTAAAATTAAGTGAGAGAAAGGGTGATTTTTCAAGCATTCTCCATAGATCGCCCTCACCGACGCTGAGATGGGCAACCGGATACAATCGAAGGTCAAAGCACGAGTCCGATCCATTCGATCCATTCATCTCGCTCCCGACGCTGCATCAAAGGTAAACACGTGAAAACCCTACGGTCGCGATTAATATATAGACGCATGCTAGGTTTATAATCAATGTATGGTGAATTAAATATCCAAGATAGATCCTCGCAGGTTAACATTATGTTTTCCTCACTGGTATCGAGCCGGATCGTAATCTTGCTCTGGATTTATTCACGCTGATTATTACGCTTTTATTAATTGTGGATCCGCTGCTCATCGTGGCTCGCTTTATTTTTTTCGGATTTTGTTGTTTCACCAGAGAAAATCCGTGGTTAGATTAGATTTATTCGTAAATTTATCTGTAAAGAAGAACGAAGAGAAAGAACGCGAACGAAAGACGGGAAAAAAGGTTCTCGCGCCCCCGGACGGTTTCTGGAGCGAGCCTCCGGTCCGAGGGGATCGCGAGGCGCGGCGACGGGCGGCGTCACAAGACGAGATCCCGCCGACGAGCGAGCGAGTGGTCGGATTCGCCGTGAAAGCAGAGCGAAGCTAGCGACGGGCGGCTGTCAGCGAGAAACCAGCGCCATGTCGTCACTCGCGGTCGCGAAGCCGGCACTGGCGATAATCTCTGCAGATGTTCGGCGCCGGGAGTGGTCACAAGACGCTAGTCGACGGTCATTGTAATATGAAACACGTAAGTTAGCTCAACGATAATTCATCATTATTCAAGCACGTAAATGTAAACGGAAAAGGTTTAAGGCTTTTGAATTTAATCCAAAGCGGATGTAACCAAGCGAGAAAATAAAATAAAGCAAACAAACACTGGATGGTAAAAAATGTATAAGAGAGACTAACCCTTGTGGATGCATTAATCCTATCCACAACGACATGTTTATCTTGTTCCTATTAACCAATTTTAATCCGCATAAGATGGAATATCACATATATAACCAACAACTTCACGACAATTGCGGGCAGAGATTACGAGTTTTCCCACATCATATGCCTCTAGGTAAAACAAGCAACTCCAAAATGATCACAAAGAATATACTTCCCTACTTAATATCCTATCTCAACACGACTCAAGCGCTCATTCGTATCATGCATTCGAGATCGATCGACATTAATACAATTACGCATTAACCGACAACTAGATATGCATCAAGATTGATCGAAATTAACATATAAATAAGCACCAAGAATCAGCGAATCGATTCGGAAGGTAAATAGCGATAATGTGAATCACAAATATATAGGATCGGATCATGCAAACCCTGTGATTAGAACGAAATTCAGCTGCACATAATAAACGGAATAAAATACGTATTTAACCATAAAACGGAAATTAAATATAAAACCCGATGATGAAGCGTTGATGAACAATGGTTGGTCTCAATCCAATCCCAAACGAAAGAACGGAAAACGATCGACAAAACGTCCCGATCGATAACGAACCAAGAACTAAACTGTAACTAATGCAAGAATTAAAGCTAGAACTAAACCAAGCGAAAGAAAGCAAAACTGATAGAAAACTGAATAAAAAAGCTCTCTGGGTCGTCTGGTCTGCGGAGTGCGAGGTGTGCTCCCTTATTTATAGATAAGGGCGGAAACCCCACTGCTTTGTCACGCCGCTATGACCATGGCTAGCGATCGCTAGCTCGTCATGAGAAATAACTGTCTTGCCAAGACCTCTCGGTCGCATGGTCTCGCCCGCCGCCATAGCTCATGCCTCACTAGCGGTCGCCAGCAGGCCGCAAGAAATCGTCATACAAGAGCTTCGGGGCTGGCATGTTTGCTCGCGTCGCGCACTGCCGGCCGCCTTCTCTCTCGGGCTCGCTGGCTTGCCTAGCGGTTAGCCTAGCGACCGCCAAGCTGGTCGCTAGAAACCGGGCAGAATTACAATTTGGCTCAGCTTCGTTCCTCGCTTCGATTATCAACATATAAACCTACAAAACGCCAAAGGAACACCCAGAGAGATCTTCTAGAAATAGATAAACATTAAGAATCGATATATAAACGCACATTAAATGATCTAAACTCATCTTTAAATATCAACAATAAACGTAAAATTGGCGTTTAGTACGGCACTTTATATAATTCGCTTTATACTATTTCGCCAAACATAATACCTTTAATTATGTTGCATCTACATCAAACCTTAAAAGAGAAAGTTCCAAGAAGATGACACCACATTTCTCCGGCATCTTAGATTAGGTCACATCGATCTAAATAGAGATCCAAAGACCGGCAAAGAATGCTGGAGCTGGGTGATCTCAGCAGCTCTGCTCCCTACCGCGAATCCTCAGATAGAAGGAAAGATGTCGACCGCACCCTTCAAAGCGAAGGGTTATAGAGCCAAAGAAGTTGTTGAGTTAGTTCATTTCGACCTATGAACCTATGTCAACACAAGCTCGTGGAGGTAATGGTATTTTGTCACTTTCATTGACGACACTCAAGGTGCGGATACATATACCGCTTCACCGCAAGTCTGAATGCTTTGAGAAATTCAAAGAATTTAAGGCGCCAAGTGAGACGAAGCTTGGTAGTATCAAGTCACTCTGATCCGATCGCGTGGCGAATACCTCAAGAACGAGTTTATGGACTATTTAGTGCGGTGTGGGATTACCCCAACTCACTACATCGGGCACACCACAACAAATGGTGTGTCGAGGCTAAGAAATATGACTCTTTTATAAATGGTTAGATTGATGATGAGTTATGCAACATTGCTTATTTCGTTACGGGGTATGCCTTTAGAAACAATGCATACTTATAAATCTAGTACTATCCAAGTCATCGAAGACCCATTTCGAAGTTGTGGTTTGGGCGAAGTTTGTTTAAGCCACATAAGGATATGGGAAGCGTCCAAGATGTCTTTGAACAAGAAGAGCCGACAAGTTGAGTCTAGATCGATGTAAGGCTGTTTATCGCTATCCAAGAGAACAAAAGGTGGATATTTTATAGTCCTAAGGATCAAGGTCATTATTAGCACTAATGCCCGATTCTTAGAAGAGGATTATATGAAAACCATAAACCAAAGTTGAAATCATTCTTCAAGAATTAGAAGATGATCGTATTCCACCACCGACAAGCCAAAGGTGCGAGATGTCGTGTCTAGTGGGAGGATCGACACCGATACTTCAAGAAATTGAAGTGGGTCAGTTCCACTTTGGAGATACCAATGTGGCTCAGTTCGACAAGTTGTGCAGATAGAGAACCACAAGTTCTGCACCAGGTTGCCATTGTGCGATGAGCTTCGTCAGAGTGGGAGGGTTGTTCGTGCGGCGATTTATGTTGTGGGTGAATCTTCGGATTTAGTCCCAAAACCAGCAGCAATAATCGACCCATGGACATACCGTGAGGTATATACAAGACATCGATGCAAGATCATGGCACACCGCTATGGACTTAGAAATTGAGTCCATAACAGACTATGGATGTATATGAAAAGACACCTCTACCGGATGGCAAGGCCAGCCATAGGTAGTAAGGGTATACAAGAGGAAAGAGATCAGATGGAGAGGTTTCGCTTTAAAGCCGTGCTTGTGCGAAAGGGTACACTGCATTGAGGCATCGATTTCGATGAGACCTTGTCGTCTGTAGCAATGCTCAAGTCCATCGTAATTCTTCTCGGCATAGCAGACCACTTAAACCTTGAGGTTTGGCAATGGATGTGAAACCGCTTAAACGGTTACCTAAGAAGGTAGAGACATCTATATGCAGCAACCCAAGGTTATGTGGTGAAGGGGTGAAGAGCATCTAGTTTGAAGCTTAAGAAGTCCATCTATGGACTTAAGCAAGCTTCACGATCCCGGAACTTACGCTGATGGAGGTGGTAAAGTTTATGGATTTACCCAGTTGCTTTGAAAGTTGTGTGTATCGCTTAGATGTCAACCGTGATGTGGTATTTCTTGCACTTTACGATGACATCCTTCTACTTGTCAAAATGTGAAGTTGTTATCGACGTAAAGAGTTGGTTATCCGATCGTTTCAAATGAAAGACTTAGGAGATGCAGTTTACATTCTTGGGATCAAGGTTTAATCGAGATCGCAAGAAGAAAATGTTGAGCTTATCTCAAAGCGCCTTACATTGATACTGTGATTACCGCTTTAGTATGCAGATCGCATAGAAAGGTGTCACACCCGCTTATCTAATCTTGGATTATCTAACTAACTAACTAACCGGAGGCACGGCGATAGGATAAAGGAACCGATCGACTATTTCAAAAGGCTCGAGATATAAACAAACATCATTTTAACGACAGACGAAATATTAGACTGCTTTTAACCAAATGATCAACGCTTAATATTAATCAATCATCTGTTTCACAATTGAATAACTTTAAGACTCGCAAGAATAAACATTTATCATTCTAAAGAAAGATAGTCTTTGAACTTGTGATCATATGGTGGTCAAAAGTCGATTTATTTATAAAACACTATTTAGCAAGTTGATGCAATAAATCACGACTCAAGATTATACTTAATTAATGTATGTCTAACCCATCAAGATTCGAAGTCATGGAATAATTTATAAACTATAGGTGAGTTAGCGTTAAAGGGTAGCTGAGTTTATGTGTGAAGACATAAACCCGGAAAACATATGACATGATAAAATAGGTCTTCGCCAAAGATTCAATCCTCGTCGTCATCTTCTACACAACCCGCATATTTAGAAATACATGCATGTGAGTACTGATGCACTCTGGGCAATTACCAAAACATCTCGAACATGCTCTAGAGCTATATAATCGACTTGCCACTTTCTTAGATTCACGGGGTTTTAAGAAATATCTTTTTCTCTTCTTGCTCACGGTAACAAGAGGAATAGGAAAGAGATGATGTCATGTTTGATATATCCACTACTACAAATATACCATTTCTCTACACCTCATAGACTACGCTTAGAAAGCGTAGTGTATGTGCGTGTTTTTAATAAAAAAGCGTAGTCTATGTCATAAATTAAAAAAAAAGGAAAATAATAAAAAATAAAACAAAACAATCTCTCTCTTCCTCTTCGGTTTGTCCTCTCATCCTCTTTTTCTATTTTTCTTCTTCACCCTCCACCAAATCAGAACTCCCATAAGATCCAAAACAAAAACCTCCCCCTTCCCCCAATTTTTTTTTTCTCTCTCCACCGTGAACGTGCAACGGCCACGCCACCCGCCGCCGCTGCCGTCCGTTACAGCCTTCCTCCCCATTTTCTTCGATTCTCCTTTCTTCTCCATCGAACACCAAAATAGCCTCATGAAATTGAAAGCTGGAAGCCCCGCACCAACCACCGAGGTGAGACACGTAAAAATGAAAGGATGGAAAAGAGAAATACCAACTCGACCCTGCTCAATCTTCATTCAACCAGCATCTCCGCCTTCCCCTCCCAACCACCGCCGCCTCGCCGACGACGACGGCGACGAGGACCGAGCCAAAAATTTAGATGATGAGAGGAAGCGTGAAGACGCAGAGGAGGTTGAAGAAGGACGACGAGACGAGGAGGATTCCGGTCGAGAGGCGCGAGTAGGACGAAAATGCTCAAATTGAGGAGACGGAGGAGGGAGAAGAGCGGATCAAGCTTGCGAGATGGATACTACGAGATTGAGGCCGACGCTGTAAAACGCGCTCATAAGGTGATTTTTTTCGTTGTTTATTATGAATTTGGAATGCATTTTCAAGTGGATTTGAAAGTGTTTGAGTGATTAACCGAGCTTAATTTGTGGCTTTTGGGGATTAATTGAATGCGGCGAATTGCAGGCCAAGTGCACTATCTAATTAGTGCATTTTGGTACAATTTAGCTTGTCCATTTCTTCATGAACTATACAATAATGTGTTTACCGAAAAAGACCGCAAAGTTGTACATCTTGATCATGACAAATTTGAGTTGTACTGAAAACAAATGTTTATGCTTTAGCAAAATATTGTATTTTCTTCATGATTGATAATTTTGAATTTTGATAAAATTGAATCTACTTGTGCAAACTCAATTGCGTGTATGTTTTAAGACGAGTAAATTGCAGACATCGTGGCAACCACTTTCTAGTAGATTCCGAGTGAGCTTTTGTTTCTATGTTTATTCTTTCAAATTAAGATGATCATGTATTTTAGTTATTTGTTTGCCTATTTGAGTAGATATGGTGCCAGATTACTAGAACAATTGTTGAAGATATTCAATTCTAATGCAGATAGAAGCGTGCTAAAATTTCGCTGGATTAAATCGACAACGCAAGAAGATTTAAGAATGCCATTAGGTTGTATAATGGAGAATGCCTTTGTGCAATTTCACGCATTGTTTATAATTCTAATGTGATTGCAATTTTCTATGTCAGTAAAACTATGACGACGAATTACGAACCTTGCCGCTTACAACATACACATCGGTGTCTAAGAGGCCACATCATGAGATTTCTAACTTTCGCACTACTACAATTTTACCTTTCTACATCTCATAGATCACGCTTTTTCCGAAAAATCGTAGTCTATAGATATAGACTACGCTTTTGTAAAACCGTAGTCTATGTGTGAAAATTGTCAAACATAGACTACGTTTACATAATATCGTAGTCTTTATGAAGTAATGACTACGCTTAACAAAAGCGTAGTGTATGCGTGTTTTGATACCCAATACACTATGTTTTCAAAAACGTGAGTCTGTATAAATTAAAAAAATTACGGGCTTCAGCTTCTAGAATTAAGGCTAGCTTTCAATTTCATTTCTCCTCCCTACCAGCTGCCTCCGCTCTCTCTCTCGTTAATTCATTCAGCCCACTGCTCCCAATCCGGCGTTCTCCAGTCCGCCGCTAACCACCAAGCGCCGAGTCTGTTCAAGCACTGATCTCGTGCTCCGTAGTCGGCCGAGGTCTCTCATGCGAAATAGGAAAGGATATCGAAATTGCGCTATATATATATGAAATCGGGTTTTCTCATTTTTTTTAATTTATGCCGTGGTAAATCACCATAAATCTTCACTCTTCCTCTCGCCTCGCTGATGCTAACGCCTCCTTGTCGCCGTCCCTCTTATCTTCTCGCTCTCATCTAAGCCTTCGACGATGTCGCCTCTCTTGTCAATATATCTCTCAACCTTTCTCCATGCAGATTGAAGCGCCAAATTCCCAAGCCGCCGTCATGTCGTCGCCTCGATCGAGAATACAGTACCGTCCGCCATCCCGCCGTCAAGAGAATGCCGCCGGAGAGAATGCCCATGTATGCAGTCTCATTTTGTTTTTGTTTTTTGCGGATGATTAGCAGGATCAAGTGTGAAGGTGACCGATTTCTTTTAGTTCTTCAAAAGTTAGTATTTATCGATGATTTTGTGCATTTTGTTGTTGAATTCCTCCAATCCAAACTCCAATTAGAAGAGAGAGGCATTTCCACTTGTGCAGCTATTTCATCGAATGGCATTCATATCTTTCCTGCAGATTCTTTTCTCTCTTCGCTCTTCCGCCTTATCAAGAGTAAGACCCACCGCTTTTTCACACATAGATATGCTCTTCATTGTGCTTCCAATTTCAGATCTTCTCGCGCCCCGATCTCTCTCATCGCGTGCACCAGATCTCGCTCCCGTGGTGGCCGAGGTCTTTTTCTCGCATCTATATATGTAGAAAATATACGAAATAGAAAATCGAACAAACCGGATACTGAAAGTCGTAACACTTTCGATCAAATCAATTCAAGGTACTATCGAATTATTCGATCGGATACAATTCAAAGTTTGAACGCTTTTGTATGTTCTTCGAGTTTCAATCTCTTCAATGATCGAGAGCTTTTCCTTTCATTAAACCGACGATATCGCTTTCGAATAAAACAGTTTTTCTAGCTTTGCAATCATTTTATAATTACAAAATAGTCCTCGTAATTCGTAAATTAAATTCCATGAAATTGTAGTAATTGCACCGAAATAAAAATTCCAAGCCGACCCTCAGCGGCGCCGCCTCGATTCGGATGGGCGCCCTGATTCCCTTCAGGGGCCGCCTGATTTTGCCATGCGGGGCGTTGTCTCAACCCCACCGACATAATAAATTATATAAGCGCACCCGCACCACCCAACTTATATAAAGTATTATTACGACGACATCGATCAAAAAGTGAATCCAATTACACTAAAATATCCAACAATCCTCCCCTATTTTAGTGTAATCCTGATTAACTAAAACAATACATCTCAAAGTATCAAACATATGCATAAATGAAATATCATGACGATCAATCTCACCTTAGTACACTACACATTCCATATATTCGAATAATGTGGTATCTCTAATGATCGAACCCTGAATTCATATCAATACACGAAGATAATGTACATATGTTTACATACATATTTGTTCTATCTGACACTATATTTTACTAGTCAGGTCCTTATCCTTCATAAGCATGTCAGCCAAGTCCCGCTTCTAAGCAACTAAACTTCATGCTCACATAGGTAGCTCTTTATTCTTGCACCGCATGCAATTTGTCAAAGAAACTATTAACAATGTAAACATTCAACCTCCTTAACTTGCAGTGTGTCCGAACACATACCTTGGGATAATTCTTTATCGTGTTCCAACCTCTAGATATTAAGCTTCCACATTGAATTAAAGACCCAGCATCATACTAGATGGAATTGGGTATCTTAATATCGAGATTTTAGTGGACTTTAAACCCATCCCTATAGCCGACTCACGACAAGATCTCTACTTAACCCTTTGGTTAAATGATCGGCTAAATTGTGTCGAGTTCTCACAAACTCCACAGATATCACACCATTTGTAATAAGTCCTCAGATCATGCTATGTCTAACACCTAAGTGTCAGACTTCCCATTGTACACTCGACTATATGCCTTAGCCAAGGTAGCGGAACTATCACATCCGATAGATATTGGTGATAACGTTTCGCCACAATGGAATTTCATAAATCAAATTTCTTAGCCATTCAAATTCTTTACCACCTGCCGCTAAAGCCACAAACTCGATTCCATTGTTGAATGAGTGATACATGTTTGTTTTTTGATGCCCAACATATAGCACCACCTCCAAGAAGGAATGTCCAACCACTTGTGAAGAATGATCTTCTAAATTGGTAATCCAACTTGCATCGAATAACCTTCAATAATGTATGAAATCCAGAATAAGTCAAACCATAATCCATAGTTCCTTTCAAGTATTTAAATACTCGATTAATTGCTTGCCAATGAATTAAACTGATTATGAGTGTATCTACTCAATTTCCCACAAAGAAAGGCTATATCGTGTCCGGTGCTAATCATAGCATACATGAGGGAACCAATAGCCTTTGAATATTCAAGTCGATCACAAAGAACTCCTTTATTAGGCACGAGTTTCACACTAGGATCAAAAGGAGTTCCCGTTGGAGAACAATCTTGAAATTAAACTTTTCCAACACCTTCTCAATATAATGGGATTGAGAAATAGAAATACCATGTTCTCCACGTATGATCTTAATTCCAAGTATCACATCGCCTCCCCATATCTTTCATTTCAAACTTAGATGACAAGAATTCCTTTGTTTTATCAACTTGATCTTGGTCAGCACCAAAGATCAACATGTCATCCACATATAAGCAAATGATTACTCCTTTACCGTAAGCATCAAACTGCTATATACACACTTGTCCGCTTGGTTAAATACAAAACCATTAGACAACACAACCTCATCAAATTTCGATGCCATTGCTTAGGGCTTGCTTTAGTCCGAAAGAGATTTCTCCAACTTGTAAACTTTATGTTCACTACCAGGAATGACAAACCTTCTCGTTGTTTCATGTAAATCTCTTCTCCAATTCACCATTCAAGAATGCCGCCTTAACATCCATTTGGTGAATTATTAGATTATGTATAGCTGCAAGTGCTAACAATAATCTAATGGTGGAAACCGAGCCGCGTGAGCATAGGTATCAAAGAAATCAATACCTTCCTTTTGTCTAAAGCCTCGATAACCAATCTAGCTTTATACCGTCTATGCTTCCATCTATCTTCATCTTTCTTATGAAGATCCATTTACAACCCAATGGTATAAACCCTGTGGTAAATCACCAATCTCAAAGTTTTACTTTGTCTTATCAATCCATCTCATCTTGACCGCTTCTTTCCGTATCGCATATCCCTAGAAGACATAGCTTCAACGTGATCTTCGATCATTCTCAATATTGTAACAATATTGATACTGAAAATCAATCTCAACTTGATCCTTCCACTAAATACATTTGGAAATCATCACCAAATGTTTTAGCTTTTCGTGCTCTAATACTCTTTCTAGCTCGTAGGAGTATTATCCACTCTTTCTTTTACCGTAATTACTAGAGCTTGCAATCATGTCTCCGTGTTTAGGTAGAGAATTAAATCTATTCTCATTCCCAAAATCAGCATCCCTCGACTCAATAATAGAGTGCACTGACTATTATAGTCATTAGGTTCTATAACATAGAACCTATAACAAACTCGAATTTTCGGGATAACCAATGAAAACACAATCTATACCTCTTCGCCTATGGTTTTCATTTTAGGGTCGCTAGTCTCACCACAGCCTCTACAACCCCAAACTCGAGATAACTCAATTTTGGTGGTTTCTTAAACCAAAGTTCATAAGGTGTAATCTTGTTCCTTTTATTAGGAACTCGATTCAATAAATAACAAGTCACAACATAGCTTCACCCCAAAACCTTCACTTAGACGAGTAATAGCACAACATTGAATTAATCATTTCTTTCAATGTTCTATTATTTCTTTCACCACACCATTCTGTTGTGGTGTATATGGAGTCGTTGTCTGATGTACTATACCAAGAGATTGAAAATATCTTTGGATCATAGTATTCACCTCCCTATCGGTCATGTAAGAGTTTTAATCTTCACACCATGACGAAGCTCTACTTCCTCTTTATAGATTTTAAATTTATCAAGAGCTTCTTCGAATGACACAAATAGACATAGCAATATCTAGTAGCATCAATGAAAGTAACAACATACTCTTATTACCAAGTGACTGTAGAATGAAAATCACACAAATCACTATGAACGAGTTCTAATAAAGAAGTATCTCTATCCACATGCTTAGAGAAAGGCTGTCTACAAATCTTAGTTTGCATGCAAGTATTACACTTATCCGCATTTAACTCAAAAGTCGGAATTAAACACATTTTAGACATATCTTTCAATATTTTATAATTCACATGTCCAAGTCTAGCATGCCATAATATCGCTATGCCAAAAGAATTACTAGAACTAGTAGAAGCCATGCAAATGTAATTCTTAACAAAAGAAACATCCAAATTTAACTTAAACATACCATTAAGATAACCAAATCCTACAAAGGAACCATGTCTCGACAAGATATACTTGTCACTTTCAAACACTTGCTTATAACCACAAGTATTTAATACAATACTGACACTAAGTTCTTACGAATCTGTGTACATACAAAACATTACTTAACAACAAAGAGTTTCCAGTAAATACTAGACAAACAGATCCTAGTCCTTTGATTGGTTCGGTAGCAACATTTCCATCTTCAATAAAGATCCACCTTCAATTGGCTTGAAGTCCTTAAACCATTGAAGATCTTTACATATGACATGTTGCACCAGTAATCAACCCACCAAGAGACATCATCATCCCGCATATAAAATGCTTGAGAGATTATGGACACATAATTCTCAACAGATTGATCATAGGTACCAAAACAAACCTGATTTCATTCCGGATCCTTGGATCCACTTGAACCGGCTTGCGTTTTCCTTTTCCTCCATTCTTTCCGCACCTACGGTCCTTCTTAAAGTGTCCGCTTACCACACTTCCAATGCACCAACCCAGTTTCTTTAAAGGAGCTCACCAGTAGTTCTTGTTCCTTGAAACTTTCGTTTCCTTTACCAGCTATGAAACCAAATTTTCAAGATTCACCTCTTCCATCATATTAACAGATGGACCAGCCACTGTCTTAGCATCACCAACTGAAACTTTTTCCATATCACGTATGGATTGTTCAATTTGCAAATGACTTCCAAGTTCGACCAAAGTCATTTCCTCCTTCTTATGTTTCAGATTATTTTTATAATCCTTCCAGGAGGGTGGCAACTTATCAATGATACTAGAAACAGAAATGCATTCATCCATTTTCATATCATATTGGGCGAATTGTCCCAATATCCTAAGCAATTCATTATATTGCTCCATGACAGGCCTCGAATCTACCATTTTATAATTTATAAAATTACCAACAAGAAACTTCTTGCTTGAGGCATCTTCTGCCATGTATTTGGCTTCGAGTGAATCCCATAATTCCTTTGCAGACTCTACATTTTGATACACATCGAAGAGGGAATCAGACATACCGTTTAAGATGTGGCCACGACATATGTAGTCATCGCCTCCCACTTCAGGCGTTTCCTCGTTTCCTCTAGGGTTTCGTCTTCCACAACCTCGGGCATGGGAGTACTCAGAACGTACACAACCGTGAGATTCGTCAACATAAAGTGCATCTTCTTCGCCATTGCCTCGAAATCCCGCCAAACAAACTTGTCCAACTTCTCAAACTCCTCATATGTCCTTTACTGTATTCCTTGTTCGCCATTTTCAGAAAATTGATTTGATCTTTGTAGAAAATATCTGAAATAGAAAATCGAACAAACTGGATACTCGAAAGTCGTAAACACTTTCGGATCAAATCAATTCAAGGTACTATCGAATTATTCGATCGGATACAATTCAAAGTTCAACGCTTTGTATGTTCTTCAGTTTCAATCTCTTCAATGATCGTAGAGCTTTTCCTTTCATTAAACCGACGATATCGCTTTGAATAAAACAGCTTTTTCAGCTTTGCAATCATTTTATAATTACAAAATAGTCCTCGTAATTTCGTAAATTAAATTTCCATGAAATTTCGAAGTAATTAGACCGAAATAAAAATTTCCAAGTCGAGCCTGACCAGGCGCCGCCTGATTCTGCAGGGGCGCTGCCCTGATTCAGAAGGCTGCCGCCTGACCACCTTTCGGGCGTTGCCCTAACCCCACCGACATAATAAATTATATAGCGTGCACTCCGCACCACCCAACTTATATAAAGTATTATTACGACGACATCGATCAAACAAGTGAATCCAATTACACTAAAATATCCAATAATCCTCCCTATTTTAGTGTAATCCTTGATTAACTAAAACAATACATCTCAAAGTATCAAACATATGCATAAATGAAATATCATGACGATTGAATCTCACCTTAGTACACTACACATTCCATATATTCGAATAATGTAGTATCTCTAATGATTGAACCCGTGAATTCATATCAATACACGAAGATAATGTACACATATGTTTACATACATATTTGTTCTATCTTGACACTATATTTTACTACCGTGTCCTTATCCTTCATAAGCATGTCAAAGCCAAGTCCCAAACTTGAAGCAACTAAACTTCATGCTCACATAGGTAGCTCTTTATTCTCGCACCGTGATATGCAATTTGTCAAAGAAACTATTAAGAATGTAAACATTCAACCTCCTTAACTTGCGGTCCGAACACATACCTTGGGATAATTTTAATGTGTTCCAATCTCTAGATATTAAGCTTTCCACATTGAATTCAGCACCTAGCATCATACTAGACGGGAATTGGGTATCTTAATATCGAGATTTTAGTGGACTTTAAACCATCCCTATAGCCGACTTGCGACAAGATCTCTACTTAACCCTTTGGTTAAACGATCGGCTAAATTGTGTTGAGTTCTCACAAACTCCACAGATATCACACCATTTGTAATAAGTTCAGATCATGCTATGTCTAACACCCAAGTGTCTAGACTTCCCATTGTACACTCGACTATATGCCTTAGCTAAGGTAGGAACTATCACATCCGATAGATATTGGTGATAACGGTTTCGACCACAATGGAATTTCATAAATCAAATTTCTTAGCCATTCCTCTCTTTACCACCTTTAAAGCCACAAACTCGATTCCATTGTTGAATGAGTGATACATGTTTGTTTCTTTGATGCCCAACATATAGCACCACCTCCAAGAAGGAATGTCCAACCACATGTAGAAGAATGATCTTCTAAATTGGTAATCCAACTCAGATCGAATAACCTTCAATAATGTATGAAATCCGAATAAGTCAAACCATAATCCATAGTTCCTTTCAAGTATTTAAATACCGATTAATTGCTTGCCAATGAATTAAACTCGATTATGAGTAGGGATGTCAACGGGCGGGCTATACAGGACCGCAACCAATAAATTAGTATCGTTCGGCTGCGAACCACTCAATAAACATCGGATCCGACCGGATCCGACCATCAAGTTATGGTTCCGGATCGGGTATTATCCATTGCTAATCGGTTACAGTTGGGCGCTACACTCAAATGCAAACCGTGAGCAAATATTATACAGGTGATGGCATATGGATTATGATACGATATCCCGAGAGATTTTCGCATAATTGTGTACATCGTATGTGTGTGTTTTAAACTTTAATGAGGGGTTTATTTGTGGTTTAGGTGAAATTGAGGAGTAAGTTTCTTAATTGCTAAACATAATTATCTCATAATTATTTCTCTTATGTACATGTTCATATTATGAAACCACGCATAATAGCTTTGTTGATAAATAATAAAAATTACAAATACATCTCATTGACGTGCCATACCAAATATCGACAAGTTCTAATAATTAATAATGTCTTTACACACCAATATATCACATACATAAATGCTCAAATTTAAAAACAATAAAAAAAAAAAATGGATCGGCTCTGGACGGGAACCCAACAAAATGGGTCGGTCTCGAATCGTCCGGTCCAAGCGGTTCTAGAACCATAACCGAACCGAACCGTTGCTTTAAAATTTAATGGTTTTGAACAGTTCGGATCGGTAAGGGTAAAGACCGCCCGCCGACATCCCTAATTATGAGTGTATCTACTCAATTTCCTACAAAGAAAGGCTATATCGTGTCGGTGCTAATCATAGCATACATGAGTGTATCTACTCAATTTCCCTACAAATAAGGCTAAATCGAACAATTGATTTGATCTGAAAGTGTTTACACGACTTTCAGAGTATCCAGATTTGTTCGATTTTCTATTTCGTATATTTTCTACAATATAGGCGAAGAACCTTGGTTGCAATTGGTACACATGATTTGGATACAATAGAAGGCCCTTTTACATATGAGGTATAAGTTAATACTTGTATTTTGAAATACCCATGGGAGTTTCTGCTTTTTCTGATATGGCGTTGCTTCACGCTCATTCTAGATTTTTGGGTGCTATTGAGTGATTAGTTACCCTTTTGGTGATTAACTGATTATTGTTCCATAATAAATGGAATAATACTGCTCAAGATGAGTCAGATGTTAGTACAATTTTGCATTCCTAAGCTTCTACTAGGACTTAGGATTTCGCCACTCTGGTTCCTCAGTGTTGATTTACATTTAAGTGTTGCTGCTTGAAAAACATCTGTGAAAGTTTATTTATCCTCATGTTTCATCAGCTAGAATAAACCAGATCTTTGTTTTTTGTTATTAGTGTTAGGCACACTGTAATTCCTCCATCTCCGTCTGGGCCTTTTGGAATTTCACCCGAACAGCTTGCTTCAATGAACAGGGATCATAATATAGCCGCCTTTCAACAATATGGAGGGGCAAGACTACCTTTTCCCTTTACAACTCTTTAGCTAGTCATGTTGTATTTCTCAGTAAATTAGTTTAACATTTCACCATTTTTCAGGTTAAAGGCATATCTGGTATGCTTAGATCAGACGTTGAAACAGGGATTTCTGGTGATGATCATGAGTTCGCACAGAGAAGAGATGCCTTGGATCAAACACTTATCCTGTGAAGAAGGGAGGACTTTCTGGGTAAATTTTGTGTAGACTGTTACTATGGTGTGACTATACATCTTGTGAAATTGGAACTTTTATTCCTATTCAAATCTGTCATTTAGCTTCCTTGCATTTCATTTTGTGCAGATGTTCCTATGGGAGGCCTGGCAGGATACGACTCTCATTATTCTAATAATAGCTGCTATCGCATCTTTGGGTCTTGGAATAAAACTGAGGTAAGCACAGAATACAAAAGTACATAAGTCCATTTTCACTATTGAATTCTGACCTATTACACTTATTTATATCATCTTCCACTGGAAAGTTGAGCTATTTTTATTGGTAAGCATTATTTCACTTAACAACATTTATATATATAATAATCTTCCAATGGAAGCATTCCAATTCTACTATTTGATTTCATTAGCTTTTCTGCCCCACTCTTTGGTATATCCTTTGTCTCTCCATCAGATTTTTCTTATATGGGTGTTGAATTGGAATTGTCAAGTACTCATGAACCTTGACTTTAGCATAAGAAGCGTGTTTGTTTACTACTTGCTTTGATAAGTATAAAAACTTGCTTTACTGTATGATTAACTAAACCTGAATAAATATCTTAAAAATTTTGTAGTTTGTGAGGAGTTCTTGAAGAATTTGACAACCACGCTTTTGTTTGCTTTAACTTATAAGTTAATAGATAAAGTTTTTATGGAGTTGGGATTTCTGCTACAATCATATTTCTGTTAAGGTGGGAAAGAACCAAGATATTCATACAAAAGTTGAAAACTTTTGCTTTCTTCCACGTTTTCGGTGATTTAGTGAGTAGCTGTTTTTCCACTGGTTTCTGGTCAAGATTAGGCTGTGAGCCTCTTAAATGACCTTATATATAATTCTGATATATAGTCTTCGATTTTTTTCCCAATCAGAATTCAAGATTTGAGCTCTGAATTTTCCATGTTGCTCGTTAATCAAGTATGCCAAGACTGAAGACTGATTAGGCCTTCTTTCAGGTTAGCACAGTTTGTTGTATGCGTGAAGACTGAAGACGGATATTTCCTGTATGCGAGAGCTACTTACTTGTTAATCAGTTTGTTGAGTCAAGGTCCCAGTTCAAGAGCGGTCTTGTCAATCATGCTTTTGCAGCAGCTCTTAGGACATTGCTTCTTGTAGGTTTCTCTCCATCACTCTGTCTCTCTCTATTACGTTTAACTTTCTTAAGTGTATGGTGATCTAATCAGTATGATATTCACTTAAATTCTGGGATGGTTTAGAGAAGAAAAGGATGGTTAGTTTTATTGATATTGATCATTGATGTTAGTAATCATTTCATAGTTTGCATGTTTTATCGTGTGGCATTTGTATGCTGGAAAGTTGTGATAGAAGTATCTTTTCTTCTGCTATAGTTGATAACATGACCATAATGTGCAGTTGCTGTAGTAAAAGTTATGACTAATCTAAATGCCATATCCATGTAGTTGAAGGAAAGCCCACACCTTATTACTATTTTCAGCCAAGAAACATGTAAGTTTGAAGGAGGATATATTACCAAGCCATGGTGGCACAACTTGAACATCAGTTTCGTCTGAGAAAACTTTCAGTTCAAGGACTATGGTTCTATTGCCAGGTTTTGCTGCCATAACCTACCTTATTGCGTGCCAGGTTTTACGTTCACATGTAAGATAAACATTTCATTTCTTTAATATAATCATTTTTTTCATATAAGAGTGCTAATATTTTATTTTTGAATTGTTAATAGTTTCAAAATCGGTCTTACTCTCAAGAGGACATTGATGAAGTTCGCGTTGAATGGGCAAATCTCGTCTTCACATATAGTATTGTGATGTTTTAGTTGTAAGTTATCGATCTTTTGAATTATTTTGTACCGTGATATGGAGATTCGCTCTTATTGTTTTGTTATGTGATGTGCATAGTAGTTTTGTATAGTGATTTTGTAATGTAATGAAAACAGATCAGATATTTTGTATAGTGATTTTGAACGTAATGAAAGCAAGTATATTTTAATCTCATTTGCTATTAGATTGTGCGTTATTAATTATACGGTGTTTTAAATAAAAATTAACTACGGTTGAAATTGAAAACCGTAGTAGTACAAAGATATATCGACTACGCCCCGATAAGTCAACCGTAGTCGTTATTAAATTGACTACGGTTGTAATAGAAAAACGTAGTATATAAAATATAAATTTGGCATAAAACCGTAGTAAATTGGCATTAAAACAGAGTAAATTTGGCATTAAACCGTAGACAATACATTTAGACTACGACAAAACGCGCGTAGTGTATGCGAAAATAAGTGTGAAATTCGGTGTGAGTCATAGTTGATATAGACTATGCTTGAAAAGCGTAGTGTATGTGAAATTCAAGTAGTCTATAGTCGATATAGACTACGCTCAGAAAGAGTAGTAGTATGCGAAATTCACAGAAGTTCGTCGGTTATAGACTACACTTTAAAAGCGTAGTCTATGTGCGAAAAGTGTAGTCTATAGTCGAATAGACCACGACAAAAGCGAGTGTATGCGCCTAGTTTTTCTACACAACTTTCTCTCATGGTCCTGTAAGCACATAGACTACACATATTATGCGTAGTCTATAACGATTTTTCTAGTAGTGTCGTTTTTTCCAATCATGAAGTCAGATTCATGTTGTTAGTGTTTCTTTATCGATAAAATACGGTGTTTCAAAGAATAAAGAATGGCTAAAATGTATGGATTGAAGCATAATGTTTTGGTTGTTTTTAAAACCACACCTTTAGTTTGATGAAGAAATGAAGTGTGTTTCGACAGAGACATTGCGATTCGAGCTCACAAACTATCTAATTAAGTACATTTTGGTACAATTTAGCTTGTCCATTTCTTCATTAACTATACAATAATGTGTTTCGGGAAAAAGACCGAAAGTTGTACATCTTCGATCATGAAAAATTTGAGTTGTCATCGAAAACAAATGTTTATGCTTTAGCAAAATATCAGATTTTCTTCATGATTGATAATTTCAATTTTGATAATGTTATAAAGTATATATGGTAGATGCACAATTAGGGTTAGCCTTTACCTTAATTAGCTTGGTAACATTGTATATATAGGTGTACTCTTCATTGAATAAAACACACCGTTATACCCCATCTCATATGTTATAACATGGTATCGAGCCCCAGTTCTGTGGTTTTCAATTTTGGGGTCGATTTGTGGTTTTCGAATTTCGCCAATCTAGGGTTTCACGACCCATTTCAAATTGGAGGCTCACCGACGACACCTCCCACCCGTGCAGCTTCCACCCTCCGGCGCACTCCATCGCCACGGTCTCGTCGCCGAATCGCACGCGAAAAGAACGCCGCCGCGCGAACAAGAACGCCGGCAGCCTTCCGGCGCGTGAAGGCGCGTCGACGTCCGATTCGCCTCGGCCAACGGCGTTCGCCTCATCTCGTCATTCCGTGAGTTCTAGCCCCGCCACCAGATTCATCATCGGCAGCGATTTTCGTCCGAACGGATTCGCTTTTTAAAGATTTGTGCTGGACTCGGTGTTTGAATTTGCTTTGGTTTTGATTTCGGCTTTGTTCGTTATTAATATGTCCGGAGAAAATAAATTATGTGATATTGTGCGTGATGTCGAAAATCACGGACCACAAGCTTTGTTCTACCAATTATCGGATTGGCGCCGACGATTGAGTTTCACCGCTGAGCATCTCTATGGATGCTCATTCGACCGACGATCCACCATCAGACACCACGCAGCAGAAGGCTTGGTTTCGGGAGGATGCTCGGTTATTTCTTCAGATACGTAATTCGATTGATGGTGAGGTTATCGGTCTGATTACTCACTGTAATACAGTCAAAACTCTTATGGCGTATCTTGAGTTTCTATATTCCGCAAAGGAATGTTTCAGATGTTTGATGTGTCAAGCTTTCTACAAACCGGCGAAAGGTGACAAAAGCCTTACAGATTACTTTATGGCATTCAAGAAAACTTATGAAGAGTTGAATGCACTACTTCCATTCAGTCCAGATGTCAGAGTGCAACAGGCTCAGCGCGAAAAGATGGCAGTTATGAGTTTTCTGGCTGGACTTTCGTCCGAATTTGAGACCGCTAAGTCTCAAGTTCTTTCTGATACTCAAATTTCGTCTTTGGAGGAAGCCTTTAGCAGACTTCTTCGATCTTGGCGCCATGACCACTTCTTCGTGCCTTTGACAAGTGTTCTTCTCAGCCGAACTCCTTCCTATGCACCTGGCAAGCCACCATACAAGACTTGTGGTTCTAAGGGTAGTTCGGCGTGACAACCTGCAAAATAGCATGGAGTGTCGTTATTGCCATGATCTCGGCATATCAAAAGCTACCGTCTGCGCTACCGATCCAAGAAGACTCCTCCATCCGCTTATGTTGCCGAGCGAACTGTAATACCACCGATTCCATCACTATTTCACGATGAGTATGCAAAGTTTTGCAACATCGTGAATGCACTTCCCACCTTAGTTCTACCACCGCTATTGTCGATTCTGTAATCCTACCGCTGCATAGCTTCCTCGCCCACCAACTGGTTATTGATTCAGTGCCATGCACTATATGATGTAATCCTAGTTTGTTTTCTAAATTCGAGTCACATCAACATACTCATCCGAGCCATTTTGCCGATGGTTCACAATCTCTTGTTAGTGGATCGTGAACTGTCCAACCCACACCGCCTTTATCCTTATCATCTGCCCTTAGTCTCCACAGCCTCCTTTAATTTATTGTCTCGTGAGTAAACTTACCGCAATCTCCATTGTAGTGCCTCATTTTTCCCCGATTATTGCTTGTTTGTGATCTTACGACGAGGCGATTATTGGTAAAGGACATGAATCAAAGCGGCCTCTACATCCTCGACACGCAACCACCGCCTTGAGAGTAGCATGTGCAGCACGGTCACCCTATGGATGCTCATTGTTTGCTAGGTCATCCATCTCTTCCTTTGTTAAAGAAACCTGTCCGCAGATTTTCTAGTTTGTCTTCTTTAGATTGTGAGTCGTGTCGGTTTGCTAAACACCATCGTGTTAGTTTGAGTCCACGAGTCAATAAACGAGCCGATGCTCCTTTTGAGTTAGTACATTCGATGTTTGGGGTCCTTGTCTCCATTACATCAAAGACCGGTTTTCGTATTTTGTTACTTTTGTTGATGATTATTCTCGTCGACATGGCTTTACTTAATGAAAAGTTGTTCGAGTTGTTTACCCACTTTTCTCGCATTTTCTTTGAAATTAAGACTCAATTTGCAGTGCTCGCCAAAATCTTACTAAGTGATAATGCTAAGGAATATTTATCTCGACACCTTTTGTCGCTTTATGAGGACCCATGGCATCCTTCATCGACTTCCCGTGTTGACACACCGCTCAAACGGAGTTGCCGAAAGAAAAAAATCGCATCTTCTTGAAACAACAGAGCCTCACTTGGCATGCAAGTTCCTAAATGCTTTGGGCCGATGTTGGTTCATCGCTTGCTTTCTCATAAACCGTATGTCGCCCCTCCGTCCTTTTCGGTTTGTCACCATTTCATGTCCTTTTCCCATCTCGATCTCTACCCTATCGAGCCTAAGATATTTGGTAGCACTTGCTTTGTTCGTGATGTCCACCTCAGTCACTAAACTCACCCCAAATCATAAGTGCATTTTTCAGGCTATTCTCGTCCGTGGTATCGATGTTTTTCCCCGCCTAAACAAATATCTTGTGTCTGCACGATGTAGCTTTCTCCAAAATACGCCTTTACTCCGGGTTCTCTTCTCCACCGAGGGAGGAAATCGAGTTCTGTATATACGGTTACATCGCCTCCTCCCGTCCCGTGCCTCCTCGATATGCCCGATCCTCCTATCCTACATCACTACACTCGCCGCCCTATCACTACTCGTGATCCCGCTCCCGCCATCGCCGACTTGGTCCCTTCTCCGTCTCGATTACTTCTCGATGATCCAATTGCACCGTGCTCGATCCTACCCAAGTGATGATCTTCCTATTGCCTCCGAAAAGGTAAACGCGTTCTGTACTTATCCCATTTCGCTTTTGTGTCTTACCATCATTTGTCTCCTGGTCTCGCCATTTATCGCGCTCTCGAGTCTGCTCCTAAGATCGCTGTCAAGCTTGGGCCCATCCCGAATGGTGCAAAGCTATGATTGAGAAACGACCGCTTTGTATGCTAACGGCACTTGGATTTTGGTGGACCTTCCCAAGGTAAACGACCAATTGGTTGGAAATGGTGTTTGAGCTAAGATCAATCTGATGGGACTATTGATCGTTTGAAAGCTCACCTTGTTGCTAAAGGCTATGCTCGCATTTATGGTGCTTTGATTATTGTGAGACATTCTCCCGCCAAGCTCACCTCTATTCGGCTTCTTATTTCACTTTGGCAGCCCATTATCACCGGGCTCTCCACCGACTTGATATAAAAAATGCTTTTCTTCATGGTGATTTGGCCGAGGAGGTTTATATGGAGCAACCGCCCGCTTGCTCGTGGAGTCTGAAGGTATGTTATCTTAAGTAAATCAGTATGGTTTGAAACAGAGTCCTCGTGCATGGTTTGGTACTTTTGCTCGCACTATTGAGACATTTGGTATGAAGCGTAGTAACTGATGATTCTGCTTTCTACAAAACGCCTCAACTGTATTATTTTGTTGGTCGATATGTTGATGATATTGTGATTATCGGTAGTGATTTCAAGGCATTGCTTCCCGAGAGCTTTTCTCCCTACTCAGTTTAATACTAAAGATTTGGGAGAGCTTAAGCATTTTTAGGTGTTGAGGTAATGAGAAGTAAGAAAGGAATTCTTTGACTCAAAGGAAATATGTGTCGATTTACCTCTGAGATGTGAAAGTTGGGAGCTAAACCACGTAGCACCCAATGGTTCCTAATTTACACCTTACTAAAGATGGTGTGTTATGTGATGATCCCGAGAGGTATAGAAGAGTGGTTGGAAAGTTGAATTATCTGAGAGTGACACGACCTGATATAGCTTATCCAGTCAGTGTGGTGAGTCAGTATATGTCTTCGCCAACGGTTGATCATTGGAGAGCAGTGGAGCAGATTTTGTGTTATTTGAAAGCGAGCACCGGACGTGGAATTTGTATAGTGATCATGCTCATGATAGGATCGAGTGCTTCTCCGATGCCGATCAAGGTGGTCAAAGGAAGATAGAAGATCTACTTGATTTTTGTGTTCTTCGGAGGAAACTTGTTTCGTGGAAAGCAAGAAAGAGAGTGGTTTCACGATCAAGCAGTAGTCGGAGTATAGAGCTATGGCTTAATCACCACCGAGATCATGTATATACATCAATTTTACATGAAGTGGGTCTACCTGCACTATTCCGCCCAAGTTATGGTGTGATAATCAGTGCACTTCACATTGCATCTAATTCCGCCTTTCATGAGCGAACCAAACATATTGAAATTGATTGTCACTTTATTCGTGAGAAGATTCAGTGGCCTCATCTCTATCGGATATATGAAGACCAAGATCGCTTAGGGGATCTCTTTACTAAGGCCCTTAATGGGTTAGAGTTGATTATCTTTGTAACAAGCTCGCATGATTAACATATATGCTCCAGCTGAGAGGGAGTGTTATAAAGTATATATGGTAGATGCACAATTAGGGTTAGCCTTTACCTTAATTAGCTTGGTAACATTTGTATATATAGGTGTACTCTTCATTGAATAAAACACACTATTATACCCCATCTCATATGTTATAACAGATAAAATTGAATCTATAGAAATTACAGTTGAAATGATCCTGCACAATTTGGTCTAAATATAACTTTATAAGTTCAGCTAATACATTTTCTTCGCCTAATAATTTTTTAACTTCTTCCAAACCATTCCAGAATATAGAAGACATAGCTCGTGATGGTGGTAGTATTGATCTTGTGGAGAAATCTTTGCTCTGTAAGTTCTCGCGCCAAAACATTTTAAAATCATTACCGTTATATTATCTACATTGCTTTGTGTTTTGAAGATCTGCATGTAATTGGGACAGCTGAACCTCGGTGATGACATGACTTACCAACCCTTGTTTGAGATGACTCGGTGCTGATATTTATAAGCTACTTGCAAGCCGCCCTTCATTCGTTTCCCAAACTCTTCTTCTCAGGTATTATAATTCTTTTATTTAATATATGCACGGGACATATTATGCTGGATGGACCGGAGAAAATGCCCAGTCAAGCGTGATTTTCAGCGGCATTTCCGTTGTTTAGTATTCATTACCAACGTGATGGATGCTATTTTTTATTTTGTTAGTAAACAAACTTCTGGTGTCGAAGAAGAAACAGGGAGCAGTGTGACCCCTAGCTCGTTGGAAGAAATAGACCGTCGGATATATGAGGAAAAATAAATACGTCTGGAGAAAGGCAAATGTCCAAATGAAGAACACGCGCGGTTCCGACGAAGGACACTCGGAGACATAGAATCCTAGGGTAATATGAGACATATTATGGGTAGTGAGTTAAGTTGTAACGGTATGGTTAGAATGTGTAATGTAAATATAGTTTGGTAATATCTTTTGTTAAGTATGCTGATGAGGTGTCAAAATTTTGGTGTAGATAGAACAAGACACCATGTAATTAATCAGTTTGATAGACCGATCCTTATAATATGGAAAGTCCTCATTAAGGCATTTTGATGATATATGTTAAGTGGTTTTATAGAACGGTATCGGGTATACGAAAATGAACTTTCTGAACAAGATATGGCCACCATGAGATAATAGTTATATCATTCGAACAGACTAATGTATCAGCCCTATTCATTAACTTCAGAAAAATCGAGTGATCCACACGTATTTTAGACATATTGTCTTAATCTCTAAGAATGATATGTTGGATTTGTATCGAAAGCGCTTGGTTGAGCTTGTATACAATGTTTCGTTACCACTATTACAATCTCCTATCCGAATTGAATACTTGATTGCATATATCGTGTCCCCTTATCTCATATATAAGTTAGATCATACAAGGTGTAGAAGATCACGTAAGTCCGTATGATTGGTCGTTTAATGAGATATAAAAGTTTCTGGTGAGACAACTTAAGGACGAGTTGTCGGTTTAGCCGCAGATAGATAAGAAGTGACTGACTTAGTTGCTTGTCTATGCCGGTACGTCTCGACGTATTCAAGGATCACAGTGAGATGTGTTCTTCTATCTCGACCGTCGTGAAGAACCAAGATCTCGGTGACTTACGATGATCTAAACCCGATAAGGTATTAGGTGAGTATGAAAGGTCGACCATCACTTTGACTTGTTATGGGTGAGGTTATATGTTCTAACCCAAGATTCTCCGCATCTTGGGTGGTGGCGGTCTTGTATGTCACGCGGTTATCTCAGACGAGTCACCGTATCCGTTTAGGATGATGACATCCCTTAAGGAGCTCAAAGGTTTATTGTACTAAACCCTGCAGTTGAGTTAGCTCAAGTACAATAATAAGGTTGAGTGGTACTACTTAAGGAAATGAAGTTATTAATCGCTTTAAGCAATGATTGCTATAAATGATTAATGGACATTCGATATCTTAAATACGGGATTCGTAATGTCTAAGTGCAAGCCCGACTCAACTTCGGTAATAAAGGGTAAGTCGGCATTTATTCTCTAGTGGCATGAATAAATGTTTATAAATTAATATATGTTCAATGAACATAAGATAATTAATTTATTTGAGGCCCATCTTTATTCCTCAGATTTGATCTCAGGCTGGCCCTTCCAGCCCGTAGCAAGAGGAAAATCGCGCCTTGATGCTCCATTGGCAATATTTTACTCTCTTTATCCCACAAGGATATTATTATATTTATGGTATATGCATAGATCCTTTCCATATAAGATTATGGTAATAATCCCGAGAGTATGGAAATAATCCCGAGAGTATGGAAATAATCACGAGATTATGGTATTTTTCCATATAGATTATGGTAATTTCCATATAGGATTATGGTAATTTCCATATGGGATTAAGGTAGTGCATTATAAATATAAGGTATGAGATAAAGTTCAGGTTAATGCTCACACAACTAACCTAGAATTTTCGCCCCTCATAGTTTTCGAGAGTTTTCAAAATTAAAGTGAGAGCAAAGGGTGATTTTTCAAGCATTCTCCATAGATCGCCCTCACCGACGCTGGAGATTGGGCAACGGATACAATCCGGAAGGTCAAAGCACGAGTCCGATCCATTCGATCCATTCATCTCGTTCCAACGACCGAAGCTGGATCCAAAGGTAAACACGTGAAAACCCGCACGTCTGCGATTAATTATATAGACGCATGCTAGGTTTATAATCAATGTATGGTGAATTAAATATCCAAGATAGATCCTCGGGCGAGGGCTTAACATATGTTTTCCTACACTGGTATCGAGCCGGGATCGTAATCTTGGCTCTGTTGGATTTATTCACGTTTGATTATTACGTGCATTTTATTAATTGTGGATCCGCTGCTCATCGTGGCTCGCTTATTATTTTGTCGGATTTTGTTGTTTCACCATGAGAAAATCCGTGGTTAGATTAGATCTTATTCGTAAATCTTATCTGTAAAGAAGAACGAAGACGAAAGAACGAAGAACGAAACGACGGGAAAATAGGTCTCGGCGGTCCGGGACGGTTTCATGGCGAGCCTCGCGATCACGAGGGAGATCGCGAGGGCGCGGCGACGGGCGGCGTTCACAAGACGAGATCCTGGCGTCACGCGAGCGAGCGAGTGGTCGCGAGATTCGCCGTGAAGCAAAGCTAGCGAGCGAGCTAGCGGGCGGACGGGCGCGTTCGCATGAAACCAGCGCTGGCGAACGGACTCGCGGTCGCGAAGTTTCGTCGCTGGCGGCGACATCTCTCGGCAGATGTTCGGCGCCGGGGGTCACAAGACGCTGCGTGCTCGACGGGTCACGGTCGTCGCGTGCGACCGCAGGTAGCCCGCGAGGACACGCGAGCAAGGCGGCGCGCAAGGTCGGGCGCGTGGCTGGGCCTCGCCCTGGCGCGGCCCAAGACTGATTGACACCGACCCGCCCGCACCGCTTTTCTAGCCCAATCCAGATTTTCCGTCCGTGCCCTGCACGCCGAGGCCCATTTGTTGAATCCGGTCCGTGCCTGCACTCGAGGCCTGTCAAGTTTAATTTGCACTTTGTAAATCTATGTAATAGATTAGATATAAATGTGCAGGTTTCACGATTGGGCGCGATGAACGTTTTATTTTATTTTATCGCTCATATGCATGTGTGGATGTTTAAATTATGCAAGAGCATGTTATGTATGTTTATATTACGTTGACAAACCTTAAGTGTTTTACGAATTGGATGCGCATAGTAAGCATGCTAGGTTTATCGCGCTTATCAAGCATATTTTAGAATTACTGAGCATGTTTTACATGTTGAGTTCTATAGAAAAGCATGCTAGGATTACGTGATCTGCATGGACAAACCTTTTGAATAAAAAGACTAAGCAAGCAAACCGACAAATTAATTTTTCAAATTAAAATGTCAAGACCTCCACCTTTTGATCTCTAAACAAAGTGAGACGCACTGTGAGTAAACGTCCACCCGCGTGGCTTGCTTGCACTGTTTATCATAAGTTTGTTAGATGAGATTTCTAAATAAAACTTTTAAATCTATTGAGAAGTGGGAGTTTCATGTGTAAACGTCCACACGCGTGGCTTGCATGTGCGATTTTCATAAGTTCTCTAGAGATAGATATAAAAAGAGATAACAAAAGAATTTGAATTGGAAGCGGTATGGTCCGAGTGAGTATGCCAATTCTAAGAATTCATTTTCTGCTGTTAAAATTGTGGTCAATGCTTAGACATCACCTCAAGTACAACTTCCCGCGAAGTCCCTTCTTGCGATAGTGATGTGGTCTAGTAAGGTCCAATCGTTAATTTCATTTGTCATAAGGATAAGTTGACATGGATTGAAATTAAACGACTAAAAGGTATATTTTAGTCTGGTCGAGGGGTTCATGTAAACGCCCCACGCGCGGCTTGCATGTGGGATTCCATGGGCGATTGGAGGTTTCAATTAATATTGTTTTATCAAAAGGTTACAATATTATTATTACGAATTATATGCGATCGTATGCTTATGTGTTTACATTATCGTTTCGAGATATGTCTCTTACGCCGATTATCAATATGCTCGCACAAAACTGCTATCCGGTCCAAATTTTATCGAGTGGAAACGAAACATAGAATATGTTCTTATCATTTGAAGAACACATGTTTGTTCTCACTACTCCTAAACCCGATGTCCATCGACGATCGACTAATGAGCAATGAGAGTCAGCGGACTTTGGAATAAGTCAAACAATATGGCTAAATGCTATATGATGACTACTATGTCCAAAGGCTTGCATTTCTGCAGATCGATCGATGGTAGACGCGACGATATTTGGTCAAGTCTCGAGAGTAAGTTTGGGCAATCGGATCCGACGATCCGCCCACACAATTAGAGAAATCTTGGCGTGTAAGATGGAAGAAGGAAGTTCGGTCCATGAACATGTCTCCCACACGACTCATCTCATGGATAGTCTTGATCGGTTGGGAGGAGGTATTGACGGCGGCCAAGGTCGATATCATCCTCAATACACCGCCCAAGTCTTTTGAGAACTTTCGCGTAGAATGCGATCATGAGCAAGACCGAGTTTACACTTAGTCGGTTGCTTAATGATCTCGCTGCTGAGAATGAGTTATGGGAAAAGGAGCACATGCTCTTGCTAGCACATCTAAGGGCCCAAAATTTTCGTTGCAAAATGGAAATAGAAAAAGGGGTACCAAAGGTGGAAGAGGCAAGGCAAATAGTGGGAGTAATGGGAACAAGAACATGGTTGCCACCGGAGGCTTGAAGAAGCCAAAGGAGAAGGGCAAGTGCTTCAGTCGGTAAGATCGGGCATTGAAGGCCAAGTGCCCTATGCTCAAGGCTCAAGGTACGCCGTTTGCTTTAGTAACGGAAACATGTTTAGCGACTTGTTCTACCCATTCTTGGGTAGTAGATACGGGCGCAACTGATCATGTTTGTTACACCTTGCAGGGGTTCCTGCGGACAAGGGAGCTGTTTGATGGCGAGATAACGATCTCCATGGGCAACGCGGCGAAAGTCGAGGCCGTTGCAGTTGGAGATGTTACTTTATGTTTTGAGAAAACAGTTTTAGTTTTGAAAGACGTTTTATATGTGCCGGATTTTCATGGAACCTTGTTTCGTTTCAAATTATTTACTCATGGATATTCTGTTATTTTTGATAGTGGTGTTTCTATCATAAGAAATGACGAAGTTATCTGTGTTGGCACGTTATATAATTCGCTTTATACTATTTCTGCCAAACATAATACCTATAACTATGTTGCATCTTCATCAAACCCTAAAAGAGAAAGTTTTCTTAGCAAGATGACTCTTCTTTCTATGGCATCTTAGATTAGGTCACATCAATCTAAATAGGATCCAAAGACCGGCTAAGAATGGGCGTTGGGTAATCTCACGGTTACTCCGTTCCCGATCTGCGAATCAGATAGAAGGTAAGATGTCGACCGGACCTTCAAAGCGAAGGGTTATAGAGCCAAAGAAATGTTGGAGTCGGTCCATTTCGACTGTGGACCGATGTCACACAAGCTCGTGGAGGGTACGGTATTTTGTCACTTTCATCGACGATTACTCAAGGTACGGATACGTATACCGCTTCACCGAAGTCCGAATGCTTTGAGAAATTCAAAGAGTTTAAGGCGGAAGTGGAGACGAAGCTAGGTAAAGTATCAAGTCATGCGTTACGATCGCGGTGGCGAATACCTCAAGAACGAGTTTATGGACTATCTAGTGAAGTGTGGGATTACCTCCCAACAAGATTTCACCGGCACACCACAGCAAAATGGTGTGTCGAGCGAAGAAATAGGACTCTTTTAGAAATGGTTAGATCAATGATGAGCTATGCAACATTGCCTATTTCATTACGGGGTATGCCTTAGAAGCACACCGCATACTTGCTAAATCTAGTACCATCCAAGTCGGTCGAAAAGACCCTTCGAGTTGTGGTTTGGGCGCAAGCCGGTTTAAGCCACATAAGGATATGGGCGATCCAAAGACACGTCTTTGAACAAGAAGGCGACAAGTTGGAGGCTAGATCCGACGCAAGGTCTGTTTATTGGCTATCCTAGAGGAACGAAAGGTGGTTTATTCTATAGTCCCAAGGATCGAAGGTCATTATTAGACTAATGCTCGATTCTTGAAGAGGACTACATGAAAATCATAAATCCAAAGTTGAAATCATTCTTCAAGAATTAGAAGATGATCGTATTCCACCACCGATTAGGCCAAAGGTACGAGATGTCGAGTCTAGTGGGAGGATCGACACGGATACTTCAAGAAATTGAAGTGGGTCGAGTTCCACTGGAGATACCGACCGTACAAGTGGTACCTACCCAACAAGTAGTGCAAGTTAGAGAACCACAAGTATCTGCACCCACCGTTGCCATTGTGCCTGTAGAACCTCGTCGTAGTGGGAGGGTTGTTCGTCAACCCGAGCGATTTATGTTCGTGGGTGAATCTTGGATTTAGTCGAGGAGACAAACAGCAATAATCGACCCATGGATATACAAGGAGGCGATACAAGATATTGATGCAAGATCATGGCACACCGCTATGGACTTAGAAATGGAGTCCATAACGGCTATGGATGTATATGAAAGACACTTCACCGGATGGCAAGGAAGCCATAGGTAGTAAGTGGATATACAAGAGGAAGAGAGATTCGATGGAGAGGTTTCGCTTTTAAAGCCGGGCTTGTGGCTAAAGGGTACACTCTGATTGAGGGCATCGATTTCGATGAGACCTTTTCACTGTAGCAATGCTCAAGTCCATCGTAATTCTTCTAGCCATAGGCATAACTTGAACCTAGAGGTTTGGCAATGGATGTTAAAACCGCTTTTCTAAGCGGTTACCTTGAGGAAGGTAGAGACATCTATATGCAAGAACTGAAGGTTATGTGGTAAAGGTGAAGAGCATCTAGTATGGAAGCTTAAGAAGTCCATTTATGGACTTAAGCACCTCCCGATCATGGAACTTACGCTTTGACGAGGTAGTAAAGTCTATGGATTTACCCGGTTGCCTAGCGAGAGTTGTGTGTATCGATTAGATGTAAACGGTGATGTGGTTTTCTTGCACTTTATGTAGATGACATCCTTCTAGTTGGCAACAACGTGAAGTCGTTATCGACGAAAGAGTTGGCTATCCGATCGGTTTCAAATGAAAGACTTAGGAGATGCAGCGTACATTCTTGGGATCAAGGTTTACCGAGATCGCAAGAAGAAAATGTTGAGCTTATCTCGCGCCTTACATTGATATTTGTGATTACTGCTTTAGTATGCACCGCCAAGAAAGGATTGCTACCTTTCGACATGGCGTTCCTTTATCTAAGACGCATGATCACCTATGATCGCAAAGGAGATAGAGGAAATGAGACAAGTTCCATACGCTTCGCGTAGGAAGTCTCATGTACGCAATGCTATGCACGAGGCCCGATATCCGCTATGCGGTAGGCATAGTAGCTAGATATCGATCTAACCTCGACAAGCTCATTGGATTGCGAGAAAGCATATACTCAAGTACCTGAAAAGGACTCGAGATTATAGGCTAGTTTACCATGCAAGATAGTCTAATGCCTTTGGGTTATCAGACTCGGATTTCCAAGCTGACCGTGATGAGAAAAAGTCAACCTCGGGCTATGTGTTTACCTTGGGAGGTGGAGCCGTATCTCACGGAGTGCAAAGCAGCGATGCATTGCGGACTCTACCATGGAAGCCGAATATGTAGCCGCTTCGGAGGCTTCTAAGGAGGTTGTATGGTTCAAGAACTACCTCATGGATCTAGATGTGGTACCTGGTTTGCCCAAGAGTATCATAGTTTACTGTGATAACTCAGGTGCAGTGGCAAACTCGAAGGAACCACGGACCCACAAGGCGACAAAACACATAGAGAAAGTACCATGTCATACGAGAAATCGTTAGACGAGGTGACGTGTTGATTGAAAAGATTAATACGACGGAAAATCTAGCGGATCCATTCACGAGGAGCACACGCAAAAAGTCTACGATGGACACGTTAGAGGACTTGGATTATGCTTGATGGCACCCACTTAGAAAGGAAACTTTGTATAAGTGGGAGAAGCAAAGTGATGGTTGTTTGTAATAGCTAGTAGAGAGACACATTGTATACTAAAAGTTTGCTTTAGTATAAGTGGGAGATTGTTGGATTTGTATACTGAAAGCAGTTTGGTTGAGCTTGTATACAATGTTTCCTGTTACCACTATTACAATCTCCTATCTGAATTGAATACTTGATTGCATATATCTGTGTCCCCTTATCTCATATATAAGTTAGATCATACGATTGTGTAGAATATCACGTAAGTCGTATGATTGGTCGTTTAATGAGATATAAAAAGTTTCACAGCTGAGACAACTTAAGGACGAGTTGTCGGTTTAGGCTGCAGTATAGATAAGAAGTGACTTGACTTAGTTGCTTGTCTATGCTGGTACGTCTCTGACGTATTGAAGGATCACAGTGAGATGTGTTCTTCTATCTGACCGTCGTGAAGAACCAAGATCTCGGTAACTTACGATGATCTAAACCTCGATAAGGTATTAGGTGAGTATGAGTTGCTGACCATCACTTTGACTTGTTATGGGTGAGGGTTATATGTTCTAACCCAAGATTCTCGCATCTTGGGTGGTGGCGATCTTGTATGTCACGCCTGGTTATCTCAGATCGAGTCACCGTATCCGTTTAGGATGATGACGCCCCTTAAGGAGCTCAAAGGTTTATTGTACTAAACCCCGCAGTTGAGTTAGCTCAAGTACAATAATAAGGTTGAGTGGTACTACTTAAGGAAATGAAGTTATTAATCGTTTTAAGCGATTGATTGCTATAAATGATTAATGGACGTTCGATATCTTAAATACGGGATTCAGTAATGTCTAAGTGCAAGCCCGACTCAACCCGGTAATAAAGGGTAAGTCAAGCATTTATTCTCTAGTGGCATGAATAAATGTTTATAAATTAATTTATGTTCGGTGAACATAAGATAATTAATTTATTTGAGGCCCATCTTTATTCCTTGCATTTGATCCTCGGGTGGCCCTTCCAGTTCCGTAGCAAGAGGAAAATCGGGCGCCTTGATGCTCCATTGGCAAGATTTTATTCTCTTTATCCCACAAGGATATTATTATATTTATGGTATATGCATAGATCCTTTCCATATAAGATTATGGTAATAATCACGAGTATGGAAATAATCCTGAGAGTATGGAAATAATCCTGAGATTATGGTATTTTTCCATATAGGATTATGGTAATTTCCATATAGGATTATGGTAATTTTCATATGGGATTAAGGTAGTGCATTATAAATATAAGGTATGAGATAAAGTCTAGGTTAATGCTCACACAACTAACCTAGAATTTTCGGCCCCCTCATAGTTTTCTTGAGAGTTTTCGAAAATTGGGAAGTGAGAGCAAAGGGTGATTTTTCCGAAGCATTCTCCATAGATCGTCCTCACTCGACGTTGGAGATTGGGCAATTAGGATACAGTCCAGAAGGTCAAAGCACGAGTCCGATCCATTCGATCCATTCATCTCGTTCCATCGACCAAGATGCATCCAAAGGTAAACACGTGAAAACCCCTACGTGCTGCGATTAATTATATAGACGCATGCTAGGTTTATAATCAATGTATGGTGAATTAAATATCCAAGATAGATCCTCGGGGCGAGGGCTTAACATATGTTTTCCCTACATGATATTCCTATCTATACATAGAATAAGAAAGAACATAAGGAACAGTGAAGAACTGTCTTGCGGACATTTAGAACCAATTAAATTTATGTCAAGTTTAACCAATGAGAATTTTGGCTCAAAGAATTAATTCCGTAGACACATAGTGTCTTTAGAAGGAATCAAAGTGAATTCGGTAAAGGATAAAGTAATGCCAGAAAGGAAGTTGTCAATAACCCAAAATGAGACCAGGAATTACTTGGGTTAACTGGCTACTATTAAAAAGTCATTGGGAATTCTCTAAGATAGTAAGACCAACGATACAACTACCCCAAAAGGAAATCAAATTTTCATGGACCAATAAATGTAAGGTCATGTATTAATGTAAAAAGAATAATAGTCTTTGGATCACAATGACTTAGACCACATAAATGGAGTTACCCAACTCGCGACTTGAAATAGCAGCAATAGTATGCGTACCAAAGTTTTGGAAACATCACTCATATGGAATGAGTCGTGAATTCTTCACAAATCACAAAGGTTTGAAACGTCTCTTCGAGCAAAGAGATTTGGAGATAAAGTAGAGAAGATGGCTCGAACTAGTAAAGGATTACGACTGTGGTATAAATTATCACCCAGGAAGGCAAATGTAATAACTAATGCCTTAAGTCGTAAGGATCAACCCGAATTGGGAAGCCTCTCTACAAGAGAAGGAAAACTCATTAAAGAGTTTAAGAAAATGAATATAGGAATAGTTGAGCAACTAGAAACGATCAGGAACCATATTGCCACACTCATGAGTACGTCAGACTTAAGAAAAAGAGACGATACAGTAATAAAGGAAAGATGAAGGGTTTTAAAGAAGCATCGAACAAGGTTATAATGTCTAAACAAAGGTTATATGTATACACACTCCACGTAATAATAAGCTTAGAAATGAAATTTTGAAGGAAATTCATGATATCCCTTATTTTACCCGACCAGGTAGCATCGAGATATATATTATGATTTACGAGAAAAGCTAGATATTAAGAAATGAATGAAATATGACCACAGTTGTCAAGTATTATCTCGGTTACCAACAAGTGAAGGCATTGAATCAATGACCTTATAAGGAGATATAATCTCAAGAGATATACAAATGAAATGGGATGACATAGAAATGAATTTTATGACAAGTCTTACCAAAGTCATAGAGAAATAACACTGCTATATGGTAGCAGTGGATTGACTCACCAAATATGTTCATCCTTGTTTACTTAGATGACCCACGGATTTGATAAGTTAGCTTTGTCGTATATGAAGAAAATCATATTTTCATGAGATATCGAAACCTATCACATCAGACAGAGATTCTAAATTTATCCCTAGATTTTAAACTAGCTCATTATAAGGAGTTAGACACGAGGTTAAACCTTAACATAAGACGTCCACTCACCGACAGATATATAATCACAAGGACGATATGAACGTTTAAAATACAATGAGAACATTTATGTTAGATAGAGATACAAGTGGGAACATGTTGTACCACTTATCAAGTTCATCCATGACCATAGCTGTCAAGCGACGATCAGTATAGCCCATATGAGGCATTATGTGAAAGAATATATCGACCACCACTTTATTGTGATAAAGTAGGTGAGAGAAAGTATAAGGTCTTGACAACATAAATGAAATAATTAAGAGATCTGCCAAATTAGGCAAAGAATGAAGTAAACTCAGGACAAACAAAAGATTTACGCTGATGCGTGTGTATTTGAACTGCATTTTGAATGCAGAAATAAAAGTTTCTTAAGCCTCCTACATCGGGGGAAAGTATAAAGTTCAGATTACAAAGGAAGTTGAGATCAAGTTCGATAGGATCTTACGAAATCCTAGAAATAATAGGCCCAGTAGCCTAGAGATTGGTACTTCCACCAGAATGTACGTAACGTTTTTCATATATCACAGTTAAGAAGGTACGTATATGATTCGAAATACGTGATCTATCAAAATGGCGTAACCCATAACTCAAATATGAGTTATAATGAAAAATCTACGATTATTTTGATCGTAAGATTCAACGATTAAGAAGCAAGGTTATACCTTTAATGAAAGTCCTATGAAAACACCATGGACAAAAGGAAGCCACGTGGAAATTTTGAGGATGTATGATGCAAGACATTCCATACTATGCCAAGAAAACCCCATACTCTATGAGGTATGCAAATTTCGGGACGAAATTTCTTTTAAGGGGGGTAGAATGTAATACCCCGAAAATTTTAAAGCTTAATTACGATAATAAAAATCGTAAATTAGGGTTTCGTCTCGATAATCGAAATAGTAATTCAAACGAATATTGAATTCGATTGTCTATGATACGAGGATTCGTATATCATATTCACTGATGATTAGTGAATTCAAGGAATATAAATTACTCCCTCTGTCCCAACTAGCTTGAGTCATATACCATTTTAAGCCGTCCCAACTAGCTTGAGTCATTTCTATAAATGGAAATAATTAAGAAAAAAATAAGGGATTTTAATTGCAATTAACAGTTAACTAATTGGGCTGATTATTGGCAAATTAAATTAAATTAATTTATTTTAATATGCTAATATTAACTAAAAATTAATTTATTTATTTATTTAAAAATTAATTTATTTATTTAATTAAATATTGATTTATTTAAAAAATTAAATTAATTTATTTTAATATGCTAATTTTAACTAAAAAATTTATTTATATAAAAATTAATTAATTTATTTATTTAAAAAATTAAATTAAATTAAACAAATTAATTTATTTAAAAATTAAATTAATTTATTTTAATATGCTAATGTTAACTAAAAAAGTAATTAATTTATTTATTCAAAAATTAATTAATTTATTTAATTTAAAAATTAAATTAAATTAAAAATTAATTTATTTAAAAATTTAAATTAATTTATTTTAATATGCTAATTTAAAAATTAAATTAAATTAACTAAAAATTAAATTAATTTTATTATGCTAATTAAATTAAGGATAATTTAAAATAAATTTATTAAGTAAATAAATAAATTTTAATATAAAATAAAATTAAAAAAACAAAATATATATACCTAACACATAAACCACTTTATTACCAATACACTTTAAACACTAAACACTCTCTCCTTAATTCCCGTGCCCAAAAGAAGTGCCCCAAGCTAGTTGGAATGGAGGGAGTATATTATTCCTTCGACAGTATTATTCTAACGTCGATTAATTTTGATAGTTAATTTTTCGATATTTCTAAGCAGCAAAGCTTAGAATTAAATCTCTTTATTAAAGAAATGAATGAATAAAGTGAATGTCACTTTATTATGAACAATTTCGATAAGAATCGATATTTAACGTTTTAAGACGTTTTAAACGTCAACGTTTAGAGACGATTCGAAAGTTAGTCAAAGGATCAAGGAATTATATTAATTAAATTCCTATGATTATTTTATGTAATAAGGGCATTATTTTTATTAAAATAATGCTAGAGGAATTAAGGAATAAATATTGGAAAATATATTCCTATTTTCGAACTTAATGTTCGAAAATTCCATTATGTGACATGAAATGATTTTAATTATTTTTCTATGATTAAATTCATCATCTAAGACTTATAATATGTCACATATCTATAAATTAGCTATTTGTTACAAGAAGATAAAATTTATAGCATTATTACTATATGTAGGCTTCGAAAATTTCACTATAGTGTATAATGAATTAAATGACCATCCAATTGATCATGTAATGATGTAATTATATTATTAAGATATTTTTAAGGATAAGGTGAGGTGTAACACCAAGTGGATCAAGTGAGAGGATTTTATCCCCATTATGGCCGAAAATGATGATTAAATTGGAGAGAAAATCCAACAAAAATTAATGCTAGGATTATGTGGGTGATGTGTATGAATATGGTACATTAATTAATGTACCTAGGTGTAAAATAAAATTTTGTCCTATGCTATGGGGAAGAGACCGAAAATTTCATGTGTGTGAACACATATATACACTTGGAAAATTTAAGTGTGAAAGTTTGACTTTTCAAATGGGATGTCCCCTAAAGTTTAAACATTATCTTATACATATGATAATGACATTTATGATTCATGAACATGGTAGAAGGCTAATAAAATTTTCCTCTACACTATGTAATAGCTGAAAATATGCATATATGTATATTAAATTGTGATTTTCATAATTCTTTGATTGTTATGAGAATTTAATTAATATAAATTAATTATAAGGTAAGATGATGTATTAAAGCATGAAAAAAATAAAATTCTTGTCCTATGTTACTAAAGTGATCGAAAATATATATATGTGATCAAAAGATTTAATTTTCATTATTTCATGATAATGATTTTGGATATTGGAAATTATCATATAATTAATTCTTATATGATATAATATGATCTATAATGAGGTAAATTATAGAATATACAAGTGGGAAGAATTATTCTCTTATAATGACCAAACCAACTCTAGAATAAATTGAGAATTGTACAAATTTTGAAATTATGAAAAGTGTATTAATTAATGATGAGAATTAAAGACCTTTTATTGAGTAGTGCAAGTTGACGAGAGTGGTAGGAATTAATATGCAAGTGGAATAAATTATGTGAACAATTAAAATTTTCTATAGTTTACAATAAGGACCGAAAAAGTGAGATGGCAAAATAGAAAATTTAAATTCCAAAGGTATTAGATATTTTGTATGCAAGTGGGTCTAGCTTTATTAATGTGATAAGCTTCACATTCTCTCATTCTTGTTCCTAAAGGAACCGAGAGCTTATAGAAAAAAAGTGAGAGCTTTTCATTTTCTTTCTTCAATCTTTGAGTAGAAAACATTCGTCGTCGACGATCGACTCCGATCAAAAGGTTAGAAATCGTACGATCTATCTATACATGCTTAAATTTTTGAAATCCAACCGTTAGATTTTATATTACGTACATATGTTATTTTAGAAGGAATTTTCGAAAATAGTGAAGAACATGTTATGATGTTTTGTTGTTCATCAAATATGTTTATATGATGTATTAGAGCTTGTATATTGAATTTAGAACAAAGTTATACATATATGAAAAATATATGAAATTACCAAAAATATAGGGTGTGTATATGTTGTTGAGAATGATTTTTAAATGTTGATTTGAGCATAAAATAATGATCTAGGATATTTAATATGCATATTTGAATTTATGTGGGATTTTTGGAAATTATATACTTATGTTTACAAAAATACCAAAAATTATGAAGAAATATTATGTTGGTATATGTTTGATATTTGAATGGAATTATAGCATATAAGTGATTTAGATTCATGATATGGAGTTGTATGATTTTATTGGAAATTTTAAAAATTTGTTGGACCTAAGTACAAGTTTCGAAAATTAGGGTTCCTAGGGCATGATGATGTACAAGTTGTGAAAGTTGAAAATTATGTTATGGTAATGTTATATAATGATAATTATGTGTTGTGAAATTTAATTAGAATATTTGAAAAACATTTGATATATCTTTCAAAATTACCGAAATCAATAATGAGAAATAAAGTGATGTACAAATTTTCTATGATCAATATTATTACATATTATTGATCTCATGTTAATATAGAGTGTTATGTGAATTTATAAGAATTTTTGAAAAGATTATGTGAATTATCTTATGGGGACCGAAACCTATATACTAAGGTTTACAAGTTTTAAAAATTATTTAATCAAGTATAATTGCATAGTATATTCCAAAAATATGTTTTAGGAATACTATGATTTTATGTGAATTTTTAAGACAAGAAATGTTATGATTTTATGTGATTTTCTTAAAGTCAATGAATTTTGTATCATGTTGAAACGTTACGTTAAGTAACGTATATTGTGAAAATTAATTGATGTAATGTTCAAAGTTAAGTCACACTTAGGAATGAATTCAAGTATGCTTGTTGATTAACGTGAAAAGTTAAGTCATATGATAAAACGATTGAAAATCGATTTATACATATTTATAGACATACATGCCTATAATTTCGATATATATATTAATAAAAGTCAAAATTGTTGACTTTGGTCAAAACATAAGGAATACGTTAATACATGAATGACGTTATGTAGTATGTCTTACAAAAACTTGGTATACGTTAAATAAGTACGCTAATACGTGTGAAACGTATTAGAATTATAAGAATATCTCTTTTATAAGAGACGATCTCATAATCGAGATCATTTTATCAAAAGACGTAAGTATAAGCTTGACGTTTGACCTAAATGGTCAATATAAAGTCGTAAGTCATATTTACGTTCCTATCGAGGTACGAAACGTTATAAGTTAAGAGGTTCGATGAAAAGACGTACTAAGTTGGTTTGAAAATACGAAGTATTGTTTTAGAAGGTCCTCGAAATTTATCAGACTTTGACATTCTAAAAAGCGTGATGACATTGTCACACCCCTAAATCCTAAGTGCGGATTAGCGGGGGTATACCTCTAAACAAAGGTAAACATCTGAGGAGACTTCTTTTAACAATAAAGCGTAATGCATAAATCAAATATGTTCTTGGACATTAGTACATAATTTAAGTTCTTGCGGCGGAAGACATGTGATAAGTACATATGACGATGTACTATCAAGGTATAAACATATCGTGACAACATTCCTATTGCTCAACTTGCTCCATCCATCATCCGCTCAACTGCACATTTAAAACAAACATGCGGTGAGTACAAGAATACACTCGGTGGACTCATGCGAAAACATTTTATCATTATTAGATTACCACGCCACATCATGGTAAGACACAAGGGTTTTAGTTGAAAATGCCTTGTGCTTACTAAAACGTTTTATCGATTCATAAAATCATCGCTGGCGGGCATTTTTCTGGTGTGTATGATCCGTATCCCTTATCATCATTTCATCATGTCATCATAGTCGAAAGTCGTGAGGGAGGCCTCCCTCTACGACCCCGTGACCGCCGTGAATTGTCCTTACAAAGACACAAATCACCTTAGGTGTACACGTTAATCTAGCGGTATTGTCCTTCCGGCATAGGATCCGATATCGATTTCATTCATAAGTTGGGAGTGACCCAACAACATTCATAACATTTCATAACATCTCATGGATAGGATACATACACAAAACATAAACATTTTTGGCAGGTAATCATGTAAACATTTTATCAACAGTTGAAATAAGCATCGTAAATAAATATTTCAAAAGCATTTTATTCTTGAGTAGAGTAAAGCCCACCTGGACTGTCGATTGTCTAAATCGATTTCTTGGAAAGCAAGCCCTAGGCTTAGCCTATCTATTCCTGGCCTTGAGGTTTTGGAGTAGAAACTATCCATCGAGTCTCAGAATCCATATTTCTACTATAGTGTATATCAAGGTATGATATACACTCAATTGAGCATGTAGGAAGCACCTATTCAAATATTTCACGTTAAGGTCTGCTTTCATGAAAAATATCGTATCATGATGTTTTATCATAATTCGTACATCTTATAATGCTCTATCGTACCTTGCGACATAACATAATGAATGCATCGATTAATAGCATGTTAGTCACATAAGGCATACTTCACATAGGGGTTTCCAACACTTAGTCAAATTTCAAGTGTTTAATTTCAGCAAAAACAGCTTGAAACAACCCAAGTGACGTACTTTGACGATCCATAACTCTCGATTCAGAATACGTATGGTCGCACAAAGATACATTCTGGAAACCTCTAAACATGTACTACAAGTTCTAAGAAGGAATTAAATCCAAAAGAGTCGTGGTTCTGAAGATATAGGGTCTCAAAGTGGGCAACTCAAACTGACTTCTATACTTAGAAAATTTTCCAGAATTTTCAGTTTTAGCTTAACGACGAGGGGTTTTGCGAGGCTCGTAACTTTTGACTCACAATGCCAAAATGGCTGCAGGATACCAATTTCGAAACCTTGTAATAAGTACTACATATTTCATGAAGACCATACTGGAAAATATCTAACGCATCGAGAAATACATAAGTCCAAAGTTGACTAGTTGGAAATGGACAGTTTCCAGTAGGTGACTTTGGGTCGATGAAAAGTATACCTATAAAACTTGGTTTGGGATCAAACTTTCCAGATCATAACTAGACATGGTGAGGAACATTTCTTATGAAGAAACCCAAGTCCAAATCGGACTACAAACGTCTTGAACATCTCACGTAAAAGTCATACTCGAACAGCCTATTAACATAGAAATTTTCTAAGGCAGTTTGTCCAAAAAGGCTTACTGAAATGCGTCAACTTTAAAAATTCACCGTGAGTTCACTATAATGAATCTGAAATGAAACCAATCATATTGAAAATCCACTTAAGTCTAGTTTTATCCAGAAAAAGCCTCACTCAATGATTCACAATATATTGGGAGCTAAAAATATTTTACCACAAGCTATCACTCCCGTGACAGTTTTGTGTAGTTAACTTGTAAAATCTGGAATAAATAGTAAACAATTTTAGAAAATTCTGAAAATTTATATACGGCTTCTAGACATGCTGAATTATGTTTCTGCCAAATTTCATAGTTTTATCATTACCCAAACTTAAAAAGAAAGCCACGCACTATGGGTTATAAACACGGCGATTTCGCAGATTTGTGCAGTGTTTTTGATAAATACAAATAAAATAACAAATCAAGTTGGATGGACTTGAAATTTTACAGAGGCATACTAGACACATATAATTTCAACATATCAAAAATGCACAATCATCGGACCACTGTAACTTAGTCAAATAAATTCGTGAAGTTACTGATTTCGTGAGATAACTTCCAGGTTTTATTATAGATAAGAGTTAGTACCTTGATTTCTTGCAAGCCTTTCATCACACCTCATATGCACAAATTTACATGAAACCATGGTGAATTGGGGCTGACCTTAGAGTAATGAGAGATGAGAAAGGGGGGAGAAAGAAAGAGAGAGAGACCATCGGTGGTGTTGGGTGTGTGAAGGGCTGAAGTTTGGGGGGGGGTATGTGGTAGCTTATGGGTGACAAGTGTCACCCTTACACCTTCACATTGACACCTACACACACATGCACGAAAATATACCTATATATATGTATATATATCAGATTTTAATAGTGTAGTTAGGATATAATTAATCCAATGTCACTTAGATACATGTAATAGGTAAATCAACAAATAAGTGCTTAGTATATATGTGTATATAGCTCTCGGCTATTACACTATACCAAAGGGTCCAAATTTTATTTTCCATGCCAAACATTGATATATGTTATGACATATAGTTTAGATGATAAATAATATCATAGGATAAATTAATGGCATCGTTTTATGCGACAAAAATCGGGTTCGAAAATTAGGGTTTTCGAACGTTTGAAAAAATTGGTCACTCTCAATTCTTGTTGATCTAGCATTGATTTAATGCTTAATAATACTGTAATTACATATACTAATCATAGGAAATTAATTCCTATGATTTCTTGATCGATTAAAATGCTTTTCGTTTCATCTCAAAACGTTAACGTTTGTAAACGTTGCAAAACGTTCATTATCGACTCATCTCGAAATGGTCGTCATCACTTTATTACATTATTCCATTAATAATGGAATTTAATTCTAAGCTTAATTGCTTAGAAAATATCATGAATTTTAACTATCGATCGCGATCGACGTTAAAATAATCTTTGCCGATATACTTCATATACTTTTATTCCTTAATTCACGATTCTCGGTGAATATAAAATAGATTTCATTCCTTCGTAATTAATCGAAATCATTATTCGATATCTTATGGATTGAATCATCTCGGTAATTTCTAATTTACGGGTTTTAAATACCGTAATTAGGCATTTAATTCTGCGGGGTATTACATCCTACCCCCCTTAAAAGAAATTTCGTCCCGAAATTTGCATACCTCATAAAGTATGGGTATCTTAACATCATAACATCATAGCTTCCACGTGTTTTCTTTTTGTTCATGGTTCCTTGATTTTCATTAAAGATCCGTACTTGATTGATAATCGTTGAATAAATGCGATCAAATTAGTCGTAGATTTTCATCATAACTCATACGAGTCAAAGGTCACGTCATCATGATGGTTATCGTGAATTGGGCAAATTTCGTATTTTCTTAAGCGTGAGGCGAGGAAAACATTTCGTACTTTCCCCAAATGTGGTGGAAGTACCAAGCTATAAAGCTACTAGGCTATCATTTCTAGGAGCTCGTAAGGTCCTATAAAGCGTGATCTCAACATTCTTGTATCTAAACTTATAATTCCTCTAGATGGAGAAATCTTAAGAAACTTTAATTCCGCATTCAAGAATGCGGTTCGGGTTCTGGCGTACCAGTAAGACTTTTATGCATCTAAGCTTTTCTTATTCCTTGCCTCGTTGGTAGATATCTTAATCGTTTCATTTACAACGTCGGGACTTTATACCTTTGCTCACCTACTTTTTACAATAAAGTGGTGGTCGATATTTCTTTCGTAATGTCGCTTCATAAGGCTATATTGATCGTTGTTTGGCGACTACGGTGCACATAAACTTACCAAGTGGTACAATAAGTTCCCACCGATACCTTGGTTTATCACTTGTTCTATCGTATCCTTAAACATTCATACTTGTCCTTTTGATTGTCCTTCCGCACGTGAGTGGACATCTATGTTAAGGCTCAATCTAGTATCTAACTCATTTTGTGAGTTAGTTCCAAAACAAGGGTACTCTTGAAGTCTCTATCACGAGCGATAGGTTTTGGTACTCCTTGTAAATATCGATTTCCTTTATGTACGACTAAGCTAACTTATCGGATTTATGAGTCATCTGAATAGGCAGAGACAAAACATAATTGGCGAATCAATCCACTACTAGCCATATAGTAGTGCAACTTCTTTATGACTTTGGTAAAATCTGTCATAAGATCTATTTCTATATCATTCTATTTTCATTCGTATGTCTCTAGAGATTATACTCTCTTATAAGGCCTTTGATACAATGCCTTTACTTATTGGTAACCGAGACACTGCTCGATAATATGGTTATATCTTATCTCATTCCTTGCTATCTAATTTTTCTCGTAAATCATAATACATCTTAATAATGCCTGGTTGGCGGTATGAGAAGGATCATCAAATTCATTCTTGGTTTCATTTCTAAGCTTATTATTGCTTGGAAATATAAGTATATATATATCTCTCTTTTAGACAACATAACATTGTCCAACGCTCCTTAAAATCCTTCAGCTCTTCATTTCTTATCTTAATTCGTATTCTATTCCCATATTCGTTCTCTCTTTTTAGTCATATTTCACTTTGGTTGTGGGAATACTACTTACATTCGTCCCTGATTGCCCGACTATTACTGTTCTCGTTTTCTTAATCTTTCCATGAGTTTTCCTTTTCTATAAGGACATACCATAATTTAGGTGAATTTTATAACTTAGGCATTAAATTCTACATTACCCTTCCTTAGGTGATTATTTATCACAATTATAATCTTTCTTGATTCGAGTCATCTTTTCTATCACGTATCAAGTTTCTTTGCTCGACGAATAACTTCAACTTTTGTGAATTGTGAAGGGTTCTTAACTTATTGTTATAGGAGTGATGTCCTCGCGACTTTGGTATTTATACTCTTGTCACTATCGAGGTAATAGATTTTGGCACTCGTGAAGTCGTATAATTTCCTTTACATACAATTGGGCTAACTTGTCGGATCCATAAGTACTTTGGATTGGTAGGAAGTGAGCACTCTTGGTGAGTCTATCAACAATTACAAATATAGTGGTGTTCCTCTTTTGATTTGGGTAAGTTAAGTATGAAGTCCATCGTTATTTCATCCCATTTCCACTCGGGTATTTCCAATTTGTAACTTTCGTATGGACGTTGGTGTAACGCTTTCATCTGGCGGCAAACAAGGCGGTGTTCTCTGAAAGAAGCTATGTCTCGTTTCATGCTTTCCCACAAAACTTTTCTTTCGGTCTTGGTACATCTTAGTACTATCGGTGGGCGGTGTAGGGTGTATCGTGAGCCTCACTCATTATTTCATTTTGAAGTTTTGCGTCGTGCGGACGCATATTCTTCCTTCGAGACAATAAGGCGTTGTTCGGCGCCTCACGGAAGTTCTTAAATCCTCCAGCCTTACCCTTTCTCGGATCTTTTCTAACTTTTCCTCCATCCTTTGTCTCGGCGATCCTTTTCTTAAATCGATTACATCACTACTTGAGTCATAAGTTGGGAAATTCATTCATGTGGCCTAAGTCATCGTGACACATACGTTATTATTTATCTCATATTAATACATAGCCTTACTTTTATTAATCCGTGAGAATTGTGACTCTATTTTGGGGTAACTATCTTATTGGTCTTGTTACCTTAGAGAGTTCTTAATGGATCTCTAATGAAGTCAATTAATCTATAAAATTCATGATCTTATTTTAGGTCATTGGCGTCTTTCATCTTTATTTGTTTTGTCCTTTGTCGGATCTACATTGTTCTCTTTTAAAGACACTATGTGCACGAGGAATATTTCTCTTTTAAGCGAAATTTACAAAGCGTACTTGCAAAATTTTACCGGCTCTTAAAAGTCGTAAAGATGACCCTTCGATTTTCTTTATGTTCTTTCTCGTCCTTTGAATAAATAAGAACATCATCCGTAAGATTGAGATAAAATTTCTAGGTATGTGTGAAACACTCGATTTTGAGGTTCATGAGCAGTGTGGTGCATTGGTTAGTTCGAAGGGCATAACTATTATCTCATAGTAACCATATCTTATTCGAACAATTCATTACCGTATTTTGGATACCATTCTTCAAGACCATATAATATTACAGATAATGCCTCGGTGAGGACTTTTCATACATTACTTATGAGGTCGGTCTCCGGTGGCGATTACAAATCTAGCTCTTTTTACACTCAAAACTTTGACACTTCTTTCACCATATTCATAAACTCTTCCAAACTACGTTTATTTTACATATCTTAATCACACCATTTTCATCATAAACCATTATCTACATATAAGTCTTATATGTTCCTAAGATTCTAGGTCTCTGAGTGACCTTCGTCGGAGTTGTACTTCTCCCTTGGAAACTTGCCTTTCTCCAAGTACGTTTTTGTTTTCATACTTCTGATGGTCGTTCTCTTTTAGAGAGCCAGGGGTCAAGCTGCTCCCCGTTTCTTCTTCAATACTAGAAGTTGGTGTTACTTTTATCAGAAAGTATGGTTGGGTTGGTAGCGGTAATTCTCCTAATCCGCGAGGGCGATAAGATCCTGTCCTTTTGCCATTCTCGTCTCTTTACGGTATAATTTGGCATAGGGCGTGGGGCGGCGTTTGGAACATCAGGGTACAACCACTCCTTTATGTCGTGCTGTGTAACTTGCCGAGGTCCAGGACAAGTACTCGTAGGTGTTGTTTCCTACGCATTATAGGTATACTTGAGCCTGTTGACAAATCCTGGTAAGTCTGTCCAGGCTTTGGAATTTTTATCATGGAGAAAATATTCTCTTGATACTTCTTTTGCAAAAATTCGCCAATCTGTTGGCAAATAGATGATCGTCGTTGGGTACCATCCTCATTTGACACTCTATAGTTACCGATATCCATCGAGGTGCAAAATTTCTTCAAAACTGTTCTAAATTCATTTCTAGTTCATATTAAAAAGCCGATACGCTCGTGTGAGTTATAAACTTGTAGGCCTTGGGGTTAACTCCTTCTTTTCTTTTTCTTTTTACTCGTCGGACCCTTTTATTGCCACACGCAACCATATAGTTCTAGATGAGTCCGACTTAAATTAAGCAATGGAGGAATTTTTAATAAGAAGGATCTTTTAATGAATTATACACTTTAAGGCGTATATAACACTGTAGACTACTTGTGACACGACTCATGACACTCATCTTAATACTCATTTCGTTTTACATTTTCAGTCGTATGTTGCCTTAAAGATATTCGCATAAGCGAGCGATTGGTCTTGATATTACGTCGTGTAAAACCTCTAACGAAAAGGCTAGGCCCAGGTCACTAATCACATGAATGACAGCCATTTCCGAAACTTCTTGTCTCTAAAATTATATCTACGTTCCACATAGATATAATGATCCAAATCATTGGATAGCACTTTAGGCGATTCTAGGTTCAATTCTGAGCTTGAGCAACATTTGCGATGGTCAAAATTCTCGTATAGGTAAGGAGATTTTCATTTCTTGATTCGCTTACCCTGAATTGGGTTCTATAGCTTCTACACATACTTGTGCGATGTCAAAAAGCGAAGCACCTAAATTGAACAAAATTTTATGGCTATTAGAAATTTTCCTCATACATATTACGCCTTTTGGTTACATTTGTTACATTTTCGATGCAAGGTGTAGGCTTTGGTCTATGGTGTTCCCGTTTATTCAAGTAAACATCTATTTGATATGTCCTTGTCCTTTCCATTGGGACATCATGTTCCCTTGCTATGGCCTTCTGTTGCCTCATTCACTTTATACTTCTCGGTATTAGTATCGTTATGCTTTTACTAATAGCATTCATGGTTAGGTTTACATCAACTTATCCTTTGATATTGATATATTTCCATAACTAAGTCTCATCTTAGAGATCGTCATGTTTCTATCACTATCATTCATTCCTAATCCGGTATGAATGATTTAATTCCCCTTTTCACTTTATCGATCTTAGGAATATATTTCTCATATGTCCTTACTTTAAACTCTTTTCCAGAGAAGTCCTTGTACTGGCATTTAGTGCCATCGTTTGTAATATCCCCTTTTGGATATACGTCATTTCTTCTTAATCCTTTATTGATTTATCATGCAATTTCACATAAGATAAAATCCTTTGTCCACTGGGGATGTATTATACTTTTACCTTGACAACAAATATCTTTACTATTTTCTCGACATTCAATGATTTCTTCATTTCCATGTCAGAGATACTTAATACCTCACTTTATTGATCGTCACAAAAATATGGGGGTAAGATTTACAATTAGGTCCACCTTGAGATCCTTCCATGTGAATCTTTTCCTATGTTCTCTTGGACTTATTTCCTTTGCAAGATCTACAGAAGCTATCTTGCTTGTTAACTATTAAGTTACACAAGACAAACGTTTCGTGTCATTATAACTTAGAGTATTAAGATTTATTTCAAAATAATGAATCTATTTCTTAATCCGTTTCTTTACTTCCAAGGAATTACCTTACTTATCGAAGTCATAACATCTCTGAAGCTTATATCATATCAGGTACTATCTAATTGTATCGCTCATAATTTCTTCTGCTATTTTTTTTTTTTTTTACTTTTGTTTATTTTCTTGAGCATGGTATCTGAAAGTAATCTTACTTTCTTTATACTTCGGTTCCCACTTTCAGGACTAAAACCGTTATCGTCGTCATATGGCTTGGTAGGGTAGTACCTTCGTACTCCATAACTTAAATTCTAAGCATCTTATTTCCATGTCTTGGCTTTGGAGTTATTTCCTTCATACTTAGTTCACATACTAGGGCTATCCTCGTCGTTCACACAATCTTGAGGATTACGATTCCTCAATCTCATTACCTTTTGTTTAATTAAGTTTTAATTACTCGGAATCGATTATGCTCAAACATAATCTCATTGACTGAGGTATAAGGCGGGAGATTTATTGTCTGAGACACTATCATTTCCTTATATATATATTCTTTGAAAAGAATATCTTGTATGCATCTTCATTCTTTTTAAACATGTCCAACCTACTAACGAGGTTTCAAGGACATCCAACTATCTTAAAGATAAGTTGTAATCGCTCTCGTCATGACATAAAAAGGGAAATTAATATCCCACAGATATCATATACTTCCTTTTACTCTTGCATTCAACGCTAAAGAGTATCTCACATCAGTGTGTATCATAGGAAAAATATCTCGTCTCATCGAGATTTTCTTTACATCATAATTTCTTGATGTCTATCACTTTACTGGTCTGAAACTTTTAGGTGACTGTGATAAGTCAACCTATTCCATGCCCGACATTTATCGCTTTACTAATTCGTACTTAGGTGACAGTGTAAGTCAACATTTATCATACTTGATGGTTTCAAAAAAAATCAAGGAGAAATTATCATGATTACCTACAAAAGGTACTGTCTCATCCATCAAGATAACATCTTTCAATGATTAAATCGATATGTTCCTTGGACTGAATAAATGGGGCTCTAGGGTCCGAAGACCAGAATGACGACTACTGAGATTTCTTTGGTCATATGGGCTGGCCAGACCCGTCACAATTATACTCTCAGTCACACAAGGCTTTGGGTTCAAAAGGACACTTTGTAAATTTTGAGTTGGAATTTTCTTGAAGAAGTGAGAAACTCGAATGATTTCTCAATTGGAACTAGGTCGTAGAGTTAAACTCAATGACGAAATTGGGTAATGGATATAATTTGAAAGCTTATATACCGTAATAGGTCATCAACAAAGTTCTCATGTATGTCAAGGTTCTACTTGTATTCTTGAAGATCTTACTTTCTTAGCAACATTCTAGGATTCGTATCCCGCCATATGATCTTACTCTTTTCAAATCGTAGAACTAACTTCAACTGATTCTCATGAATTCTGGAGTAGGAATCAGAATTTGGTCCTTCATAAGAAATGAAGTATAGTGTATTAGGAGCACGTGGCGAAACCGTGACGTAAATCGGAGTTCACACGACCGAGAGCGAGTCAAAACAAAATCACTGCGCAGTGCAGGAAATTTACACGCTTTCGCGCCGACGTCATAAGCGATGCCGACACCAAGGTCGTACATGCCGTTACCGATGCCGGTAGTACAGAATATTGCCGACACGAGGTCAGACAAACTACCCCAGTCGACATGTCAAAGGCGATGTTATAAATGCCGATTTTGAAGTCGATAGTCGCACATGCCGAGGTCGAAGCCGAGGTCGTACATGTCGAGGTCGAACAATTTCGTATAAATCTTTCACTTTTCTTCACTCAAGATGGAATGAAGTTCTCAAATCCATCACTAATCTTGTTCTTGTAATTGAAGGAAATTCTTACTTCTATGTTCTTTCGTAAAAAGGGATCGTGCGTCTTATAAAGTCTACGTTCTGTTGAACTAGCATGCTCATCATCATAATCAACTTTGAGATTGAAGTAAAACTTCGAATATTCCTACATAGCTCATTTATACGCACTTATTTCGTTGAATTTAAAAAAAAATTCAACATATCATATTTGACAATTCAATGTCCAATCTCAATCATCTTAAACATGAATAATCATAACTCGTTCATAATAATGAACTCTTATTGAATTCGAGAATTCCAACATTTCATCTTTGGCATATCGTGCCAAACTTTTTCATATCATTGTCATGATCTTTCTTATATTTTCCTTCTTTTCATAACTTTCTTGACAAGTCATTTGTCATATCATTCATTTTCAACCGTTCTCATAGCTTTCATTTCTTTTCAAAGATCATTTCAATCATCCTTCACTTTAAACTTTTCATTTTATTTAAAAATCATTTCATAAACATTCGTCCGGCCAGGTTAATTTTCAAAACTTTGGGAAAAGAGTCATTTACCTCATTTCGGTTGAGCTTGATGTGATGGAGTGTTGAGCATTGTCAGCTGATCTCTAGAGGTCTAATGACTCAATTTAGACTTAACCTTAAAGAAGATTTTGGGTTCAAGAGCGAACCGCTCTGATACCACTCTGTCACAGCCCCTAAATCCTAAGTACGGATTAGCAGGGAGTATACCTCTAAACAAAGGTAAACATACAGGGAGACTTCTTTTAACAATAAACTGTAATGCATAAATCAAATATGTTCTTGGACATTAGTACATAATTTAAGTTCTTGCAGCGGAAGACATGTGATAAGTACATATGACGATGTACTATCAAGGTATAAACATATCAGCGACAACATTCCTATTGCTCAACACTGCTCCATCCATCATCTGCTCAACCTGCACATTTAAAAACAAACATGCAGGGCTGAGTACAAGAATGCACTCAGTGGACTCATGCCAAAAACATTTTATCATTATTAGATTACCCTGCCACATCATGGTAAGACACAAGGGTTTTAGTTGAAAATGCCTTGTGCTTACTAAAACGTTTTATCAGTTCATAAAAATCATCGCCTGGCCAGGCATTTTTCTGGTGTGTATGATCCGTATCCCTTATCATCATTTCATCATGTCATCATAGTCGAAAGTCGTGAGGGAGGCCTCCCTCTACGACCCCGTGACCGGCCGTGAATTGTCCTTACAGCACACAGTCACCTTAGGTGTACACGTTAATCCTAGCCAGGTATTGTCCTTCCGGCATAGGATCCGATATCGATTTCATTCATAAGTTGGGAGTGACCCAACAACATTCATAACATTTCATAACATCTCATGGATAGGATACATACACAAAACATAAACATTTTTGGCAGGTAATCATGTAAACATTTTATCAACAGTTGAAATAAGCATCGTAAATAAATATTTCAAAAGCATTTTATTCTTGAGTAGAGTAAAGCCCACCTGGACTGTCGATTGTCTAAATCGATTTCTTGGAAAGCAAGCCCAAGCTTAGCCTATCTATTCTGGCCTTGAGGTTTTGGGTAGAAACTATCCATCGAGTCTCGAATCCATATTTCTACTATAGTGTATATCAAGGTATGATATACACTCAATTGAGCATGTAGGAAGCACCTATTCAAATATTTCACGTTAAGGTGCTTTCATGAAAATATCGTATCATGATGTTTTATCATAATTCGTACATCTTATAATGCTCTATCGTACCTTGCGACATAACATAATGAATGCATCGATTAATAGCATGTTAGTCACATAAGGCATACTTCACATAGGGGTTTCCAACACTTAGTCAAATTTCAAGTGTTTAATTTCAGCAAAACAGCTTGAAACAACCCAAGTGACGTGCTTTGACGATCCATAACTCTCGATTCAGAATACGTATGGTCGCACAAAGATACATTCTGAAACCTCTAAACATGTACTACACGTTCTAAGAAGGAATTAAATCCAAAAGAGTCGTGGTTCTGAAGATATAGGGTCTCAAAGTGGGCAACTCAAACTGACTTCTATACTTAGAAAATTTTCCAGAATTTTCAGTTTTAGCTTAACGACGAGGGGTTTTGCGAGGCTCGTAACTTTTGACTCACAATGCCAAAATGGCTGCAGGATACCAATTTCGAAACCTTGTAATAAGTACTACATATTTCATGAAGACCATACTGGAAAATATCTAACGCATCGAGAAATACATAAGTCCAAAGTTGACTAGTTGGAAATGGACAGTTTCCAGTAGGTGACTTTGGGTCGATGAAAAGTATACCTATAAAACTTGGTTTGGGATCAAACTTTCCAGATCATAACTAGACATGGTGAGGAACATTTCTTATGAAGAAACCCAAGTCCAAATCGGACTACAAACGTCTTGAACATCTCACGTAAAGTCATACTCGAACAGCCTATTAACATAGAAATTTTCTAAGGCAGTTTGTCCAAAAGGCTTACTGAAATGCGTCAACTTTAAAAATTCACCGTGAGTTCACTATAATGAATCTGGAAATGAAACCAATCATATTGAAAATCCACTTAAGTCTAGTTTTATCCAGAAAAGCCTCACTCAATGATTCACAATAGATTGGGAGCTAAAATATTTTACCACAAGCTATCACTCCCGTGACAGTTTTGTGTAGTTAACTTGTAAAATCTGGAATAAATAGTAAACAATTTTAGAAAATTCTGAAAATTTATATACGGCTTCTAGACATGCTGAATTATGTTTCTGCCAAATTTCATAGTTTTATCATTACCCAAACTTAAAACGAAAGCCACGCACTATGGGTTATAAACACGGCGATTTCGCAGATTTGTGCAGTGTTTTTGATAAATACAAATAAAATAACAAATCAAGTTGGATGGACTTGAAATATTACAGAGGCATACTAGACACATATAATTTTAACATATCAAAAATTCACAATCATCGGACCACTGTAACTTAGTCAAATAAATTCGTGAAGTTACTGATTTCGTGAGATAACTTCCAGGTTTTATTATAGATAAGAGTTAGTACCTTGAATTCTTGCAAGCCTTTCATCACACCTCATATGCACAAATTTACATGAAACCATGGTGAATTGGGGCTGACCTTAGAGTAATGAGAGATGAGAAAGGGGGGAGAAAGAAAGAGAGAGAGACCATCGGTGGTGTTGGGTGTGTGAAGGGCTGAAGTTTGGGGGGGGGTATGTGGTAGCTTATGGGTGACAAGTGTCACCCTTACACCTTCACATTGACACCTACACACATGCACGAAAATATACCTATATATATGTATATATATCAGATTTTAATAGTGTAGTTAGGATATAATTAATCCAATGTCACTTAGATACATGTAATAGGTAAATCAACAAATAAGTGCTTAGTATATATGTGTATATAGCTCTCGGCTATTACACTATACCAAAGGGTCCAAATTTTATTTTCCATGCCAAACATTGATATATGTTATGACATATAGTTTAGATGATAAATAATATCATAGGATAAATTAATGGCATCGTTTTATGCGACAAAAATCGGGTTCGAAAATTAGGGTTTTCGAACGTTTGAAAAATTGGTCACTCTCAATTCTTGTTGATCTAGCATTGATTTAATGCTTAATAATACTGTAATTACATATACTAATCATAGGAAATTAATTCCTATGATTTCTTGATCGATTAAAATGCTTTTCGTTTCATCTCAAAGCGTTAACGTTTGTAAGCGTTGCAAAACGTTCATTATCGACTCATCTCGAAATGGTCGTCATCACTTTATTACATTATTCCATTAATAATGGAATTTAATTCTAAGCTTAATTGCTTAGAAAATATCATAATTTTAACTATCGATCTGCGATCGACGTTAAAATAATATTGCCGATATACTTCATATACTTTTATTCCTTAATTCACGATTCTCGGTGAATATAAAATAGATTTCATTCCTTCGTAATTAATCGAAATCATTATTCGATATCTTATGGATTGAATCATCTCGGTAATTTCTAATTTACGGGTTTTAAATACCGTAATTAGGCATTTAATTCTGCGGGGTATTACGGACATACTAGATTAATTTCTTACGTAAGGAAGGGACGCGACGTGATCATTGACGTTAAGGGAAGTCTGTTTAAGAAAGCTACGTACCAGGTGGGCTTTACTATACTAAAAAATAAAATGCTTTTGAAATCTTTTATTTACGATGCTTTATTACAAGAAATGTTGATGAAATGTTTTATTTAATTACCTGCCCAATTGTTTATGTTTTTATGTATGTATCCTATCCATGAATGTTGATGAATGTGTTGGTTCGCTACCAACTTATGAATGAAATCGATATCGGATCCTATGGGAAGGATTACACACAGCTAGGGTTAACGTGTACACTTAAGGGTATTGTGTCTTTGAAGGACAATTCTCGGCCGGTCTGGCGTAGAAGGAGGCCTACTTCTACGACGGTATTAATGATGTTATGATGAAAGGAAAGGGATATGGATCATACATCTGATGAGAAAATGCAGAAAGCGAATGTTTTGAAATGATGAAAAATGTTTTAGTAAGCACAAGCCTTTTAACTAAAACCCTTGTGTCTTACTTGATGGGCGATGTAATTTAAAGATGATAAAATATTTTGGCATGTGTCCCTTGAGTGCATTCTTGTACTCGACCACATATTGTTTTTAAATGTGCAGGTTGAGCTGGTGATGCGATGGAGCGGTGTTGAGCAATAGTGGGCTGTTACAGTGTGTCACTGAAAGTCAATACCTTGATTGTACATCGTCATATGTACAAATCAGATGTTTCCGTTGTAAGATGTTTGAGTCATGTAATGAAGTCCAAAAGTATTCTTAATTTATGTATTACAGTTCAATGTCTAATGGTCGTCCTGTTCATAAATTCGTGTTTAAAGTAATAGTCCCTATTAATCCGTACTTAGGATTAAGGGGCTGTTACAAAGTGGTATCAGAGCAGTTCGCTCTTTGAGTCTAAAACCTCTTTTCAAAAGGCAAGTCTAGATTGAGTCTCTTCACCTTTAGAAATCAGCGGACAATGCTCAACACTCCATCACATCAAGCTCAGCTGGAATGAGGTAAATGATTTCTTCTCAAAAAGTTTTGAAATAAAAAGTTTCAAAGTGAAAAGGATTGAATTAATGATTCAAAGGAAATGAAAGTTTTGAAAAAGGAAATTTCAAAACCGTGTTTTGAAATCAATGAAAGTTATGCAGTTGATTTGAAATCAATGCGAATTTTGACAAAAGTTATGAGAGGAAAAATTGAAAGGAGATATAAGGAAGATGAAGACAATGATATGAGAAAGTTTTGACAAAGATATGTCAAAAATGAATGTCACGACCCCACTCAGGATGACCCGGAGTGAGCGGACTAATACTAGGAATAGTATTCATGGATGCGGAAGACTGTCACAATAAGGCTTATCACTTGGGCATATTGAACTTAGGATTAAACATACGTTAATAACATTTCGGATAAAAGGTTTAAGTCAGCAGATCCAAAGGATATGGCGACCGAAGGACTTCATAGTTCACATTATTTTAATATCCAACATGAAAATGAAACAGTTCGGAGTTGCGTGGAAAGTGTGTGAATACATATATGACGATATGTATTGAGGTTATTCATTCTAACGAACATCGAGGACATATGGCTTTCTCAACACTCCTCCATCATGAGAATCGAGCTCAACTGCACATTTAAAACAAACATGCGGGGCTAAGTACAAAATTTGTACCAGGTGGACTTATGCGAAAACATTTTATTTTCATTGAATTACTACGCAATATAGTGGTAAGACACAAGGGTTTTGTAATACCCCGCAGAATTAGATGCCCAATTACGGTATTTAAAACCCGTAAATTAGAAATTCGCTGAGATGATTCAATCCATAAGATATCGAATAATGATTTCGATTATTTACGAAGGAATGAATTCCTATTTTATATTCACGGAGAATTGTGAATTAAGAAATAAAAGTATATGAAGTATATCGGCAGTATTATTTTAACGTCGATCACGTATCGATAGTTAAAATTCATGATATTTTTTAAGCAATTAAGCTTAGAATTAAATTCCATTATTAATGGAATAATGTAATAAAGTAATGTCGACCATTTCGAGATGAGTCGATAATGAGCGTTTTGCAAGCGTTTTCAAGCGTTAACGTTTTGAGATGAAGCAGCGTTTTAATCGATCAAGAAATTATAGGAATTTATTTCCTATGATTAGTATATGTAATTACAGTATTATTAAGCATTAAATCAATGCTAGATCAACAAGAATCGATAGTTACCAAATTTTCAAACGTTCGAAAACCCTAATTTTCGAACTCGATTTTTATCGCATAAAATGATGCCATTAATTTATCTTATGATATTATTTATCATCTAAACTATATGTGATAACATATATCAATGTTGGGCATGGAAAATAAAAATTTGACCTATGGTTTATGTGGAATAGCCGAAAACCCTTGAAGGTGCAACAAAGTGTGTTGTTGATTTTCCTATTGCATGTATCTACTATATGACAATTGGATTAATTATATCCTAATTACACTATTAAAATCTGAAACTTATACATATACATAAGTGTGTGTGCCGTGTAGCTATATGTGTGTGTGTGGTGTTGTTGCATGAGAAATTGGTGACAATTGTCACTCATGTAATACCTCTCTACCTCCACACACCCCCCCCCCCCCCAAACTTCAGCCTCTCCCACACGACACTCTCCCCTTCCCCAATTTCAGATTTTGCAGCCATCTCCTCTCCTCCTCTCTCTAAGGTTTGCAAGGAGGCCAAGAGCTCCTCCCCCACACTTTCATCTCAACCGGAGCATGAGCTCCGTCGCACCTCCATCTCTCACTCAACCTTGTTAAAATCTGATCCAAGGTAAAATCCCTACACCCATAAGTTACTTTGATCGAAATATACACATGCATGTTCATCAATAAGCTTGATGGTGTTGGTTCTATACTTGAAAATGGTTGCATGTTGTTAATCTGGACGATCAGTAACTTCACGAATTTATTTGACTAAGTTATGGTGGTCCGATGATTGTAATTTTGATATGTTTCAATTATATGTGTCTAGTATGCCTCTGTAAAATTTCAAGTCAATCCAACTTGATTTACTATTTTAATTGTTTTTCAAAACACTGCACAAATCTGGGAAATTTCCGTGTTCATCACCCATAGTGCGTGGCTTTCGTTTTAAGTTTGGCTAATGATAAAACTCTGAAATTTGGCAGAAACATAATTCATAATGTCTAGAAGATTTCTGTAAATTTTCAGAATTTTCTAAAACGTTTACTATTTATTCCAGATTTTACAAGTTAACTGCACAAAACTGTCACGGGAGTGATAGCTTGTGGTAAAACATTTTATCTCCCAATCTATTGTGAATCATTGAGTGAGGCTTTTCTGGATTAAACTAGACTTAAATGGATTTTCAATATGATTGGTTTCATTCTCAGATTCCTTATAATGAACTCACGGTGAATTTTTAAAGTTGATACATTACAGTAGGTTGTTTTGGACAAACTGCCTTAGTAAATTTTTCATATAATAGGCTGTTCGAGTATGACTTTTACGTGAGGTGTTCAAGCCATTTGTAGTCCGATTTGGACTTGGGTTTCTTCATAAGAAATGTTCCCCACCATGTCTAGTTATGATCTGGAAAGTTTGATCCCAAACCAAGTTTTATAGATATACTTTTCATCGACCCAAAGTCACCTACTGGAAACTGTCCATTTCCAACTAGTCAACTTTGGACTTATGTATTTCTCAATGCGTCGGATATTTTCCAGTATGGTCTTCACGAAATATGTAGTACTTGTTACAAGGTTTCTAAATTGGTAGCCTGCAGCCATTTTGGCATTTTGAGTCAAAAGTTACGAGCCTCATAAAACCCTCGTCGTTAAGCTAAAACTGAAACTTCTGAAAATTTTCTAAGTATAGAAGTCAGTTTGAGTTGCCCACTTTGAGACCCTATATCTTCAGAACCACGACTCTTTTGGATTTAATTCCTTCTTAGAACTTGTAGTACATGTTTAGAGGTTTCCAGAATGTATCTTTGTGCGACCATCGTTTTCTGAATCGAGAGTTATGGGTCGTCAAAGTACGTCACTGGGTTGTTTCAAACTGTTTTGCTGAAATTAAAACACTTGAAATTTGACTAAGTGTTGGAAACCCCTATGAAGTATGCCTTATGTGACTAACATGCTATAAATCGATGCATTCATTATGTTATGTCGCAAGGTGCGATAGAGCATTATAAGATGTACAAATTATGATAAAACATCATGATACGATAATTTCACGAAAGCATACCTTAACGTGAAATATTTGACTAAGTCTACCACATGGTCAATTGAGTGTATATCATACCATGATATACACTAAAATAGAAATATGGGTTCTAAGACCCAATGGATTTTCCAGCTCCAAAACTTCAAGGCGAGGAATAGATAGGCTAAGCACGGGACTTTGATCAAGAAATCGATTTAGACAATCGACGGTCCGGTGGGCTTTACTCTACTCAAAAATAAAATGCTTTTGAAATATTTATTTACGATGCTTATTTCAACTGTTGATAAAATGTTTACATGATTACACGCCAAAATGTTTATGTTTTGTGTATGTATCCTATCCATGAGATGTTATGAGATGTTATGAAATGTTATGAATGTTGTTGGGTTATTCCCAACTTATGAATGAAAATCGATATCGGATCACATGGAAGGACAATACACAGCTAGGATTAACGTGTACACCTAAGGTGATTGTGTGTCTTGTAAGGACAATTCACGGCGGTCACGGCGTAGAGGAGGCCTCCTTCACGACGTTCGACTATGATGATATGGCGAAAGGATGTTAAGGGATATGGATCATACACACAAGAAAAATGCACGGCGGCGATGATTTTATGAAGCGATAAAATGTTTTAGTAAGCACAAGGCATTTTCAACTAAAACCCTTGTGTCTTACCATGATGTGGCGATGTAATCTTCAAAGGATAAAATGTTTTGGCATGAGTCCACCGAGTGCATTCTTGTACTCGACCCGCATGTTTGTTTTAAATATGCGGAGTTGAGCGATCTTGGATGGGCGGTGTTGAGCAATAGGAATGTTGTCGTGATATGTTTATACCTTGATAGTACATCGTCATATGTACTTATCACATGTCTTCATTGCTAAATTTAAATTATGTACTAAAGTCCAAGAACATACTTGTCGTATGTATTACGCTTTTTATTAAAGAGAGTCTCCATGTTTGTTTATTCATGTTTACAGTTATAGTCCCTGCTAATCTATACTTAGGATTGTGGGGCTGTGACAGAGTGGTATCAGAGCAGTTCGCTCTTGAACCCAAAATCTTCTTTAAGGTTAAGTCTAGATTGAGTCATTAGACTTCTAGAGATCAGCTGACAATGCTCAACACTCCATCACATCAAGCTCAACCGAAATGAGGTAAATGACTCTTTTCCCAAAGTTTTGAAAATTTGCCTGGCCGGACGAATGTTTATGAAATAATTTTTTTTTTAAAAATAAAATGAAAAGTTTAAAGTGAAGGATGATTGAAATGATCTTTGAAAAGAAATGAAAGCTATGAGAACGGTTGAAAATGAATGATATGACAAATGACTTGTCAAGAAAGTTATGAAAAGAAGGAAAATATAAGAAAGATGATGACAATGATATGAGGAAGTTTTGCACGATATGCGAAGATGAAATGTTGGAATTCACGGAATTGATAAGAGTTCATTATTATGAGCGAGTTATGATTATTCATGTTTAAGATGATTGAGATTGGACATTGAATTGTCAAATATGACATGTTGAATTTTTTATAAATTCAACGAAATAAGTGCGTATAAATGAGCTACGTAAGAATATTCGAAGTTTTACTTCAATCTCAAAGTCGATTATGATGATGAGCATGCTAATTCAGCGAGCGTAGACTTTATAAGACGCATGATCCCTTTTTACGAAAGAACATAGAAGTAAGAATTTCTTTCAATTACAAGAACAAGAATAGTGATGGATTTGAGAACTTCATTCCATCTTGAGTGAAGAAAAGTGAAAGATTTATACGAAATTGTTCGACCTCGACATGTACGACCTCGGCTTCGACCTCGGCATGTGCGACTATCGACTTCAAAATCGGTATTTATAACATCGCCTTTGACATGTCGACTGGGGTAGTTTGTCTGACCTCGGTGTCGGCAATATTCTGTACTACCTCGGCATCGGTAACAGCATGCACGACCTTGGTGTCGGCATCGCTTATGACCTCGGCGCGAACGCGCGTCAATTTCCCTGCACTGCGCAGTGATTTTGTTTTGACTCGTTCTCGATCGTGTGAACTCCGATTTATGTATGGTTTTCGCCTACGTGCTCCTAATGAACTGTACTTCATTTCTTATGAAGGACCAAATCCCTGATTCCTACTCCAGAATTCACGAGAATCAGTTGAAGTTAGGATCTATGATCTGTATAGCGTAAGAACGTTATAAGATGATACGAATCTTAGAATGTTATTAAGAAAGTAAGATTGCCAGTAATACCAGTGGAGCCCTGTTATACATGAGAACCCTTGTTGATAACCTATTACGGGTATATAAATTTTCAAGTTATATTCATTACCCAATTTCTGTCGTTGAGTTTAACTCTATGACCTAGTTTCAATTGAGAAATCATTCGAGTTTCTCACTTCTTCTGAAGAAAACTTCCAACTCAAAAATTTACAAAGTGTCCTTTTGAACCCAAATCCTTGCGTGACTGAGAATATAATTGTGACGGGTCTGGCCAGCCCATATGACCAAAGAAATCTCAGTGGTCGTCATTCTGGTCTTCGGACCCTAGAGCCCCATTTATTTAGTCCAAGGAATATATCAATCCAATCTTTGAAAAGATATTATCTTGATGGATGAGACAGTACCTTTTGTAGGTAATCGTGATAATTTCTCATTGATTCTTGAAACCATCAAGTATGATAAATGTTGACTTACCTAGTCACCCAAGTACGAATTAGTAAAGCGATAAATGTCGGGCATGAAATAGGTTGACTTATCTCAGTCACCTAAAAGTTTCAGACCAGTAAAGTGATAGACATCAAGAAATTATGATGTAAAGAAAATCTCGATGAGGCGAGATATTCTTCCTATGGCACACATGATGTGATGACCTTGATGGGGTTAACAAAGGATGATAACAATGAAGTTATACCATCATACATTGTTATGATAACAAATTTATGAATAAGATACTCTTTAGCATTGAATGCAAAGAGTAAAAGTAAAGAAAAGTATATGATATCATGGGATATTAATTTCCTTATTATGTCATGGCGAGGCGATTACAACTTATCTTTAAGATAGTTGGATGTCCTTGAAACCTCGTTAGTAGGTTGGACATGTTTAAAAAGAATGAAGATGCATACAAGATATTCTTTTCAAAGAATATATATATAAGGAAATGATAGCGTCTCAGACAATAAATCTTTCGCCTTATACCTCAATCAATGAGATTATGCTTGAGCATAACCGATTCCAAGTAATTGAAACTCGGTTGGACGAATGATAATAAGATTTAGAGATCATAATCTTTGAGATGTGTGAATAGCTAGGATAGCCCTAGTATGTGAACTAAGTATGGAGGAATAACTCCAAAGCCAAGACATGGAAATAAGATGCTTAGAATTTAAGTTATGGAGTACGAATGTACTAGCCTACCAAGCCATGTGACAATGATAACGATTCTAGTCCTGAAAGTGGGAACCGAAGTATAACGAAAGTAAGATTAATTTCAGATACCATGCTCAAGAAAATGGACAAAAGTCAAAAATAGCAGAAGAAATTACGAATTATACAAGTTGATAGTTCATGATATGATATAAGCTTCAGAGATTTTATGACTTCGATAAGTAAGGTAATTCCCTTGAAGTAAGGAAACGGATTAAGAAATAGATTCATTATTTTGAAATGAATCTTAATACTCTAAGTTATAATGACACAAAACGCTTGTCTTGTGTAACTTAATAGTTAACAAGCAAGATAGTTTCTATAAATCTTACAAAGGAAATACATCCAAGAGAACACAGGAAAAGATTCACATGGAAGAATCTTAAGGTGGACCTAATTGTAAATCTTACCCCCATACTTTTGTGACGATCAGTAAAATGGGATATTAAGTATCTCTGACATGGGAGTGAAGCATTCATTGAAAAACGAGAAAATGGTAAAGATATTTGACGTCAAGGCAAAAGTATAATACGTCCCCAGTGGACAAAGGATTTTATCTTATGCGAAATTGCACGATGAATCAATAAAAGATTAAGAAGAAATGATGTATATCCAAAAGGGGATATTACAAACGATGGCACTAAATGCCAGTACAAGGATTTCTCTAGAAAGGAGTTTAAAGTAAGGATATATGAGAAATATATTCCTAAGATCGATAAAGTGAAAAGGGGAATTAAATCATTCATACTAGATTAGGAATGAATGATAGTGATAGAGACATGACGATCTCTAAGATGAGACTTAGTTATCGAAATATATCAGTATCGAAGGATAAGTTGATGTAAACCTAACCACAAATGCTATTAGTAAAATCATAACGATACTAATACCTAGAAGTATAAAGTGAATGAGGCAACAGAAGGCCATAGAAAGGGAACATGATGTCCCAATGGAAAGGACAAGGACATATGAAAAAGATATTTACTTGAATAGACGGGAACACCGTAGACCAAAGCCTATACTTCGCACCGAAAACAGAACAAACAAAACCCAAAAGGCATGATAGGTATGAGGAAAATTCCTCAGAATACCTATAAGATTTTGTTCAATGTAAATGCTTCGCTTTTGACATCGCACAAGTATCGTGAAGCGATAGAACCCAACTCGAGTGGCGAATCAAGAAATGAAAATCCCCTTACCTACACGAGAATTTTGACCATCGCAAGTGTTGCTCAAGCTCAGAATTGAACCTAGAATTGCTTAAAGTGCTATCCAATGATTTGGATCATTATATCTATGTGGAACGTAGATATAACTTTAGAGACAAGAAGTTTAGGAAATGGCTGTCATTCATGTGATTAGTGACCTGGGCCTAGCCATTTCGTTAGGGGTTTTACATGACGTAATATCGGTACCTTTGTTCGCCTATCTGAATATCTTTAAGGCAACATCTGTTGAAGATGTAAAAGCGTAAAATGGGGATTAAGATAAGAGTCATGAGTCATCTACGGGTTATATATGTCTTAAAGTGTATGATTCTTTAAGAGATCCTTCTTGTTTAGAAATCGCCTCCATTGCTTAAATTAAGTCGGATTTATCTAAAAATATCCGTTACGAGATGACAAGAAAAAGGAGTTTAACGGGTGAGAGTTAACCCCAAGGCCTACAAGGTTATAACTCACACGGCGTGTCGACTCTTTTAATATGAACTAGGAATGAATTTAGAACAGTTTTGGAAAAATTTTGCACCTACGGATGGATACTCGTAACTATAGAGTGTCAAATGAGGATGGTACCCAACGACGTGTCATGGGTTGCCTGAATGATCGGAGAAATTTTTACAAAAAAGTATCGAAGAATAATTTCTCCATGAGAAAAATTCCAAAGTGCAGACGGACTTACGTGATTTATCAACAAGTTTAAGCATACATATAATGCGTGAGGGCGACGACTACGAGTACTTGTCACGAACCTCGACAAGTTACACAAAGACGGCATAAAGGAATGGTTGTACCATGATGTTCCAACGCCGCCCCGTCTGTGCCATCAATGGTACCAGAAAGAGGCGAGAAGGGCAAAAGGACAAAATCTTATCGCCGCGGATTAGGAGAATTACCGCTACCAACCCAACCATTCTACGATAAAAGTAACACCAACTTATGGTATTGAAGAAGAAGCGGGGCGGTTGGACCCCGGCTCTACGAGAGAGAATACTTATCGAAAAATGAAACAAAAGCGTGCTTGGAAAGACAAGTTTCAGGAGAATACAACTCCGAGCGAAGGTCCTCGAGACCTAGAATCCTAGGATCTATAAGACTTATATGTAGATAATGGTTTATGATGAAAATGGTGTGATTAAGATATGTAAAATAAGCGTGGTTTGGAAGAGTTTATGAATATGGTGAAGAAGTGTCAAAGTTTTAAGTGTAAAAAGAGCTAGGCCTTGTAATCGGTCATTTCGGTAGACCGACCCTCATAAGTAATGTATGAAAAGTCCTCACCGAGGCATTATGATGTAATATTATATGGTCTTGAAGAATGGTATCAAAATACGGAAATAAATTGTTCTGAATAAGATATGGTTACTATGAGATAATAATTATGCCCTTCGAACTAACAAATGCACCCATACATTCATGAACCTCAAAATCGAGTGTTTCACACATACCTAGAAAATTTTATCTCAATCCTTACGGATGATGTTCTTATTTATTCAAAGGATGAGAAAGAACATAAAGAAAATCGAAGGGTGTCTTACGACTTTTAAGAGCCGGGCGAATTTTGCCAAATACAGTTTTGTAAATTTCGGCTTAAAAGAGAAATATTCCTCAAGCACATAGTGTCTTTAGAAGAAAACAATGTAGATCGACAAAGGACAAAACAATTAAAATGAAAGGCGTCGATGACTAAAATAAGATCATGAATTTTATAGATAAATTGACACATTGAGATCCATTAAGAACTCTCTAAGGTAACAAGACCAATAAGATAGTTACCCCAAAATAGAGTCACAATTCTCACGGATTAATAAAAGTAAGGCTATGTATTAATATGAGATAAATAATAACTTATGTGTCACGATGACTTAGGCCGCATGAGCGAATTTCCCAACACATGACTTGAAATAGTGATGAGAATCGATCAAGAAAAGGATCGTCGAGACAAAGAATGGAGGAAAAGTTAGAAAAATTCCGAGAAAGGGTAAGGCTGGAGGATTTAAGAACTTCCGAGGCGTCGGACAACGCCTTATTGTCTAAAGGAAGAATATGCGTTCGCACAACGCAAAACTTCAAAATGAAATAATGAGTGAAGCTCGAGATACACCCTACACCGCCACCGAGATAGTACTAAGATGTACCAAGACACGAAAGAAAAGTTTTGGTGGGAAGGCATGAAGCGAGACATAGCTTCTTTCAGTAGAACACTTGTCTTGTTTGCCGCCAGATGAAAGTGTTACACCAACGTCCATACGGAAAGTTACTGACCGTTGGAAATACCCAGTGGAAATGGGATGAAATAACGATGGACTTCGTTCTGAACTTACCCAAATCAAAAGAGGAACACCGCCATATGGATAATTGTTGATAGACTCACCAAGAGTGCTCACTTCCTACCAATCCAAAGTACTTATGGATCGACAAGTTAGCCCATTGTATGTAAAGAAGATTATCGACTTCACAGAGTGCAAAATCTATTACCTCGATAGTGACGATGGTATAAATACCAAAGTCTTAGAAATTTCACCCTATATCAATAAATTAAGAACCTTCACAATTCACAAAAGTTGAAGTTATAAATCGAGCAAAGGAACTTGGATACGAGGATAGAAAAGATGGCTTGAATCGATAAAAGATTATAATTGTGATAAATAATCACCTAAGGAAGGTTAATGTAGAATCTAATGCCTAAGTTATAAAATTAGGTCTAAATTATGGTATGTCCTTATAGAAAAGGAAAACTCATTGAAAAGATTAAGAAAGCGAGCGGTAATAGTCGGGCAATCAAGGACGAACGTAAGTGGTACCCTCACAACCAAGGTGAAATATGACTAAAAAGAGAATGAAGATGGGAATAGAATACAATTAAGATAAGAAATGAAAAGCGAAGGATTTTACGGGCGTTGGACAATGTTATTGTCTAAAGAGAGATATATATATATATATATTTCAAGCAATAATAAGCTTAGAAATAAAACCAAGAATGAATTTCATGATCCTTCTCATACCATGACGAGACATTATTAAGATGTATTGTGAATTATGAGAAAAGTTAGATATGAGGAATGAAATGAGATATAACCATATTGTCGGCGATGTCTCGGTTACCAATAAGTAAAGGCATTGTATCAAAGGCTTATAAGAGTATAATCTCTAGAACTACGAATGAAAATAGAATGATATAGAAATAGATCTTCTGATGATTTTACCAAAGTCGTAAAAAGTCGCACTACTATATGGCTAGTAGTGGATTGACTTCGCCAATTATGTTTTGTCTCGTCTATTCGGATGACTCATAGATCCGATAAGTTAGCTCGATCGTACATAAAGGAAATCGTATATTTACAAGGAGTACCAAAACCTATCGATTCGGATAGAGACTTCAAGGATACCCTAGATTTTGAACTAACTCACAAAAGGAGTTAGATCACGAGGTTAAGCACTTAACATAGATGTCCACTCACAGACGGATAGATAATCGAAAGGCGATATGAATGTTTAAGGATACGATAGAACAAATGATAAACCAGGTATCGGTGGGAACTTATTGTACCACTTGTTAAGTTTATGTACGACCGTAGTTTGTCGAACAACGATTAATGTAGCCTTATGAGGCGTATTACGAAAAAAGTATTGACCACCACTTTATTGTAACAAAGTAGGTGAGAAAAGGTATAAAGTCTAACGTTGTAAATGAAACGATTAAGATATCGCTGACGAGGCGAAGAATAAGAAAAGCTCGGAGACAGACAAAAAGTCTTACTGCTGTGCGTAAACCCGAGCTGCATTCTTGAATGCGGAATTAAAGTTTCTTAAGATTTCTCCATCTAGAAATTATAAGTTTAGATACAAGAATGTTGAGATCACGTTTTATAGGACCTACGAGCTCCTAGCAATGATAGGCCTGAAGCTATAGGCGATACTTCCACCACATTTGGGAGGAAGTGCGAAATGTTTTCACGTGTCGCGATTGAAATACGAAATGACCCAATTCACGTAAACCAACATGATGGCGTGACCTTTGACTCGAGATGGGTTATGATGAAAATCTACGACTAATTTGATCGTGCGATTCAACGATTAAAGAAGCAAGTTTGGGTCTTATAATGAAAGTCGATGGAAGAACCATGGACGAAAGAAAAGCACATAGAAAGTTATGATGTTATGATGTTAAGATACCCATACTTTATGAGGTATGCAAATTTCGGACGAAATTTCTTTTAAGGGGTAGGATGTAATACCCAGCGAATTAGATGCCTGATTACGGTATTTAAAACCCGTAAATTAGAAATTATTGAGATGATTCAATCCATAAGATATCGAATAATGATTTCGATTATTCTGAAGGAATGAATTCCTATTTTATATTCACGGAGAATTGTGAATTAAGAAATAAAAGTATATGAAGTATATCGACGGTATTATTTTAACGTCGATCACGTATCGATAGTTAAAATTCATGATATTTTTAAGCAATTAAGCTTAGAATTAAATTCCATTATTAATGGAATAATGTAATAAAGTAATGTCGACCATTTCGAGATGAGTCGATAATGAGCGTTTTGCAGCGTTTTCAAGCGTTAACGTTTTGAGATGAAACAGCGTTTTAATCGATCAAGAAATTATAGAATTTATTTCCTATGATTAGTATATGTAATTACAGTATTATTAAGCATTAAATCAATGCTAGATCAACAAGAATCGATAGTTACCAAATTTTCAAACGTTGAAAACCTAATTTTCGAACTCGATTTTTATCGCATAAAATGATGCCATTAATTTATCTTATGATATTATTTATCATCTAAACTATATGTGATAACATATATCAATGTTGGGCATGGAAAATAAAAATTTGACCTATGGTTTATGTGGAATAGCCGAAAACCCTTGAAGGTGCAACAAAGTGTGTTGTTGATTTTCCTATTGCATGTATCTACTATATGACAATTGGATTAATTATATCCTAATTACACTATTAAAATCTGAAACTTATACATATACATAAGTGTGTGTGCCGTGTAGCTATATGTGTGTGTGTGGTGTTGTTGCATGAGAAATTGGTGACAATTGTCACTCATGTAATACCTCTCTACCTCCCACACCCCCCAAACTTCAGCCTCTCCACACGACCTCTCCCCTCCCCAATTTCAGATTTTGCAGCCATCTCCTCTCCTCCCTCTCTCTAAGGTTTGCAAGGAGGCCAAGAGCTCCTCCCCCCCCCCCACTTTCATCTCAACCGGAGCATGAGCTCCGTCGCACCTCCATCTCTCACTCAACCTTGTTAAAAATCTGATCCAAGGTAAAATCCCTACACCCATAAGTTACTTTGATCGAAATATACACATGCATGTTCATCAATAAGCTTGATGGTGTTGGTTCTATACTTGAAAATGGTTGCATGTTGTTAATCTGGACGATCAGTAACTTCACGAATTTATTTGACTAAGTTATGGTGGTCCGATGATTGTGAATTTTTGATATGTTTCAATTATATGTGTCTAGTATGCCTCTGTAAAATTTCAAGTCAATCCAACTTGATTTACTATTTTAATTGTTTTTTTCAAAAACACTGCACAAATCTGGGAAATTTCCGTGTTCATCACCCATAGTGCGTGGCTTTCGTTTTAAGTTTGGCTAATGATAAAACTCTGAAATTTGGCAGAAACATAATTCATAATGTCTAGAAGATTTCTGTAAATTTTCAGAATTTTCTAAAAACGTTTACTATTTATTCCAGATTTTACAAGTTAACTGCACAAAACTGTCACGGGAGTGATAGCTTGTGGTAAAACATTTTTATCTCCCAATCTATTGTGAATCATTGAGTGAGGCTTTTTCTGGATTAAACTAGACTTAAATGGATTTTCAATATGATTGGTTTCATTCTCAGATTCCTTATAATGAACTCACGGTGAATTTTTAAAGTTGATACATTACAGTAGGTTGTTTTGGACAAACTGCCTTAGTAAATTTTTCATATAATAGGCTGTTCGAGTATGACTTTTCGTGAGGTGTTCAAGCCATTTGTAGTCCGATTTGGACTTGGGTTTCTTCATAAGAAATGTTCCCCACCATGTCTAGTTATGATCTGGAAAGTTTGATCCCAAACCAAGTTTTATAGATATACTTTTCATCGACCCAAAGTCACCTACTGGAAACTGTCCATTTCAACTAGTCAACTTTGGACTTATGTATTTCTCAATGCGTCGGATATTTTCCAGTATGGTCTTCACGAAATATGTAGTACTTGTTACAAGGTTTCTAAATTGGTAGCCTGCAGCCATTTTGGCATTTTGAGTCAAAGTTACGAGCCTCATAAAACCCCTCGTCGTTAAGCTAAAACTGAAACTTCTGAAAATTTTTCTAAGTATAGAAGTCAGTTTGAGTTGCCCACTTTGAGACCCTATATCTTCAGAACCACGACTCTTTTGGTTTAATTTCTTCTTAGAACTTGTAGTACATGTTTAGAGGTTTCCAGAATGTATCTTTGTGCGACCATACGTTTTCTGAATCGAGAGTTATGGGTCGTCAAAGTACGTCACTTGGGTTGTTTCAAACAGTTTTGCTGAAATTAAAACACTTGAAATTTGACTAAGTGTTGGAAACCCTATGTGAAGTATGCCTTATGTGACTAACATGCTATAAATCGATGCATTCATTATGTTATGTCGCAAAGTGCGATAGAGCATTATAAGATGTACAAATTATGATAAAACATCATGATACGATAATTTCACGAAGCATACCTTAACGTGAAATATTTGACTAGTGTCTTCCACGTGGTCGATTGAGTGTATATCATACCATGATATACACTAAAATAAATATGGGTTCTAAGACCCAATGGATTTTCGGCTCCAAAACTTGAGGCCGAGAATAGATAGGCTAAGCACAGGACTTCTGATCCGAAATCGATTTAGACAATCGACGGATCGAGTGGGCTTTACTCTACTCAAAATAAAATGCTTTTGAAATATTTATTTCGATGCTTATTTCAACTGTTGATAAAATGTTTACATGATTACACCAAAAATGTTTATGTTTTGTGTATGTATCCTATCCATGAGATGTTATGAGATGTTATGAAATGTTATGAATGTTGTTGGGTTATTCCCGACTTATGAATGAAAATCGATATCGGATCTGTCTTGGGAAGGACAATACAGCTAGGATTAACGTGTACACCTAAGGTGTTGTGTCTTTGTAAGGACAATTCACGGCGGTCACGGCGTCGTGAGGAGGCCTCCTTCACGACGTTCGACTATGATGATATGGCGAAAGGATGTTAAGGGATATGGATCATACACACTAAGAAAAATGCCGGCGGCGATGATTTTATGAGCGATAAAATGTTTTAGTAAGCCGAGGCATTTTCAACTAAAACCCTTGTGTCTTACCATGATGTGGCGATGTAATCTTCAAATGATAAAATGTTTTGGCATGAGTCCAGAGTGCATTCTTGTACTCGACCTGCATGTTGTTTTAAATGTGCGGGTTGAGCGGATCTTGGATGGGCAGTGTTGAGCAATAGGAATGTTGTCGTTGATATGTTTATACCTTGATAGTACATCGTCATATGTACTTATCACATGTCTTCATTGCTAAATTTAAATTATGTACTAAAGTCGAGAACATACTTGTCGTATGTATTACGCTTTTTATTAAAGGAGTCTCCATGTTTGTTTATTCATGTTTACGATTATAGTCCACGCTAATCTATACTTAGGATTGTGGGTGTGGCGGGTTTTATTTGAAAATGCCTTGTGCTTACTAAAATATTTTCACGAGTTTATAAAGTTGCTTGCGAGCATTTTCTTGGTGTCGTGATCCATATCCTTTATTATCGTTCCATCGTGTTATCGATCGAAAGTCGTGAAGGAGGCCTCCTTCTGCGACCCGTGACCGCCGTGGTGTCCTTACGACACGGTCACCATCGATGTACTGCGTTAATACTAGCGGTATAAGCCTTGGCATAGGATCCGATATCGATTTTCATTCATAAGTTGGGAATAACCCATCAACATCACATCATTCATGGATAGGATACGATACACAAAGCGTAAACATTTTGGCGGTAATCATTTAAAAATTTTAGCATTAGTTGAAAAGCACCGTAAACAAGCGGTTGAAAAAAGCGACAAAGTTTTTACATTTTAGTAATAAAGCCCACACGGAAATTATTGATCGTCTTTAACGTTTTCCTTACTAAATCGGCGTCCGGTGGTGCGTCGCGTCACGCCTTTATATAAAAGGATGCTTTAGTGCGTCGTTTACGTAATTCGAGACTTACAAAGTCTATAACAAAATTCGATATTTTATATCGGCGAATTGAATTCATAATGAATTTAATTAGTTTCTCAACAATATCAACTTAACATTTCTAGTTCTTGATGAAGCGAGATATGTGTTGAAAATGACCAATTACCCCTCTTAGTAAATGGTCCAGCGTTTTCTCACGTTTTTCGATTTCATGACTTTAAACATGAAATCTTTTCATATTAACGTGATATCATTAGCAAATGATACGTCTTACGCATATTAGCGTATTTATCGAATGTCTTTCGTACGTTGATTTCAAAAGTCAACAATTTTGACTTTTCTTAGTAATTTAATTACTAAGTCTTATTTTAGTATTAAATTCTTTTGAAAATCAATTTCCAATTGATTTCTTTTTATAAACTGTTTTAATAGGTTTAAAAATAATTTTTAAACATATAATTCATTATAAATAATGAATTTAAGGATTAAAATCCTTATTTGAAATTAAAAATAGCTCATGGCTATTTTAAGTTTTATAACTTAAATAATTTGAAAATTTTCCAAATATGTCTAAAATAATATGTGACATATAATCTATTAATAAACTTAATTAGATAGGATTTAAAATCCTTAAAATTCTTAAAACTCCTCGGTAATTATTAAAATTACCAATTGGTGTCTAAAAATTTTCTAATTTTATATAGTGTATTATTATACACTATGGTCATTAATATGTCATAATATCAACCAAACATTGTCCAACCATTACCTTATTATTTATATATGGTCTCGGCATTTTAATAAAATGCTAACAATTCACTAAAATTTCGATAAATTAATACATGGTCTAAACCTTAGTTTATGACATTTCATGTCATATAATTCCTTGTATAACAAAGCTATATCATGTAATTAATATCCATAGCTCTCGGCTTCTTCATAAGCTTTAACAAATAATTTTATAAAATTTTCCAAAAATCACAATATGCACATAAACTATAGTGTAACAATGTAACACCATAAAATACATCAAGAACAATTTTATTCATCACCAAACTTAGCTCAAAGCTTTCGGTTTATTTGAATAAAATTGTAATTGATTTTTAAAATTCAAAGCAGAAACATAGGATGCATAAAACATACTCAACATCGATAATATACCATTGCATATTACAAATCAAGATCATACATCAATATATATATACATATATGCCTCGGTTCTTTTAATATTTCACATAGGAATTTTCAAAATTCTAACTAAAACATATAGTGTATAGTTCACACCCTAGAACAATAATATACTATTGTATGTCATGAAATAAATTCACACACTAACATATATATATATACATGTCTCGACTCTTTTTTTAAAAATAATGGATAGAATTTTTCCAAAATTCTAATTAAATCACTATAGACTTTTATAACATCATAGAGTAATTATATGTTCTTGCATGTCTCAAATAAAAATGATTCATTAACATATAATTATATATATGTTCGGTTATTTTGAAAAAATTATAGAATTGATTTTCTAAAAATTTCCAATAAATGTCTATACACTCTTAGTCCATCATAACTCAAGATTAACACCTTGCATGTACAAAATGAAATCATATATATATATATATATATATATATATATATATATATATATATATATATATCTCGGTTATAATAAGGAAAAATAGCAAGAGTGCTTCAAAATTCTCAATTAATTCATATGCATTTCCAATACATTCATAATCTATAACATCACATTTCATGTAATCAAATAAAATTATACACTCACTATTTTTTTCTTAAGCTCACGGTTCTTATAAGAAATTGGGCATGGATTTTTCTAAAATTTTCGAGATCAATACTATGAACACATATCACACCATAGATCATAAAATCAATCTCATGTAAACTCCCATAGGTCTCGGCCTTTTATAAATTTTCATACATATTGAATAAATTTTTAAAACATGCTCAAACTTCACAACTTATTGCTACATATCCTTAGTTCACATTATAGCCATGGATTGAAATTTTTTAACAAACATTGGACATACAATACATTTTAAAAATAAACAAGAACACATACCCAATCCTCTATCATTTATACACATGCAATAGCAAAACATCATCATCAAAGTTCTTGAGAACACGTGCATGAGCTTAAGCTATTTTGAAAACTTTTCAAAGATTGAGAACAACAAGCCTTTGTTTCAATTCCTACCTTGGATATAGGGTTTAATGGAATAATGCCCAGGTTTTACACTTGATATGGAGGAAGAAGAAATTGAAGCTTGGCTATGGGAGGGAGAGCTCTCGGCTGGCAGAAAAAGAAATGGGGAAGAAGAAGTGTTCTTGAGAGAAGTGAGAGGTTTTGGAGAGAGAGGATGATGTAGTTGGAGTGTTTAAGTGTTTGAGTGAGTGAGGTAAGGAGAAAATCTGAATATCTATCCCCATAACCCCCCCTATGCTCGGCCCTCTCTCACTTGCACACACAAGAGACCTTTCAACTTTTAATGCTATTTTATTCACTAATGGGTTCCCAATCATTAGTGCTTACACAAGATATCTTGGAAATAGGTAAAGTATATGTATTTAGTGGGAGACTCAAGTATAAAATCTGAATTTATACATACATGCATGCAAATGTGAGTTAAAAGAAACAATTAAGATTTATATACCTATATATGTAGCTCTCGGCCATTTGGCCAAACTATAGGATAAAATTCCTATTTCATGCTAATTATAGATATATAAATCATAATGTATGGTTTTGATGATATTTAATATCATAGGTTAATTAAATAGCATAAGAGAAGAAGATAATTAAATCTTGTGCATAAGAAAATGGCTATCGGCCATTTGGATAATCTATAGGTTAAAAATTTAATTTAATGTCATTCATAAGTTTGTGCACCTTGGTACATGATTTAGATAATAATTATAGCATAGGATAGTTAAAAGAGCAAAAATTTTGAAGAAAACCTAATTTCAAAATATTAGGGTTTTCGAAACTAAATTGAGATTTTGCTAATTCTAATGTTCAAGCATTAATTAAATGCTTATTAGTACTGTAATATCATAAAAATATCACAAGAAATAATTTCCTAAAGTTTCTTGATCATTAAAACCATCGTTAATCTTATCTCTAGCGTTGGCGTTTGAAAGCGTCTCAAGCGTTACGTGTCGACTCATTTTAAAATGGTGCGTAAATACTGTAATCTCATTATAAAAATATTCCATTTATAATGGAATATAATTCCAACTTGATTGCTTAAGAAATATCGTGACATTTGATAGTCGATATCGTTCGACGTTAAAATGTCTTTATGACAAAAGTTAAAACTTTCGATTTCTTTCATTCACTAACCCGGTGAGTGTGTAACAGAAATTATTCCTTGTAAACAATTGAAATCATACTTGATTTCATATGTGATTTGATTCTCTGACAAAATTTTATTTCACGGGTTTTAAAGGCAGTAATTAGGCTTTTAAAAGCTGAGGTTATTACAATGAAATGCTTGAATTCATGGAATTCAATAAAGGTTCATTATTATGAAAAAAGCTATGTGAATGATGTTGGAAAATGGACATTGATATATCGAATATGATATGTTGAATTTTGAAATTCAAAGAAATACATGCGTGCAAATAAACTACGCTATGAATATTTGAAATTTTATTTCAAATCTCAAAGTTGATTATGATGATGAGCATGCTATCCCAAAAGAACGTAGACATTTGGGACGCATGATCCCTTTTGTGAAAGAACATAGAAAGATGAATTATGAGGTTTTATTAAATCTGAGAGCAAAACGAGATCGAAATGAAAATCTCGAATTGAAAGACAAGAAGAAGATCAAAGAGCGAGATGAACATGATGTGAGAGGACGAATGTCGCTATGCGATAAGTGACATGAGTATAGTCTTTTATTTGGATGTTCACGTGACGGAACTCAAATCGATTATGACTTTTAAATCGAAATGAAATAGAAATATGATCGAAGAATTAGTTGATGTAAATACCGTGAAATTTTACAAAAGAAAAGACCATGATGTGGTAGAAAATCGTTGAAGAAACAAATCGAAAAGTTAGTTTAATAATGTGAGTATGTTAGGGACGTAGGGTAGTATGTCGATAAACTTTATAATTTATGATGACCTAGAACTAGAACTACTATAGTGTTCTGAGGATCTTAGAATGTTACCTTGAAAGTAAGATTTCGATGGTACAAGTAGATCCATGGCGTACACTAGAACCTTGTTAATAACTTTGTTATGAGTTATTATAATTTCAATTTCGTCATTACCCAATTTATGTCATTGAGTTTAACTCTATGACCTAGTTCATATTGAGAAATCACTTGAGTTTCTCACTTTACGAAAAAATTTATAACCCAATTTATAAAGTATCCTTTTGAAACCAAACCGCGTGTGGTGAGAAACTATTTGTGATGGGCTGGCCAACCCATATGACCAAAGAAATATCGGTGAGTCGTCATTCGGTCTTGGACCTAGATCCCAATTATTGATTCAAAGAACATATGGATTCAAACTGTAAAATTTGTCATCTTGAATTGTGAATCCATACCTCTTGTAAGTTGTCATGATAAATTCTCTCCAATAAGTATAATGAAGGTTGACTTACCTTGTCACTTAAATTCGAATTAGTAAAACGACAAACATCAAGTATGATGTAGGTTGACTTATTTTGTTCACAAACCCTAATTTTCGAAATTAGGGTTTTCGAAAATAGGCTCACTTATTCAATCTTTATTCCTTAATTCTCTAGCATTATTTTAATGATAAATAATTCTCTTATTACATAAAATAATCATAGAAATTTAAATATTATAATTCCTCAATCATTAGACTAAGTTTTCGAATCGTCTCTAAAGGTTGACGTTCGAAACGTCTCAAAACGTTAATAATCGAATCCTCTATAAAAAGTTCATAATAAAGTCGTAATCACTTTATTAATTCATTTCATTAATAAAGAAATTTAATTCTAAGCTTCGTCACTTAGAAAAATAACATAATATTAACTATCGATATTCAATCGACGTTAGCATAATACTTTCGAAGGAATAATATAAACTATATTCCTTAATTCACTAATCATTAGTGAATATGATATAAAATTCATTGTATCGAGGTAGTGAAATCAATATTCGATAAGTTACTAGTTCGATTATCGAAACGAAACCCTAATTCACGATTTTTATTATCGTAATTAGGCTTTAAAACTTCGGGATATTACACCATCTCATACAGTATACAATACTAAGCATATAAAGATCACTCGAAACCATAAGCAAAGCTCAAATAATTCTTAACTCTTATGCAAAAATCAACTACTTGTACCTGGTTGTGTTGGAGATGACGGACTTGATATGCTGAGCTTGAATAGTTTAGAAGAACTAGGTTAGACTCAAGGAAGACTCACAGGACCAGAGCGAACAACTGCTCTGATACCATTCTGTCACAGTCGGGCTAACTAATTATTTATTTACTAACTAACCGGGTTGCGACTTGAGGAAAGAAATAAGATAACTAATTAGTTTCAGAGGCTCGTAAAAAAAACAAATATCATTCCAAAGAAACACAAGTCATTGAACTTGTGATTTACTAATAATCACTACAAGAAAAAAGGGCATAGACTACGCATAAAATGCGTAGTCTATGTGCGTTTTGAACCGTAGAGAAAAGTGGTGTAGAGAAAGCTAGGCGCACATAGACTACGCTTTTTATGCGTATACACTACGCTTTTTAAGCGTAGTCTATACCGACTATAGATTACGCTTATCGCACATACACTACACTTTTTAAGCGTAGTCTATACCGACTATAGACTACGTTTAATTTCGCACATACACTGTAATATTTCGATGAAACGAAAACCTATTTACGATATTTTAAACCCGTGAATTAGGGTTTTGCTGAGTCTTATTATTGAAAGACATCGAATATTGATTTCGATCGATACGAAGTTCTGAATTCCTTATTATATTCAACGATAATTGTGAATTAAGGATTAGAATGTTATGAAATAGTTACGTAGTATAATTTTAACGTCGATTACGTATCGAGCGTCGAATTTCATGAAATTTTGAAGCGTGACTTGGGTTAAATTCTATATTAATGGGATATTATTTATAAAGTAAGTACGAGCTTATTACGACCATTTTGAGATGAGTCGATTATTAACGTTTTGAGGCGTTTGACGTTAACGTTTAGAGATGATTTGAAAAATAGGTTTAATGATCAGGAAATTATAATATTTAATTTCATATGATTATTTTATATAATTAGAGTATTATTAAGCATTAAAATCAATGCTAAAGCATGAAGAACTCGATAGTGATCATTTGTTAAAATTCAAACCACTAATTGAATTTTAGGGTTTCTCACATGAAATAATACCATTAATTTTTCTTATGATATAATTTATTATCTAAACCATATGTTATGACATATATATGTATGTATATACGAAAATGACTTATGTACCCTTATGAAATGAAAGGAGGCGTGACTTACGTTTATGAGCATATTCACGCCATTTTGTGTATATTTTACTATGTGATGTTTTAATTATTCAAATGACATGTATTTTATATCTATGATTTATACCTTGATTAATACATAGTATTATTGTACAAAGAAAATAAAATCCACCTTGGAACCCGAATATCATGGTTATCCCTAAACTTCAAGCATGATTTTATTCTTCCAATGCCCAATAAAATGAGAGGCTTTTAGCACTCACTAATCATCACTAACCCACTACAAAATTTGCTGAAAATATTATATTATTTGTTGTTGCAGCCGTGTGAGAGAGAGAGAGTAATATAGGGGGAAGACTCTTCCACTTCACTTCATTCACTCATTATACTCTTTCAAACACTCACAACACTCAACACTCTCACATTTCTCTCCCATTCTTGCTGCAAGGCCGGCCTCTCCTCCCCATTGAAAATATTTTTCCTTCTTCTCTTCACAAATTGATACCTTGACATTGTTCTTGAAACCCATACCATTTCAAAGGTAATGACCGAACATGGCTTCGATTTTTCCTCTTCATTTACCAAAATTTGAGCATTGTTCTTAGTGTATGAATATGTTCTTAATGTTCTTGTTTATAAGATATTGTTTATATATATGTTCTTGATGATTTTGTTTATAAAAAGAAGAAAATGCATGTTAGGATGGATTTAAGTTATTGCATGTGAAATATTTGAAAGGATCTAGCAAAGTATGTTAAGATTGAAGCTTGGGTCTTGTTTAAAATTTATTTTGAAAATATTATGAGGTTTTGTTGATGTTGAATGCTTTAAGAATTATTTTGAGGATGGATTATTGATCTATGATATGATAAGAGTTCATGGTGATTTATTGGAATTTTAGAAAAATCCTATGCTATTTTCAAAAGGACCGTGAGCTTTAAAATTATATCTTGATGTATGATTTTATTTTGAACATGCGATGGTATATTAATGCTCTAGGACCTTGATTATGTGTTCCATGAATTTATTAAATTTTGAGAACCAAATGCATATTATTTTGAAAAGGACGAATGCTTATAAAATTATATCTTGGTGTATGATTTATATTTTGAACATGCAAAGGTATATTAATGCTCTAGGACCTTGATTATATATTACATGATTTTATTACAATTTTTGAAATCAATTACCCATTTGAACCAAATAAACCGTGAGCTTCAAGCTCGATTATAGTGATTATTCAAATGGTTTTGATGAATGATATGATGTTATATTGTTATATTATAGTGTATAAGCATGGTGTATAATTATTAGAATTTTGGAAACCAATTACTCCATTGAACTCAAAAAGCCTAGAGCATCATGCTCCATATGGTGATGATTCAGTGGTTTTGGTGAATGTTATGATGTTATATTGTTATACTATAATATATGAGCATGGTATAATTTTGTTAGAATTTTTGACAATTGTTTGGTATTTAATTTGAAAATACCGAGCTAAGGATTTAAAATCCTTGATGAAGAAATGATTTATGATGGACTATAGGTTATAAATGTGTTATATATTAATGTTGAGACCTTGTACTAATCATACAAAATTTTGAAATTATTGGACATAAAATTCGAAAATGTCGTGACCTATTTCATTGAATAGGATGATGATCGAATGTTATATGGTTGATATTAATACATATTAATGACCATAGTATATAATAATACACTATATGAATTTAGAATTTTTTTGAAAACCATTTGGTAATTTTGATAATTACTGAGAGCTTTTATAATTTATAAGGATTTTAAATCCTTTTTAAATAAGATTAATAATATATTATATGCTAAATATTATTTTAGACATATTTGGATTTTATAAAATTTTATAAACATAGATTACTATGTTTACGATGAAGCGTTATATTTAATAACGTTATAAATAAATTATAATGTTTAATGGTTAAATGAATTAATATTTAAGAAAATATTAATAAAATTAATCGATTTCGTGACAAATCGAAATTAAGACTTGACGAAATGAAATGGATTGTAAATCGATTTATTATGTAATTAGTAAGAAATTACTATTGAAAGTCAAAATTGTTGACTTTTAAAGTCAACGTCTGAAATCGTTCGATAAATACGCTGTCTGGCGTAAGGCGTACTAATTAGGTAAAGAAACCTCATTAGTAAGAAAATTTTCGTAATTGAAATCCTTATATCGAAGCGTATAAATCGTTGAGCGATTCAACCGGAAAGGTTAAAGCGATATAGTTGAGCGTGTGCCGAAGGCGAGAACTATTCGATCGAAATACGTGTTTGAAAGCGTATTGAATTCGTTAAAGAATTCAGTTTATATCGATATAGAATATCGAGTTTATTCTAGACTTTGAAAGTCGCGAGAAGCGGGAGCGGCGTACTAAAACATCGCTTTACGTAAAGGTGTGGGCCAGACGGCGACGACGAGCGACGCCCGACGTTGACGAAATCGAGTTAAGAAACAAGTTTAAGGCGAACCATAGTCGGTGGGGCTTCTTTTCTAAACAAAAATATGAGCTTTCTTATCGAGTTACTTTCCAAATGAATTTATTTACGATCTTATTCCATTTGTTGATAAAATGTTTACAAGATTACGCGAAAATATTTATGTTTTGTGTATGTATCATATCCATGAAATGTTATGAATGTTGTTGGGTAGCTCCCAACTTATGAATGAAAATCGATATCGGATCTATCTTGGGAAGGACAATACAGCTAGGATTAGCGTGTACACCTAAGGTATTTGTGTCTTTGTAAGGACAATTCGCGGCGGTCGCGGCGTTGTAGAGGAGGCCTCCTTCACGGCGTTCGACTATGATGTTATGATGAAAGGATAAGGGATATGGATCATACATGCAAGTAAAATGCTTGGCCAAGCAAATGTTTATGAACTATTGAAAATGTTTTAGTAAGCATAAGGTATTTCAAATAAAACCCTTATGACTTACCATGATATGGCGATGTAATTGAAAGATAAAATGTTTTCGGCATGAGTCCTGAGTGCAATCTTGTACTTAGCCCCGCATGTTTGTTTTAAATGTGCGGTTGGTATGATGATGATGATGGAGGGTGTTGAGGGCGAGAGCGACCTTTTGTATTATGTTAAGACACCTTGAATACATATCGTCATATATGTATTCACACGTTTCCATTGCATTTATTTTGAACTATGATGAACTATGATGTATGGTTTTATGACTTGCGGTTGAAGTCCTTGGATCATTGCATTCTTTTGGATCATTAAACTAGCCCACCTAGTTTATCCGGTCTTTAATGTATGTTATATTCGAAACCTCATTATAACCTTTTGGGGACCGTTAATACGTCCCGTCGTCCGATACTCCCTAATCCGTCCTTGGGATTTGGGATAGTCTAGCAGGGGGCTGCTGACAGTGGTATCGAGCTTTGTTTGCTCTTTGAACCCAAGTCCTTCTTTCAAAAGTAAGTCAGATCGAGTCACTAGACTTACAGAAACCGGTGACTATACTCAACACCCATCACATCCATTTCAACGGGATGAGGTAAATGATTTCTTCCTTGAAAATTTTGGAAAATACAAAGTTTGCCTATGAATAAGATTGAAATCATATTTTGAAGGAAATGAGGATTTCAAACTACTGTTTTGAAAATCAATGAAAGTTCTGAGTAAGGAAATTTTCAAACTCCATTTTGAAATCAAACAAGAAGTTATGCAAGTGATCAGGTTTGAGATGAAAGTATATGTTTGAGCGAGTTGATTGATCAATGTTGAAAGGATGAATTCAATTTGATATACATATATGAATTGATTATGTTGTTATTTTGGAACTTTATTTCCAAATTTCAAAATTGTTATGATGAATGATATGTCATCACAAGAAGAACATAGACTATATAAGGAGCATGATCACATATTGTGAAAGAACATAGAAATCTGAACTTTCTTTCCTTACAAGAACAAAGAGCGATAGGGAGAGCGAAAGTAGCAATAGCCGAGCTCGAGCGGCAAAGGGCGGCGTGAAGATAAGCGAGGGCGACTTGACTTTGAAATGAACAACATCGGCATTGCATCCCAACCGGCGTGGGTGACCGTCGACTTGACTTTGACCTTGACTTTGACTTTGACTTGAAGGCCAAGCATCGATTTGAAGGCGTGGATATGGTAGTGGTACTACGGTGACATTTTGCCTCGAGTTTATTTTGGGCACGATCGCGCAAATTTTCTGCACTGCGCAGTAAATTTGTTTTATTCAGTTCTCTTTTGTTAGGACTCCGATTTACGTATGGTTTTTTCCTGCGTACTCCTAACGCCCTGAACTTCATTTGTTATGAAGGAAAGAATTCCTAATTCTGTCTCCAGAATACGCTAGAGTCTATTGAAAGTTAGTTCGAGTTTTATCTAGAACAAGGATCTCATAGCATAGCATATACCTTAGAATGCTGCTAAGTAATAAGTTTCCGAGTAGAATAAGAGAAAAAGATATGATATGTGCTATACCTTATGACGTTTATCTACAGTATAGATTGTTTAGTTTAACCTAGTTGCTTATCGGATGTACTTAAGTTACCTTATCGCTTATCGGATGACATTAGTTTGACTTATGTTAGTTTTGATCGTGACGGATGGAGGAGATGCGATATATAGCTAGGAGGAGGCTAGGACCACACCTACACCGGAAGTGATGCGCACCTATCGTGAGTGTTGGATGTCTTTGTGGCGAGGACCTGGCGAATTCTGATGTCTACCCCGACTTTGGAGGAATCCTCAAGACTATGGCGCGACGGACTATGGCGGTATCAAGCGTCTCTTAGCCATACTTCCACTGTGTTTGGGAGGACTACATGGGAGATATCGGGGACTACATATACAGGCGGTTGGCGGTTATGATCGGTTGGAGATACGCGGGTTCGTGAGTCATCGACTTACGTGTCTGACATTATGGAGCCGCAGGGGACCTTATCTCCTCCACGAGTATACAGGCGTGATGAATCACGGAGTGGTTGTATACCGAGGTTCGCGATAGATCGACCAGTAGTGCCTCCATATCTGTTTGACGAGGCGGTATGCTCGATTGGATAAAGCGCGTGACGAGAGCGATAGAAGAGCTGTTTTCCCTCGCGGCTTTTGGACACCCGTTCATCCACTACTACCTACTCTACCACGATGGCGGCTCCACCACCTCCGGTGGAGCCTTTCGCTAAACAGTAGCGGATGAGTAGCAGATACTCTTGATGGCTATAGTCGATTCGTGATGACTACTGACCCGATTGGCGGCGATTTCGTTCAATGCGCGACATATATATGGTTGGAGATGACGGGCGAGGAACATCAGATGCGTGCGGTGAGGATGATTACGAAGAGGAAGAGGATCACGAAGGAAGAGGACCACGAGGAGGGCGAAGAGGAGGAATATGCACGATGAAGGCGTTAGATGAAGACTTAAGTAGACTTTAATGTGATTAGCACGTATGCTTGTTTCTTTTATGTGTATGGGGCGATGGAAAGAAAACTTGATGTTTTGAAAGGCCACGTGGTAGGGATGTATGTTTTGTTTAAATGGTATTGGTTTTGAACATCACGCCTCTGACAAAGTTTTCAAGATATATATATATGACCACGGATGGGCTTTTGCGGCAAAATTGTTTATGTCGAGGGCGAAATGTTTTATTAAAATCGTTTACAATGAGGCTATGATGATATTATGTATGTTAAGTCGTGAGAATGATGAGTGATTAATGATTATATGTTTATATAGCGAATGCCTCCTAGGCGAGATCGAACAAGGAACTAGGCGGAGGAAGAGGAAGACCTAGGGGCGGTGGGATCCCGGAACAAGCCGAGGATATACCCAACCACCTCCACCTCCACTGGCGAGGATAGAGGCTGTTCCTTAGGCAGAACCCTCATGTCTTCAATGGGAAGGAAACCCGAGGATGCGAGCAATGGATGATAACCATGGAGCAGATCTTTAACTACGAGATGTACAGCAGGGAGGCGTTTGTCATGTATAACGTTTGACTAAGTGGACTGCTTGACACGGTGGGAAGCCGGAAGAAGACTTTCACGAAGCACGGATGGAAGAGTTTACATGGGAGGACTTTAAGAAAGGGTATATGACAAGTATATACCCAAGAGCTATAGGAAGAAGAAGAGCACGAATTCTTCGTGTTGAAGCAGAGAAAATGTCCGTGATGATTATGATCGCACTTTTGCGACATGTCGAGATATGCGGATCAAGTGGACACCGACTTGAAAATATCGGAGAAATTTAGGTCGGGTCTAAGGCCGAAGATAAGGATGTCTCTCTTGATCATGGAGACTTGACTACACGAGGCTCTTGCGAGCCACGGATATTGAGGCGACAATGCACGAAGACAAGTCGGCTCGGACCACGACATCAATGGATAAAGGAAAAGGAAGTGGGAAGCGGTGGAAATAGCAACAAGGAAGTTTCGAGAGCGAGTAACAACGCCCATGGCGAAACATGGCACGGCCGAGGCGGTGGAAAAAGGCGACTTTGTCCCTCCGACAAGAGGCCCACAAGAGCAGTGAAGGCTCCTCCATGCCTAAATGCCGAGAGACCGCATAGAGGGATGTGCATGGTGGCGGTGGGAATTGTTTCATGTGCGGAATGAGGCGCACTATGCCAACAATTGTCGAGTGCGCACGGAAGCGATTGTGGGCGAATCAACCCGGCAATGCCCGGCCGCTCGGTATACAATTCCAACCCCAACCTTAGCAACAATTCCGGCCCAACCTCGGTGACAAGTGCAACCTCGACAACGATGGCAGCCACCTCAGCGGCAACAAAGCGGCAACCACCACGACAACGCCGCCGGACGGGCAGCGGCGGATCTGACAAGGGCAAGCACCCGTCGGCCTCGGCCGGCCCGGCTGGAGCATCGCCTTACACCGGAGGCGAGCGAACAAAATCGAAACTGGCGGTATGGGGTCCTTCTCAACATACACATTATAATATGTTCGATCACGGGTGCTTCGCGTTCCTTTATAGCAAGATCATGCGTGAAATGTTGAATCTTAGGTGCGAAAAGGCAAATCGGGATATGAGAATCTCTTCGCCTATAGGAGGAATTATGGCATTACACATATCTGCTCGAACCTAGAATTGACACTAGGATCACTTAAGGTTCTGGCGAACAATCTGAACATAATACCCATGGGTGACGTAGATATAATCCTAGGAATGGATTGGTTAGCTAAGAATCATTCCATGATCTTTGCAAGGAAAGGAAAATTTCATTTCACTTTCCTGGACAAGAAGCTAAGCACTTTCACGGAATCAGCATGGGAAGGAGAATCCCGATTGTGTCAAGCATTGAAGGCGAGAAGAATGATAACCCAGAAAGGATGCCATGCATTTCTCGTATACCTGAACGGAGAAGAGAAACCGGAAGCGAGGGTTGAAGACATAGAGGTTGTTCGAGAATTCTCGGACGTATTTCCTAAAGATCTACCAGGATTACCTCCTGATAGACAGTTAGAATTCACCATCTACTTGGAACCAGGATCGGCTCCAGTGTCGAAGGCACCCTATAGAATGGCCCCAAAGGAATTGGAAGAACTGAAGATCCAAATCCAAGAATTGTTGGACCTAGGCTTCATTAGACCTAGTGTTTCGCCTTGAGGAGTGCCTGTTTTGTTTGTCAAGAAAAAGGATGGTTCTTTGAGAATGTGCATAGATTATCGAGAGCTAAACAAGATGGCTCAAGAACAAATACCGTTGCCAAGGATTGACGACTGTTTGATCAATTCTGAGCGGCGGTGTATTCTCGAAAATTGATCTCAAGTCGAGTTATCACCAACTCAAAATACGGCACGAAGATGTACCTAAGGCGCATTAGAACGAGATATGGCCACTATGAGTTCATAGTTATGCCATTCGGATTAACCAATGCACCAACTATATTTATGGACCTCATGAACAGAGTGTTTCATCCATACCTGGATAAATTCGTTTTGGTCTTCATAGATGATATCCTTGTCTATTCGAAGAATGAAGAAGATCATAAGGAACATGTCACAGCCCCACAATCCTAAGTACGGATTAGCAGGGACTATAACTGTAAACATGAATGAACAAACATGGAGACTCTCTTTAATAAAAAGCGTAATACATACGACAAGTATGTTCTTGGACTTTAGTACATAATTTAAGTTCTAGCAGCGGAAGACAAGTGATATGTACATATGACGATGTAGTATCAAGGTATAAACTTTTCAGCGACAATGATCTAATGCTCAACACTCCTCCATCCATCATCGCTCAACTTTGCACATTTAAAACAAACATGCGGTGAGTACAAGAATACACTCGGTGGACTCATGCGAAAATATTTTATCATTTGAAGATTACCTTGCCACATCATGGTAAGACACAAGGGTTTTAGTTGAAATGTCTTGGGCTTACTAAAATCATTTTCATCATTTCTCAAAATCATCGCTGACCGGGCATTTTACAGTGTGTATGATCCATATCCCTTAACATCCTTTCATCATAACATCATAGTCGAGCGTCGTGAAGGAGGCCTCCCTACGACGCCGTGACCGGCCGTGGTGTCCTTACTGACACAGTCACCTTAGTGTACACGTTAATCTAGCGGTGTATTGTCCTTGGCATAGGATCCGATATCGATTTTCATTCATAAGTTGGGGCGACCCGACAACATTCATAACATCTCATAACATCTCATGGATAGGATACATACACAAAACATAAACATTTTGGCGGGTAATCTTGTAAACATTTGATCAGCAGTTGAAATAAGCATCGTAATTAAATATTTGAAGCATTATATTTTGAGTAGAGTAAAGCCCACGGATGTTGATTGTCTTAAGCGATTTTTGGACGGTAAGTCTGAAACTTAGCCTATCTATTCACGGCTTTGAGGTTTTGGGTTGAAATATCCATCGGGTCTTAGAACCCATCTTTCTACTTTAGTGTATATCGGTATGATATACACTCGATTGAACATGTAGGAGCACCTAGTCGAACATTTCACGTTAAGGCGTACTCAAAGTAAAAATATCGTATTGTGTCGTTTATCATAATTCGTGCATCTATTAATGTTCTAACGTACCTTGCGACATAACATAATGAATGCATCAATTACTAGCATGTTAGTCACATAAGGTATATTTCACATAGGGAGTTCTACACTTAGTCAAATTTTAAGTGTTTGAAAATCAGCAAAACGACTTAAAATTAACCCAGTGACATACTTTGATGATTCATAACTCTTGATTTAAAATACGTATGGCGGACAAAGACACATTCTGAAACCTCTAAACATGTACTACAAGTTCTAAGAAGAATTCAATCCAAAAGAGTCGTGGTTCGGAAATATAGGGTCTCAAAGTGGGCAACTCAATGACTTCTATACTTAAAATTTTTGAGATTTCCAGATTTAGCTTAACGACGAGGGGTTTTATGAGGTTCGTAACTTTTGACTCACAATGCTAAAATGACTGCAGGCTACCAATTTGAAACCTTGTAACAAAAAATACATGTTTCATGAAGACCATACTGGAAAATATCGATGCATCGAGAAATACATAAGCCCAAAGTTGACTAGTTGGAAATGACAACATTCAAGTAGGTGACTTTGGGTCAGTAAAATATACCTATAAAACTTGGTTTGAGATCAAACTTTCAGATCACAACTAGACATGGTAAGGAACATTTCTTATGAAGAAACCAAATTCAAAATCGGACTACAAACGGCTTGAACATCTCACGTAAAAGTCGTACACGAACGATTGATTAACATAGAAATTTACTAAGGCAGTTTGTCCAAAAACTTACTGTAATCGTCAACTTTAAAAATTCACCGTGAGTTCATTATAAGGAATCTGGGAATTCAACCAATCTTATTGAAAAGCCACTTAAGTCTAGTTTAATCCAGAAAAAGTCTAACTCAATGATTCAAAAAAGATTGGGAAATAAAAATATTTTACCACCAGCTATCACTCCCGTGACAGTTTTGTGCAGTTAGCTTGTAAAATCTTGAATAAATGGTAAAAAAATTTAGAAAATTCTGAAAATTTACATGAGTCTTATAGACATGCTAAATTATGTTTATGCCCAATTTTAGAGTTTTATCACTATCCAAAATTAAAACGAAAGCCACAGACCGTGGGTGATGAACAAGGCAATTTCACAGTTTTGCGCAATGATTTTTAAAAATACGATTAAAATAGTAAATCAAGTTGTATTGACTTGTAATTTTCAGAGGCATACTAGACACATATAATTTCAACATATTAAAATTTCACATTCATCGGACCACTGTAACTTAGTCTATTAATTTTATAAATTCACTATTCGTCGGATCGATAACATGCAATGATCAAAAGTCTTGAATCTACTTATTAAATCAACATGCAATCATATATAGCACATACCCATCATAATAAGCATATGGACATCTATGCATGTGTATGAATCAGTCATCCCTAGGATCTAAGGAGGTGGTATCTACCTTAGTCACGAAATTGGCGAGAATCGAGAGGGATGGAGAGTGGTGGGTTTGTCCTCTTTGAGGAGCCTTGATCATTCTTGCCGTGAGATGAAAGTGGGGGAGGAAAGCTCTTGGCCCCTTGCAGACTTTAGAGAGGAGGAGAGGAGAGGTCGGTGGGTAGGGAGTGAGAATGGCTGAAGTTTGGGGAAAGTATGGTGGTAGTGGGGGTGCTTATGGGTGTGATTGTCACCTTAATACATCATAGTTGACACCACACACTTCTACCTACACACCACACACATGCACGAAAATTATAAGTATATTTAAACATATATCTGATTTTAATGTTTAGTTAGGCTTTTAATTAATTCAATGTCACTTAGATACATGTAATAGGAAAAATCGACAAGATAAACTTGTATACATAAGTGTATAGTTTTGGCTATTACATTATGCCAATGGGTCAAATTTTATTTTCCATGCCAAACATTGATATATGTTATAACATATAGTTTAGATGATAATTAATATCATAGGATAAATTAGTGGCATCATTTTATGCGATAAAAACCGAGTTAGAAAATTAGGGTTTTGAACTTTTGAAAAATGGTCACTATTAAATCTTGATGATCTAGCATTGATTTAATGCTAAATAATACTGTAATTACATATAATAATCATAGGAAATTAATTTCTATAATTCCTTGATCAATAAATTCACTTTTCGTTTAGTCTCTAAGCGTTAACGTTTGAAAAGCGTTACAAAGCGTTCATTATTGACTCATCTCGAAAAGATCGTAATAAATTTGTAATCACTTTATTAAAATATTCCATTAACAACGAATTTAATTCTAAGCTTAATTGCTTAGAAAATTTCATGAAATTTTAACTATCGTCTGCGATCGGCGTTAAAATATCTGCCGATACACTTTATAACATTCTATTCTTTGATTCACAAATCTCGGTGAATATAACATAGAATTCATTCCTTCGTAAATAATCGAAATCATTATTCGATATCTTCTTGGTTGAATAACTTCGGTGAAACTCTAATTTACGGGTTTTAAGTGCAAGTAATTAGCGTCTAATTCTGGGATATTACATCCTACCACTTAAAAGAAATTTAGTCCCAAAATTTGCATACCTCATAAAGTATGGGTATCTTAACATCATAACATCATAACTTTCCACGTGCTTTCATTTTGTCCATGGTTTTCCATTGGATTTTCATTAAAGACCCAAACTTGCTTCTTTAATCGTTGAATAAATGCGATCAAATTTGTCGTCGATTTTCATCATAACTCATCGAGTAAGAGGTCACATCATCATGTTGGTTTCACGAGTTGGGTCATTTTCGTATTTCCTTAAGCTGCGACACGTGGAAAAACATTTGTACTTTTCCCCAAATGTGGTGGAAGTACCAAGCTATAGGCTACTAGGCTATCATTGCTAGGAGCTCGTGAGTCCTATAAATCGTGATCTCAACATTCTTGTATCTAAACTTATAATTTCTCTAGATGGAGAAATCTTAGAAACTTTAATTCGCATTCAAGAATGCGGTTCGGGTTCTGGCGTACCGCGTAAGACTTTTATACATCACGAGCTTTTCTTATTCTTTGCCTCGTTAGTAGATATCTTAATCGTTTCATTTACAAAATCAGGACTTTATACCTTTTCTCACCTACTTTATTACAATAAAGTGGTGGTCGATACTCTTTCTTTTTTTTTTTTTTTTGCACAATGCCTCATAAAACTATATTGATCGTTGTTTGGCCGGCTACGGTGATACATAAACCTAACAAGTGGTACAACACGTTCTCACTTGCACCTTGGTTTAACACTTATGTTCTATCGTATCCTTAGACATTCATCTGTCCTTTCGATTGTCTATACATGCGTGAGTGGACATCTATGTTGAGGCAACCTCGTATCTAACTCCTTTTGTGAGTTAGTTTAAAATCTAAATTACTCTTAAAGTCTCTATCTGAGGCGATAGGTTTGGTACTCCTTGTAAATATCGATTTTCTTTATGTGCGGTGAGCTAACTTATCGGATCTATAAGTCATCGAATGGCGAGACAAAACATAATTGGCGAGTCGATCCACTACTAGCCCTATAGTAGTGCGACTTCTTTATGACTTTGGTAAAATCATCATAAGATCTATTTCTATATCATTCTATTTTCATTAGGTGTAGTTCTAAGATTATACTCTCTTATAAGGCCTTTGATACAATGCCTTTACTTATTGATAACCGAGACCTTGCTCGACAATATGGTTATATCTTATCTCATTTCTTCCTATCTAACCTTTCTCATAATTCACAATGTCACTTAATAATGCACGGTTGGGCGGTATGAGAAGGATCATGAACTTCATTCACGATTTCATTTCTAAGCTTATTATTGCTTTGAAATATATGTATATATCTCTTTAGACAATAACATTGTCCAGCGCTCATAAAATCCTTGACTCTTCATTCCTTATCTTAATTAGTATTCTATTCCCATCTTCGTTCTCTCTTTTAGTCGTATTTCACCTTGGTTGTGGGAATACTACTTACATTCGTCCTTGATTTCCCGACTATTTACATTCTCGTTTTCTTAACCTTTCGATGAGTTTTCCTTTTCTATAAGGACATACCATGATTTAGACTGAATTTTATTTCTTAGGCATTAGATTCTACATTAGCTGTTCATGGGTGATCATTTATCATATTTGTAATCTTTTCTTGATTCGAGCCATTTTTCTATCCTGTATCCAAATTTCATTGCTCGAAGAATAAGTTCAAACTTTGTAAATTGTGAAAGGTTCTTAATTTATTGTCATAGGGTGAAATTGTAATATTCGAAAAGCGAATATCGATTACGGTTTTCTAAACCCGTAATTAGGGTTTTACCGTATATTATCTTTTTACGACATCGAACCTTGTGATTTCGATACGATATCGTTATAACGAATTCCTTTCATAATTCACTAAGGTTGTGAATTAAAGTTGAAATATTACGAAATAATTCGTCGATATATTTTTAACGTCAGCAGCGTGTCGAGCGTCGACTTTTCATGAAATTTTTCGGCGGTGAAGCTTGGAATTAATTTCCATCTTAATTCCTTTATTAAAGGAATATATTTAATTAGTAAGTGTGAACTTCTGCGACCATTTGAGATGAGTCGATTTGAGCGTTTGAGGCGTTTTGAGCGTTAACGTCTGAGAGCGTTTTGAAAAATGAGTTTAATGCTCGGGAAATTATAATAATTAATTTCCTATTATTATTTATATAATTTCAGTATTATTAATTATAAAATCGAATTTTCAGTTATTGAATTCGATAATTTGATATTGAAATTTTCAAAAACCCTAAGTTTATAAACTTTGGTTTTTCACATGAAATGACACTATTAAATTATCCTATGGTATCTAAACTTCATAATATGATATATATGAGTGTTATTAAGCTATGAAATCAGTTTTTAGATTATTAAAAATCGAAAACAGATTTTTATAAATTTCGAAACCTAATTTTCGAAATTAGGGTTTCTTATGCATTAATTAATGCTATAATTTTTATCCTATGATATTATTTAATATCTAAATCATATATTATGATGTATATATGTATATTTGGATCGAAAATGGCATGAGTATCAATAATAGGTGTAATTTGTATTTTATTCCTATTTTTCTATTTTATTATCGGTATTTTCGAAAATGGGTATAGGTTGTGATTTAATTATTTTAATGACATGTATTATATATCTATGACCTATACTATGATTAATACATTGTATTGGGATAGAATAAAAATAAAATCAGCCCTAAACACCCCTACATGCGCCGATTCTACCCTTCCCCATGCACAATGATGTACACCTTTTTTCTACCCAATACATGGACACCCTTTTGAACCTAGCTCAATGATAACTACACTCTCATCATTTCCTGCATTTATCCTATTGGTGAGGTGTGTGAGAGTGTGACCGAGTGAGAGAGAGGGAGAGATATACATGGGAGAACCTCAGCCGTCCATTCGTTCTACTTACCCGCGTTTTGAACACACCAAAACACTCCACCCTCTCTAAAATGGAACAGCGAACACCCTCTCCATTCGAGAAATTTTGAGAGCTTCTCTCTCTTTTCTTCCTTCTTCTTCTTCGTTCCTTCTCCCGACTTGATACTATATTATTCTTGTGAACCTATATCATATCAAAGGTAAACGAGGATCTCTAGTCGCGATTTTTCATCTCTTCTATTACGAAAATTTCGAGCATGCCTTGTATATATTCATGTATGTACGAATGCTATATATGTATGTATATGTATGTTTTAATGTTCTAAAGCATGAGATAATGGTTCTTGATGATTTATATTTTCAAATGTGTTAATATATGCTTAGATAATCATATGTTGTTGTTCATTTGATTTTGAATGGATCTAGCATGCTATATTATTTTCGAACCATATAGTATGTTTGAAATAATTTTTGAAAATGTTAAAAATACATATGAGATGATAGAATGCTTCGATAATTTCTAAGCATGTATTATTGATCTATGTTATGATTTAAGACTATAGTATGTTATTTAAAATTTTGGAAAACCACAGCTAATTATTTCATGAATGCCGTGAGCATGTATGTACCATACCTTGGTGTATAAATTTTATTTTAAGCATGTGATGACATATAAATGCTTGATGTATTGTTTATATGTTCTATGATTTATTTAGGATTTTGAAAATCAAATGCTTGATTTTATAAAAAGGCCGTGAGCTTTGGAAAATATATGTTGATGTATGATTTTATTTTTGAACATGTAATGATGTTTTAATGCTTTAGTATATTATTTATGCATTGTGTAAATTAATTAGAATTTTGGAAATCATTTACCTATTTAAATCAAATAAGCAGCTTACAAGCTTATGAGGTGATGATTTAATTAGTTCTTGATGATTATATGATGTTATATTAATATACTATAGTGTATAAACATAGTATATAATTATTGGAATTTTGAAAGCAAATGCTAAAATAAATCGAAAAAGCCGAGAGCTTGCAAAGCTCATATGGTGACGATTTAAATTATTTTGGTTGATGTTATAATGTTACAATGTTATAATATAATGTTTATTGATGTTGGAATTTATTTAGAATTTTTAGAAATGGTTTGCTATTTATTTGGTAATTATCATAGTATTACAGTAAATATATTACATATTGTGAAATAAATAGTTATGGTGAACTATGGGTTATATAAATATTATATACTGATGTTGGGATGTTATAATAAGTATATATCAATTTTGGGAATTTTGGATGATTATTCCTATTATTTGGAATTACAGAAAATATATATATACGTATATATATAAATAATTAGCAAACAGTATTATATGAATTTCATAAATTCATATTCTGGACCATAGTGTATAATAATACACTATATTAATTTAGAAAAATTTTCAAAGGTCATTTGGTATTTTTAAACTAATTATCGAAAATTTCGATAATAAATAAGGATTTTAAAATCCTTTTTAAAACAGTTTATTAATGAAAATTAACTAAAATAATATTCTGGACAGTTTTTAAATTTTACAAAATTTTATAAACATAGATTGCTATGTTTGAGACGAACGTTCATTTTATAACGTTTTAAATACCAAAATCGCATTTTATTTATAAAAAGGGTTAATAAAAATGCGAAAATAATTATAAGTCCTTGATTTGCAAGATAAATCGAGAAATAGGACTTTACGTTTTCAAATCGATCGAATTCGATTTATAAAACAAAATTTGAAATTACTCTTCAAAAGTCGAAATCGTTGACTTTGTTGATCAATGTTGACTTTGTTGACTTTTGAGTCAAGCGTGCGATTATATGTTTATAAATACATCGATGTCGTAAGATATACTAATTGAGTATGATGCCTCATTAGTAAGAAAAGATTTCACAAATGAAATCCATATATCGAAAAATGTACTTATCGTTGAATGTATCTCGAAGAGCGAGAACAAGTCGATCGTATCGTGTTAAGGCGTATTGAATTCACTAGAATTCGGTCTACATCGATATGAAATATCGAAGTTTATCTTAGTTTTCGAAAGTCTCGAAAGACTTGAGCGACGTACTAAAACCTCGCTTTTTCGTAAAGGTGTGGGCCTTGAAGCTTGTGACGGGATTTTGACGAACAAGCGAACTGGGACTTTACAACAAACCATAGTCGGTGGGCTTCCTTTCTTACCTCAAAAGTGGGCTTCTTATCTTCAAAATGTGGGCCTTTTCTTACCCACTAAAATGTGACTTTCTTGTTATTCAAAATGAGTTTATTCTGATGCAATTCTATTTGTTATCAAATGTTTCTTGCATTACACGCCAAAAATATTTCGTTTTGTGTATGGATCTATCTGTTATGCCGGGTAGAAATTGTGGAGATAGTTGGAACTATTATATCAATTGTTGTGGTAGCATGACCTTTTTAATGTCGGGTCTGTGCTTGGGATGATAAATGCACAGCTAGGATTGGCGTGAAGGTTGGAACTTCTGTTGTGTTAACATATGCTTGCAGTATTTGTGTCTTTGTCGGGATTACGGCCGGTCACGGCGTCGTAGATGGGAGGCCTCACTCGGCGTTTATTATTTATTATTATTATGTATTGTGACTATCGTCTGGACCATACACACGAAAATGCTCGGCGAGCTATGTTCTGACGAAAATGATTTGGTAAGCCAGGCATTTTAACTAAAACCCTGTGACTTACCCAATGTTGGCGGTAATCGAATCAATCAAATGTTTTCGGCATGAGCCACTAAGTGCAATTTCTTGTACTTAGCCTGCATGTTGTTTTTAAATGTGCGGGTTGAGCTCGATGGTGATGATGGGGAAAGTGTTGAGGAGTCGGTGTCCTTGACCGATTTACTTGAATTTGTGGTTTATACCTTGAATGCATATCGTCATATATGTATTCACACTTTCATTGCTACACTCTGAACTCCTTATTTACGCTTTATGTTTTAAACTATTGAGGCCCATCGGATCGGCGAGTTTTGGGGTCCGATGGCTAAACCTTCAAAAACAATATAATATCATCCGTATTACATTCGAGCATGTTAGCTTATTGTTATGCTTCTCCATTTTATTCATGTAACCCTAAAGTACTACTCCTAGTACTAGTCGCCTCCAGTTCGGGTTGGTCGGATTGGGGTCGTGTGAGTGGTATCGAGGCGCTTTTGCTCTTTGAAAACCCAAATTCTTTTTATTCTAAGTCAGATCGAGTCCTTTGGACTTCTAGAAACCTCTTGACTCCTCTCAACACTCCATCACATCGAGCTCAATGGGAAGAGTGGCGCATTCCTTTCTCAAACTCATGAAATGAAAATTTTTACATGATTGAACAATTTGATAGACTTTTGAAGGATTTGATTATTATGAAAATTTTATGATGAAAATGAAAGTTGAGCAAGAAAATTTTTCGAAATACTTTTAGTTAAACTAATGCGATACTCAAGTATCGATATGAAAGTACATGGTGGTACTAGTTGAATAATCAACATGGGATGAATGAATCCATTTTGATATGCATATAAGTTGATTATGATTGCTATGTTGAAATCGTATTTCCAAAATTTTCAAATTGAGACATCTTTCAACTTTCAAAATTTTATTTATGATGAGCGATATGTTATCATAAGGCGAACTTAGACTCTAAGGAGCATGTTCACGTGTCGTGAAAGAACATAGAAATGCGAACTTCTTTTCCTTATGCGACGAAGAACAATAGGAAGAGTGAAAAGCGATACCCTTGAGCAGCGGACGACGGAAGACAAGCGAGAAGGATGGGCGAGGACAACCTCGACCTTTAAGGCTGAATGGCGTCGGCACTCCATCACTACTTGACACGGTGACCAGCAACACGAATCACGACATGGGCGTCACTACGGCTTGGGATGTTCAGCCTCGGCGAGAACCCGAAGATGATAGGCGTATTACGTCGACATCGTCTCGTTTTGCAATATGGCACGATCGCGCAAATTTCCTGCACTGCGCAGTAGATTTGTTTTAGCTAGATCTCTCGTTAGGACTCCGATTTACGCATGGTTTTCACCTGCGTACTCTAAACACTGATCTTCATTTGTTATGAAGAACAGAATCATAATTCTGCCTCCAGAATACGATAGAGTCCGTTGAACTCTAGTTCGAGTGTTTGGTATAGAATAAGGATCTCATAGCTCATATTAAGATGTTGTTGGCTTATGTATACGTCTGGGTAAGACTAAGAAGGTAAGTTGTGGTGAGTATTGTGCAGTATGATGTTGCCTACCTTATAGACTTGCTTGACCTTATCTAGTTGCTTCACGTTACGTTTAAGATATCCTTGCCTGCTTATTCGATGACGATAGTTGACTTATGTTAGTGTTATTCGTGACAGATGGAGGGAATGAGATATCTCGCGAGGAGGAGGATTGGACCACACCCCACCCCGGAGGAGGAGGTGAGTATATATCGCTCTAGTTGGATGTCTTGTTGGGGAAGACTTGGGTGAGTTCTTGGCATATTATCTCCGTCTTTGGAGGCGCTTGAGCTCACGGGTGGCCCGATTATAGCGGCATCCGGCGCCTTCTAGCGATACTCCCTGCACTGGGATGGATATGCTCGGGAGATATCGGGGATTACATCTACCGGGCGATGGGCAGCTACGACTTGGTGGGAGATGCGCGGGTTCGTGAGTCACACGACTTACGTATATAGCATTTATGGGGCAGCAGAGAGGACCCTACCTCCTCCCGAGAGTATACTGGCGGGATGAGTCGCGAGTGGCTTCTGAGAGGTCCGGAGGATCGACCCGGTGGTACCTCCGTGTCGATTCGGCGGGCGGACTGCTCGCTTAGAGGCGCCGCCCCGAGCCTTAGGAGGCGGTATTTCCACCCCACGCCGGACACCCGTCGTCCACGGTACCACCTCCACCACCTATGGTCCCAGCCATACCACGGTCGAGCACTTTCGCCGGACGGCCACGGATGAGAGTATCGGATACCTTCGGTATGACCCGACTCGGTATGCTACGGTCCGATTCGCCCGACTACGAGCCTCGGGCGAATCGACCACCGCTTTTAACCCCATGCGAGATATCCGATGGTGGAAAGCAATGGGCCGGACCATCAGAGGACTACCCGTATGGACATTTCGGACGGCGAAGATGATTCGGAGGAGGAGGAAGACCACGAGGAAGACACGGAATAGGGAAAGACCTCGTGAAGGCGCTGGCGGCGTTTTAATTAAATTTGTTTTGTTATGTCTAGCGTGTGCTAGCTTTTCTCTTTTCTTTTGTTGCACCTTGGTTCTAAAACTGAATTCTCTTTTTAGGCCGTGTGGGCGGGATTTATGTTTTCTGTTTACCCGCTGTTTTTGAACATCCTGCCTATGGCAGAAATTTTGGATATATATATACACCTGACCCTAATAGGGCTTTTGCGGCAAGTTATGTTTGTTAAGAATGTTATACTCTGTTTGGGATCGCTTTATGACAAGGCCAAAGCGGTGTGAGTGGATAAATGGTGTGAAAAGAATAAATGCCTAATGTTTACTTGTTTTCATAGCGGCATGCCTCAGAAGGAATCGGGCGAGGAACCCGGAGGTCGAGGGCGGGGAAGGCCGAGAGGAAGGGTAGAGTCCCGAACAAGAGCGGAAGAAATTCCCAACCACCACCTCCACCACAACCCGATCGCGGAATCGAAGAAATGTTTCTAAGGCAGAACCTCACGTCTTCAACGGAAAGGTAGCCGGAAGAAGCCGAACAATGGGTTAGGGCCATTGAGCGGATCTTTACCTTTTAAGATGCAGCGGCACGGGAAAGGTTGTCGTGTGTTACCTTCGGTGATCGGACCGGTGACACAGTGGGAGGCGGAAGAAAACTTTCACGGTGAGCATTTGGAAGAATTCTCGTGGGAGGATTTGAAGAGGGCTGTATGAAAAGTACATCCCCAAAGCTATAAGAGGAAGAAGGGCGAGAATTTTTTCTGCTAAAACAGAAAGGATATCCGTGACCGACTATGATCGCACTTTGCGAGATGTCGGTATGCTTGCGGATCTGGTGGACACCGACTTGAAAATGTCGGAAAAGTTCGAGCGAGGGCTAAGAATGGAATCGCATGTCTCTTGCTTGACCATGGAGACTGTCCTGCTGAAGCTCTATGAGCTTTAGATATAAGTGACCATGACCGAAAATAAGTCGGTGACATCTCGGTCACAGTAGTAATCTGGATAGAGGAAAAGGGGCGGGAGCCAACCGTGGAAATAACAACCGCGGAAACTACGGAGAAGCAAGTCATGGCGCTTGTGGCGAAAGGAACCCAGCGCGGCGAGGACAAGGCGGAAGAAGGCGACTTATGCTCCACCGGCAAGGGACCACATGAGCGATCGAGGACACCTCAATGCCCTCGATGCCATAGGACACACAAGGTGTGTGCACGGCAAATGTGGTAGGCTGTTACAAATGCGGGGTGAGCGGGCATTCGCCATGACAATTGCCCGATATCACGTTCGGATGTAGGCCGAAGCGTGCGGAAATCTCGACCATTAAAGGGCTATCTGACTTCAACCCAGCCACGCGGCGGTTCCGGCCCAACCCGGCAACTCGGTGGCACCCCGGCCTCAACAACAACTCCGGCGGCGCCGCAGTGGCGGCGGCCGCAACAACAAATCCCAGCAGCGGTGGCGGCTACGCGCCACAACAACAGCGGGCGACAACCACGGCGCCAGCGCCGCGGCGGCAACAGGCGAGCAACAACCGCCCGAATCAGCGGGACCGGCGCCCGTCGGCCTCGGTAGGCTCGGGCGAGCTACGCCTGCATAGGAGGCGAGCGAGCAAAACCGAGGAAACTTGGCGGTATGGGAGTTCTTCTCAACCTACTGTTATAGTATTGTTCGATCTGGTGCCGCATTCTTTTATTGCAAAATCATGCGTGAAATCTTGGGCCTTAGGTGCGAAAGATCAAGCCGAGGATATGAGAATCTAAATCGCCTATAGGAGGGATTATGGCCGTTACCCACTTTTGCTCGAACTAGAATTGACATTAGGATCACTTAAGGTTACGGCTAGCGATCTAAACATAATACCCATGGACGATGTAGACATAATCCTAGGAATGGATGGTTAGCTAAGAATCATTCCACGATTCTCTGTAAGGAAAGGAAAATTTCGTTTCACTTTAGGGACAAAAACTACGCATTTCCATGGGATCGACATGGGAAGAAGGGTGCGATAGTGTCGACACTACAAGCTAGGAGGATGATGAACCGAGAAAGGATGTCTTGCATTCCTCGTTTATTTGAGCGAAGGGATAAACCCGAGCGGGTGAAGACATTGAAGTTGTCGAGAGTTTTCGGACGTATTTCCGAAAATCTACGGGACTACCTCGATGACAACTAGAGTTTACCATCGACTTGGGCAGGATCAGCCCGGTGTCGAAGCGCCCTATAGGATGGCCCCAAAGGAGCTAGAAGAGTGAAGATCCAAATCGAGCTTTTGGATCTAGGATTCATTAGGCAGTGTTTCACCTTGGGGCGCTTTGTTTTGTTTGTTAAGAAAAGGATGGTTCTTTGAGGATGTGCATCGATTATAGAGAACTAAATAAGATGACACTAAAGAACAAATACCCTTTACCGAATTGATGACTGTTTGATCAATTGCGAGGCGGGTGTATTCTCGAAAATTGATCTTAAGTCGGGATACCACCGGTGAAAATCTGATCGACGATGTACCTAAGGCGCATTCGAACCGAGATATGGCCACTATGAATTCATAGTTATGCCATTCGGATTAACCAATGCACCGGCCGTATTCATGGACCTCATGAGCAGTATTTCATCCATTCTTTGGATAAGTTCGTTTTGGTCTTCATAGGCGATATCCTTATCTACTCAAAGAATGAAGAGGATCATAAGGAACATCTACGGACGGTTACGCAAACCTTGAGAAATGAAAGACTCTTTGCTAAGTTTAGCAAATGTGAGTTTTGGTGAAGGAAGTTATGTTCCTTGGACACATCGTGTCTGTGAAGGCATAAAGTAGATCCGACGAGGTAGAAGCCGTGCGAGAATGGAAATCACCTAAGACTCGACGCAGTTAGAAGTTTCCTAGGATTAGGTGGCTATTATAGGAGATTCATCGAAGGATTCTCCAAAATTGCAAGGCCAATAACCTTGACTACTCGGAAAGGAATCAAGTTCGTTTGGGTGATGAGTGCGAGGCGAGTTTCAAATACTCGAAGAAATTGACGGTGCACGGTTCTAGCGGTCCGGGCGGACAAAGTGCGTAGTCTATCTGAGCGCATCTAAGGCCGGGTGGGTTGTGTTTTGATGCAAGAAGGAAAAGTAATAGCTTACGCGTCCGACAACTCGGACCCCTGAACTGAACTACTGACCCGCGATTTGGAACTAGCGGTTGTAGTTCATACCTTTGAAAATTTGGAACACCATCTCTATGGTGTAAGATGTGAGATCTTCACGGATCATAAAAGTTTGAAGTACTTCTTGAACAAAGAGATCGAACATGAGACAAAGAAGATGGCTTGAATTGGTAAAGATTACGATTGTGGTATTAACTATCACCGGGCAAGGCGAATGTAGTAGGCGGCGCCTTAAGTCGTAAAACCGTACCAAGTTAGGATGTCTCTTTGTACTGAGAGGAAAAACTCGTTGAAGAGTTTGGCGGGATGAAGATTAAATTGGTTGAACCACCGGGACAATTGTGGTGTATCGCTACACTCACGCGACATCGATCTAAGAAAAAGAATTGTCGAGACGAAGGATTGAGAAAAGTTTGAAAAGATCGAGAAAGACTAAGGTCGAAGGATTGAGAATTTCAAGGCGCGGATAACGCCTTATTGTTTGAAGGTAGGATATGCGTTCTGACGGCGTGAGCTTGAGCGAGATCATGAGTGAGGCTCACGTCGCCTACACCGCCCACCAGGCGATACTAAAATGTACCGGGATCGAAGGAAAAATTTTGGTGGGAAGGCGTGAAGCGAGACATAGCTTCTTTCAGTAGAGACATTTGTCTTGTTTGTCGACAAGTGAAGGCCCTACACCAGCGTCCCTATGGGAAGTTACAACCATTAGAAATCCCGGTGGAAGTGGGACGATATAACGATGGATTTCGTTACAAGCTTACCCAAATCGAGAAGAGGAAACACGACCGTATGGGTAATTGTAGATAGACTTACCAAAGTGCTCACTTTCTACCTATTCAAAGCACTTATGGATCGATAAGTTGGCTGGTGTATGTTAAGGAAATTATCGACTACATGGAGTGCGAAGTCTATTACCTCGATCGAGACTCCAAGTTCACATCCAGTTACGGATTAGCTTACAAAGAGCTGGTACAGATTAAACTTGATCTGACATTCCACCCACAAGCCGATGGACAATCGGAGAGAACGATCAAGCGCTAGAAGATATGCTTAGGCGTAATTTTGGATCGAGGTGCAAGATGGGAAGATATTTTACCTCGATTGAATTTGCTTACAACAACGGTTATCAAGCGACGATCGGCATGGCCCCATCTGAAGCCTTGTATGGCGAAGTGTAGATCACCACTTTATCGGGATGAAGTCGGTGAGAGAAAAGTCATAGGGCACGATGCGGTGAGGAGATGATCGAAATTGTTCGACAAATTAGGATGAGGATAAAGAGGCTCGGGAGACAAAAATCTTACTGACGTCTGCGTGATCAGAGCTACTGATTTGAGGATGGAGACAAAGTCTTTCTTAAGGTCTCTCCATCAAAAGGATTGTCGGTTTGGCCTAAAGGGAAGTTGAGACCCGTTTTATAGGACCATATGAGATCTAGAGAGGATAGGTCCGGTTGCTTATAGGTTGGCTCTTGCCAAACTAGGTAATGTCCATAATGTTTTCACGTCTCGCGATTACGAAAATCGTTCACGACCCAAAGCACGTGATTCGCGAGCGGCGTGATCCTCGAGCGGACATGAGCTATAAGGAAGAACCCGCGACCATACTTGACCACAAAGTCCGGCAACTACGGAGCAAGTCGATTAGTTAGTTAAAGTCTTGTGGAGACACCACGGACGGGAAGAAGCCACGTGGGAGCTTGAAGAAGCAATGAGAAAAATACCCGACTTATTTTCCTAAAGGTATACAAATTTGGGACGAAATTTTTCGTGAGGGTGGAATGTAATATTCAAAAAAGCGAATATCGATTACGGTTTTCTAAACCGTAATTAGGGTTTAATAGTATATTATCTTTTCGACATCGAACCTTGTGATTTCGATACGATATCGTTATAGCAATTCCTTTCATAATTCACTAAGGTTGTGAATTAAAGGATTGAAATATTACGAAATAATTAGTCGATATATTTTTAACGTCAACAGCGTATCGAGCGTCGACTTTTCATGAAATTTTACGGCGGTGAAGCTTGGAATTAATTTCCATCTTAATTCCTTTATTAAAGGAATATATTTAATTAGTAAGTGTGAACTTACTGCGACCATTTTGAGATGAGTCGATTTGAGCGTTTTGAGGCGTTTTGAGCGTTAACGTCTGAGAGCGTTTTGAAAAATGAGTTTAATGCTCGGAAATTATAATAATTAATTTCCTATTATTATTTATATAATTTCAGTATTATTAATTATAAAATCAATTTTCAGTTATTGAATTCGATAATTTGATATTGAAATTTTCAAAAACCTAAGTTTATAAACTTTGGTTTTTCACATGAAATGACACTATTAAATTATCCTATGGTATCTAAACTTCATAATATGATATATATGAGTGTTATTAAGCTATGAAATCAGTTTTAGATTATTAAAATCGAAAGCAGATTTTTATAAATTCGAAACCTAATTTTCGAAATTAGGGTTTCTTATGCATTAATTAATGCTATAATTTTATCCTATGATATTATTTAATATCTAAATCATATATTATGATGTATATATGTATATTTGGATCGAAAATGGCATGAGTATCAATAATAGGTGTAATTTGTATTTTATTCCTATTTTTCTATTTTATTATCGGTATTTTCGAAAATGGGTATAGGTTGTGATTTAATTATTTTAATGACATGTATTATATATCTATGACCTATACTATGATTAATACATTGTATTGGGATAGAATAAAAATAAAATCAGCCCTAAACACCCTACATGCGCCGATTCTACCCTTCCATGCACAATGATGATGTGCCTTTTTTCTACCCAATACATGGACACCCTTTTGAACCTAGCTCAATGATAACTACACTCTCATCATTTCTGCATTTATCCTATTGGTGAGGTGTGTGAGTGTGACCGAGTGAGAGAGAGAGAGATATACATGGGAGAACCTCGCCCGTCCATTCGTTCTCTTTCCCCACGTTTTGAACACACCAAAAACACTCCACCCTCTCTAAAATCGGAACAGCGAACACCCTCTCCATTCGAGAAATTTTAGAGCTTCTCTCTCTTTCTTCCTTCTTCTTCTTCATTCCTTCTCCCGACTTGATACTATATTATTCTTGTGAACTATATCATATCAAAGGTAAACGAGGATCTCTAGTCGCGATTTTCATCTCTTCTATTACGAAAATTTCGAGCATGCCTTGTATATATTCATGTATGTACGAATGCTATATATGTATGTATATGTATGTTTTAATGTTCTAAAGCATGAGATAATGGTTCTTGATGATTTATATTTTCAAATGTGTTAATATATGCTTAGATAATCATATGTTGTTGTTCGTTTGATTTTTGAATGGATCTAGCATGCTATATTATTTTGAACCATATAGTATGTTTGAAATAATTTTGAAAATGTTAAAAATACATATGAGATGACCGAATGCTTCGATAATTTCTAAGCATGTATTATTGATCTATGTTATGATTTAAGACTATAGTATGTTATTTAAAATTTTGGAAAACCACAGCTAATTATTTCATGAATCTTGGTGAGCATGTATGTACCATACCTTGGTGTATAAATTTTATTTTAAGCATGTGATGACATATAAATGCTTGATGTATTGTTTATATGTTCTATGATTTATTTAGGATTTTTGAAAATCAAATGCTTGATTTTATAAAAGGCCGAGAGCTTTGGGAAATATATGTTGATGTATGATTTTATTTTTGAACATGTAATGATGTTTTAATGCTTTAGTATATTATTTATGCATTGTGTAAATTAATTAGAATTTTTGAAATCATTTACCTATTTAAATCAAATAAGCGAAAGCTTACAAGCTTATGAGGTGATGATTTAATTAGTTCTTGATGATTATATGATGTTATATTAATATACTATAGTGTATAAACATAGTATATAATTATTGGAATTTTTGAAAACCAAATGCTAAAATAAATCGAAAAAGCCGAGAGCTTGCAAAGCTCATATGGTGACGATTTAAATTATTTTGGTTGATGTTATAATGTTACAATGTTATAATATAATGTTTATTGATGTTGGAATTTATTTAGAATTTTTAGAAATGGTTTGCTATTTATTTGGTAATTATCATAGTATTCTAGTAAATATATTACATATTGTGAAATAAATAGTTATGGTGAACTATGGGTTATATAAATATTATATACTGATGTTGGGATGTTATAATAAGTATATATCAATTTTGGGAATTTTGGATGATTATTCCTATTATTTGGAATTAGAAAATATATATATCGTATATATATAAATAATTAGCAAACAGTATTATATGAATTTCATAAATTCATATTCTGGACCATAGTGTATAATAATACACTATATTAATTTAGAAAAATTTTCAAAGGTCATTTGGTATTTTAAACTAATTATCGAAAATTTCGATAATAAATAAGGATTTTAAAATCCTTTTTAAAACAGTTTATTAATGAAAATTAACTAAAATAATATTCTGGACAGTTTTAAATTTTACAAAATTTTATAAACATAGATTGCTATGTTTGAAACAAGCGTTCATTTATAACGTTTTAAATACCAAAATCGCTTTTATTTATAAAAGGGTTAATAAAAATGCGAAAATAATTATAAGTCCTTGATTTGCAAGATAAATCGAGAAATAGGACTTTCGTTTTCAAATCGATCGAATTCGATTTATAAAACAAAATTTGTGAAATTACTCTTCAAAAGTCGAAATCGTTGACTTTGTTGATCGATGTTGACTTTGTTGACTTTTCGAGTCAAGCGTGCGATTATCGTTTATAAATACATCAGTATGCGTAAGATATACTAATTGAGTATGATGCCTCATTAGTAAGAAAAGATTTCACAAATGAAATCCATATATCGAAAAATGTACTTATACGTTGAATGTATCTCGAAGAACGAGAACAAGTCAATCGTATACGTGTTAGAAACGTATTGAATTCACTAGGAATTGGTCTACATCGATATGAAATATCGAAGTTTATCTTAGTTTTGAAAGTCTCGAAAGACTTGGCGGCGTACTAAAACCTCGCTTTTTCGTAAAGGTGTGGGCCTTGAAGCAATGACGGGATTTTGACGAACAAGCGAACTGGGACTTTACAACAAACCATAGTCGGTGGGTTTCCTTTCTTACCTCAAAAGTGGGCTTCTTATCTTCAAAATGTGGGCCTTTTCTTACCCCACTAAAATGTGACTTTCTTGTTATTCAAAATGAGTTTATTCTGATCTGATTCTCTGTTGTTATCAAATGTTTCTTGCATTACACGCGAAAATATTTCGTTTTGTGTATGGATCTATCTGTTATGCCGGGTAGAAATTGTGGAGATAGTTGGAACTATTATATCAATTGTTGTGGTAGCATGACCTTTTTAATGTCGGGTCTGTCTTGGGATGATAAATGCACAGCTAGGATTGGCGTGAAGGTTGGAACTTCTGTTGTGTTAACATATGCTTGCGGTAGTTTGTGTCTTTGTCTGCGGGATTACGGCGGTCACGGCGTCGTAGATGGGAGGCCTCACTCTCGGCGTTTATTATTTATTATTATTATGTATTGTGACTATCGATCGGACCATACACGCGAAAATGCTCGGCGAGCTATGTTTCTGACGAAAATGATTTGGTAAGCCAGGCATTTTAACTAAAACCCTGTGACTTACCCGATGTTGGCGTAATCGAATCAATCAAATGTTTTCGGCATGAGCCCGCTAAGTGCAATTTCTTGTACTTAGCCGCATGTTGTTTTAAATGTGCGAGGTTGAGCTCGATGGTGATGATGGGGAAAGTGTTGAGGTCGGTGTCCTTGACCGATTTACTTGAATTTGTGGTTTATACCTTGAATGCATATCGTCGTATATGTATTCACACACTTTCATTGCTACACTCTGAACTCCCTTATTTCGCTTTATGTTTTAAACTATTGAGGCCCGTCGGATGCGGCGAGTTTTGGGGTCCGATGGCTAAACCTTCAAAAACAATATAATATCATCCGTATTACATTCGAGCATGTTAGCTTATTGTTATGCTTCTCCATTTTATTCATGTAACCCTAAAGTACTACTCCTAGTACTAGTAGCCCTCAGGTTCGGGTTGGTCCGGATTGGGGTCGTGTGAAATTTCAAGACTTGGTATTTATACCGCATTACTATTCAAGTCGTGAGTTGGGAAATTATATTCATGTGGCCTAAGTCATTGTGATGCATAAGTTATTATCTTTCTCATATTAATACATAGTCTTTCTTTCATTATTCCATGAAATTTTGGTTCTATTTTGGGGTAACTATCTTATTGGTCTTGTTACCTTAGAGAGTTCTTAATGGTTCTCTAATAGTAGTTAATCAATCTATAAAATTCCTGATCTTATTTTAGGTCATTGGCGTCTTCCATCTTTAATTGTTTTGTCCTTTGTCAGATTTACATTGTTTTCTTCTAAAGACATTATGTCTTGGGAGGAATATTTCTCTTTTAAGCCGAAATTTAAAAGCGTACTTGGCAAAATTTTGCCCGGCTTTTAAAGTCGTAAGACAGCCTTCGATTTTCTTTATGTTCTTTCTCGTCCTTTGAATAGATAAGAACATCATCCATGAGATTGAGATAAAATTATCTAGGTATGTGTGAAACACTCGATTTTGAGGTTCATGAGCAGGTGGTGCATTGGTTAGTCGAATGGCGTAACTATTACCTCATAGTAACCATATCTTTTGAGAACAATTCATTTCGTATTTGGATACCATTCTTCAAGACAATATAATATTACATCCTAATGCCTCGGTGAGGACTTTTCATACATTACTTACGGTCGGTCTACCGAAATGACCGATTCTGGCGTCTAGCTCTTTTACACTCAAAACTTTGACACTTCTTCACCATATTCATAAACTCCTCCAAACTCGTTTATTTTACATATTATAATCACCTCATTTTCATCATAAACCATTATTTACATATAAGTCTCATAGGATCCTAAGATTCTATGTCTTTGAATAATCTTTATCGAGTCGTACTCTCCTTGAAACTTGCCTTTCTCCAATGCGTTTTTTTCATACTTCGATGATCGTTCCTTTCGAGAGCTGGGGTCCGGTGTGTCACGCCCCCACTCCGGGTAGCCCGGTCTAGAGGGTGACTAATACTAGGAATAGTATTATATGACAAATTGGACTAAGATAAGGGTCCACATTGGATATAACTAGCATGCGTAATAGGGCGTGAGATAATAATTCGATAGTTGAAAGGTTTAGGCCGTGAGACCCAAAGATTAAGCGGTGATCGATGGACCTCAATAGTATAAACGATAAACATAATGTAAAGAGTTTAGAGTTTAGCGGCGAAAAGTGTGTGAATACATATATGATGATATGTATTGAGGTGAAAACAAATCTAAATAAGCGATCGAGGACAGGACTCCTCAACACGGCATCCATCATCACCATCGAGCTCAACTGCACATTTAAAACAAATATGCGGGGCTAAGTACAAGAAATTGCACTCGGTTGACTCATGCGAAAACATTTGATAATATTTGAACTACTGTTGCCGATATCGAGTAAGTCGCGAGGGTTTTAGTTAAAATACCTTGTGCTTACCAAATCATTCGGTTAAGTAAACATAGCTCGGTAGAGCATTTTCTTGGTGTGTATGGTCCATATCTCATAGTCACTGATACATAATAATAATAAATAATAAGCGTCGAGAGGAGGCCTCCCGTCTGACGCCGTGACGGCCGTAATCCGTCTGCGCGCGATCTCTCTGCAAGCATATTATAACACGGTATAGTTCGACCTTCACGCCAATCTAGCGGGCATTTATCATCCGACACGGGACGACATTTTAAAAGGTTTGGTGCTACCACAACAAATGATATAATAGTTCAACCATCTCCACAACTACCGGGCAAGCAGATAGGATCCATACACAAAACAAAGTATTTTTGGCGGGTAATGCGATAAAACATTTGTTAAGCAGTTGTAGAATAAGTCGTAAATAAACTCATTTGGAATAACGATAAAGTCACATTTTAGTGGGGTAAGAAAAGGCCCGCATTTTGAAGATAAAAGCCCTTTGGACTATGGTTCGTTGTAAATCGAGTCTAGGTTTGTTAAATGCGTCGAATCCGTTGCAGCGTTTGCGTCCACGCTTTATGAAAAGCGAGGTTTTAGTCGTCGCTCAGTCTTTCGAGACTTTCAAAAGATAACCGATATTTTATATCGGCGTGAATTAATTCCTCAAATGAATTCGATATGCTTTCAAATCGTTATTTAATTGAATTATTCTCGTTCCCGAGATCGTTCGATTATTTCGGTTCTTAACGTATAAAACTAAGCGTTTTAACGAATGAGCACGTTTCTCGATATAAAGTTTCATTTGTGATTTCCTTCCTTGCTAATGAGGTATTATACTCAATCGGCACATCTTACGGCAAGCGGCGTATTTATCGAGCGTATAATCGTATGTTTGACTTTAAAAGTCAGCGAAGTCGACCGATCGACAAAGTCGGCGATTTTGACTTTCGAATAGTAATTTCTTACTATTTCGTTTTATAAATCGAATTTGATCGATTTGAAAGCGTAAAGTCCTATTCTCGATTTATCACGTAAATCGAGGACTTATAAGTAATTTCGCATTTATTAAACCTTTTAATAATTAGAAATGCGTATTTTGATTTTAAAGCGTTAACAACCTAACGTTTGTCTTAAACATAGTAAACTATGTTTATAAAATTTTATAATTTCAAAATATGTCCAGAATATAAATAGACATATATTTTATTAATAAACTGAATTAAAAGGATTTTAAAACCACTTTTTAATTATCGAAAATTTTGATAATTAGCTTAAAAATACTAAATGACTTTTGAAATTTTTCTAAATTAATATAGTGTATTATTATACACTATGGTCCAGAATATGAATTTATAAAATCCATATGATATTGTTTGTGGTTTATTAGTATATTTACATATATATATTTGGTAATTCCATATAATATGGAATAATTATCAAAATTCTCAAAATTAATATACACATAGTATAATATCCCAACATCAACATATATCATTAATATAACATATAGTCCATAATAAACATTCATTCCACAATATATAACAATATTTACGGCAATTTCAATTTAATTACCCAATAATTAGCAAACAATTTCTAAAATTCTAATTAAATCACAACATGATTAAACATTATATTATAACATTGTAACATCACAATATCAACCAAACCAATTGAAATCATCACCATGTGGAGCATATATGCTCTCGGCTTTTGATTTAATTATGGTATTTGGTTTTCAAAATTCAACAATTATATACTATGTTTATACATTATAGTATAGTAATATAACATCATTTAATCATCAAAACCAATTAAATCATCACCTTATGCACATAGTGCTCTCGGTTTTTTTGATTTAAATTAGGTATTTGATTTTAAAAATTTTAACAATTATATACTATGTTTATATACTATAGTATAACATCATAACAATCATCAAAACCAATTAAATCATCACCTTAAGAGCAACAAAGCTCACGGCTTCTTTGATTTAAATATGGTATTTGATTTCCAAAAATTCTAACAATTATACACTATGTTTATATACTATAGTATAACAATATAACATCATAACAATCATCAAAACCAATTAAATCATCACCTTAAGAGCAACAAAGCTCACGAACTTCTTTGATTTAAATATGGTATTTGATTTCAAAAATTCTAACAAAATCATACAATACATAAACAATATATTAAAGTATTAATATACTATTGTATGGTCAAAATAAAATTATACATCAACATATACAAAACCTTGAAGCTCTCGGCATTTTCAAATAAATTTGCATATGGTTTCAAAATTCTAAATAAATCATAAGCCATATAAACAATACATTAAAGCATTAATATGCCATCACAAGCTTAAAATAAAATTTATACACCATGGTACACATTTAAAAGCTCACGGTAATCTTAAAAAATACCTAGGGTTTTCTAAAATTTTCCAAATCAAAACCATGGGTTATAAACATGATAATAAACAATAATCCATCACTAAAATGTTCAAGAAGTAATCGGTCACCCTATGCTATTTATAAATTATTTCAACATCTCATATGGTTGAAAATCATGAACAAACACTAGATCCGTTTAAAAATTTTATAAACAATACCATATGTTTATTCTAACATATATTCACATATTTGGAAATAAAATCATCAAGAACAATATATCTCATGCTCAAGAACATTAAAACACATATGTATACATATATAGAACATTCGAACACACATATATATATACGAGGGCATGCTCGATTTTTTGGGATAAATGAAGATATAATCGGTACTTAAGGTCCATGTTTACCTTGGAATGATATAGGTTCACAAGAAAATGGTATGGTATCAAGGTTTGGGAGAAGAAATGGAGAAGAAGAAGGAGATGAAGCTTTGAAAATGGGGAAGATGGCTCGGTCATTGCGGGTTTTGGGAGAGGATGGAGAGTGTTTGATATGTGAGAGTGTATAATGAGGGAAGGAAGTGAAGAGCCCTTCCTATAGCCTCTCCTCCCCATTTACACGGCACCACACTCATCCCCAATGGGAGAGTTGCAGCCCAATGATGAGGGTGTAGTGATCATTAGGCTAGTGTTAAAGGGTGTCCATGCATTGGTCGAATAAAGTGAATCCATGCCTTGTTTAATGGGTGCGGCCGGTAGATATGTGGGTGTTTAAGGGTGGTTTAATTTTTGTTACACATTAACACAAGGTATTAATCATAGTATAGGTCACAGATGTATAATACATGCCATGAAAATAATTAAAACCAACATATGGCACATTTTCGAAAATACCGATGGTAATTAGAAAAAAAAATAGGAATAAAAATATACATCACACCTATTATTGATATTCATGCCCAATTCGATCAAAAATACACATATACATCATAATATATGATTTAGATAATAATTAAAAGCATAGGATAAAATTTATGCATTAATTAAATGCATCTGAAACCCTAATTTTTATAATTGGGGTTGAAAATTATATATAAGCACTATCGAGATTATATGCTCCAAAATTGATTTTATAGCTCAATAAAATTCATATATATTATAACATATAGTTTAGATACCATATGATAATTTAATGGTGTCATTTCATGTGAAAAACCATAGTTTAAAAACTTAGGGTTTTCGAAAAATTCAATATCAAAATATCGAATTTTAATAGTTAAAAATTCGATTTAATTAATTAATAGTACTTAAATTATATAAAATAATAATAGAAAATTAATTATTATAATTTCTGAGCATTAAACTCATTTTACAAAGCGTCTCAGGCGTTGGCGTTAACGTCTCAAAGCGTTCAAAATTGACTCATCTCAAAATGGTGGTAGTAAGCTCGTACTTACTTTATAAATATATTCCTTTTAATAAAGGAATTAAGATGAAATTAATTCCAAGCTTTACATTCGGAGATTTCCATAAAGGCGGCGTTCGATCTGCGTTAGGCGTTAAAATAATCTTGTCGTATCATTTCATAAATTTCATTTCCGTAATTCACAATCCTTAGCGAATTATAAAAGAATTCGTTATAACGATATCGTATCGAAATCACAATATTCGATGTCGTAAAAAAATATCTGTGAAAACCACAATTACGGGTTTAGAATCCGTATGTCGTATGTTCGTTTCTTTGGAATATTACATTCCACCCCTTACGAAAAATTTCATCCGAAATTTGTATACCTTTAGACAAACAAATGGGGTATCGTTCTTTTATCGCTTCTTCAAGCTCCCCGTGGCTTCTTCGCGTCAGTGGTGTTCCACAAACTTTGACTAACGGATTGACTTGCTCGTGGTGTTGGACTTTATAGTCGAGGATTGCCATTGGTTCCTCTTCGTAGCTCATGTCGGGCTTGAGAATCACGTCGTCTTGGTGGATCACGTGCTTAGGATCTTGAGCGTATTTTTGCAATTGTGACACGTGAAAAATATTATGCACGTTCCTAGGTTTGGCGGAAGGGCCAACCTTTAAGCTCTTGGACCTATCTCTCTAGGATCTCATATGGTCCTATAAAGCGGGGTCTCAACTTCCCTTTTAGTCACGAACACGACGATCCCTTTTGATGGAGAGACCTTAAGAAACACTTTATCTCCATTTTCAAATCGTAGTTCGGATCTCAGCGTATCGGTAAGATTTTGCCTATCTTGAGCCTCTTTGATTCTCATCCTAATTTGTCGGACGATCTCGATCATCTCGTTCCTTTGCATCAGGCCTATAACTTTTCTCTCACCGACTTCATCCCGATAAGCGGTGATCTACACTTTGCCATCTGAGGCCGTATGGGGCCATGCCGATCGTCGCTTGGTAGCTATTGTTGTAGGCAAACTCAATCAGAGGTAAAATATCTTCCCATTTTGCACCTCGGTCCAATATTACTGTTCTAAGCATATCCTCTAACGTTTGGATCGTTCTTTCCGATTGTCTATCAGTTTGTGGATGAAATGCCGTACTGAAATTGAGTTTAGTACCCAATTCTCTCTGCAAGCTAATCCAGAATCTGGATGTGAATTTGGAGTCTCGATCAGAGGTAATAGATTTTGGCACTCCATGTAATCGTATAATTTCCTTAACGTACAGCTGGGCCAACTTATCAGATCCATAAGTGCTTTGAATAGGTAGAAAGTGGGCACTCTTGGTAAGTCTATCCACAATTACCCATATGGCTGTGTTTCCTCTTTTCGATTTGGGTAAGCTTGTAACGAAATCCATCGTTATATCATCCCATTTCCACTCAGGGATTTCCAATGGTTGCAACTTTCCGTAAGGTCGTTGATGTAACCCTTCACTGTTGGCAAACAAGGCGTTCTCTGAAGATGCTACGTCTCGTTTCATGCCTTCCACCAAAATTTTTCCTTGGTCTTGGTACATTTTAGTGCTTGCTGGGTGGGCGGTGTAGGGTGTGTCGAGCCTCACTCGATTTCATTTTGAAGCTCTGCGTCGTCGGGGACGCATATCCTACCTTCAAACATTAAGGCGTTGTCTGCGCCTCTTGAAATTCTTAAATCCTACGGACCTTAGTCTTTCTCGGATCTTTTCAACTTTTCCTCCATCCTTTGTCTCTCGACAATCCTTTTCTTAGGTCGAGATGCCGGTGTGAGTGTAGCGACACGACTCCAATTGTCTCGGGCGGTTCCACGATTCAATCCTCGTCCTACAAAACTCTTCAACGAGTTTTCCTCTTGTATAAAGAGACATCCTAACTTGGTATGGCTCTTACGACTCAGGCGTCAGCTACTACATTTGCTTTGCCCGGGTGATAGTTAATACCACAGTCGTAATCTTTTACTAATTCTAGCCATCTTCTTTGCCTCATATTCAGATCTCTTTGTTCGAAGAAGTACTTCAAACTTTTATGATCCGTGAAGATCTCACATCTCACACCATAGAGATGGTGTCTCCAAATTTTTAGGGCATGAACTACAGCTGTTAATTCCAAATCGTGGGTTGGGTAGTTCAGCTCGTGGGGTCTGAGTTGTCGGGATGCATAAGCTATCACTTTTCCTTCTTGCATCAAAACACAACCCAGTCCAGTCTTAGATCGTCAGTATAGACCACATACCCTTGTTCGCCACGGGCTGCTAGGCGGTGCCTTGGTCGATTTTCTTTGAGTATTTGGAAACTCGTCTCGCACTCATCGATCCAAATGAACTTGATTCCTTCCGAGTGGGCTGGGTTATTGGCCTTGCAATTTTGGAGAATCCTTGATGAATCTCCTATAGTAACCGGCTAATCTGGGAAACTTCTAATCTCGTCTTTGAGTCTTTGGTGATTTCCATCCTTGCACGGCCTCTACTTTGGTTGGATCTACTTTTATACCTTGATGAGACACGATGTGTCCAAGGAACATAACTTCCTTCACCAAAACTCACATTTGCTAAACTTAGCAAAGAGTCTTTCGTCTCTCGGGGTTTGCAAAACCGTTCGTAGATATTCCTATGATCCTCTTCATTCTTTGAGTAAATAAGGATATCATCTATGAAGACCAAAACAAATTTATCCAGAAATGTATGAAATACTTTGTTCATGAGGTCCATGAATACGGTGGTGCATTGGTTAATTCGAATGGCATAACTATGAACTCATAGTGGCCATATCTCGGTTCGAATCGATCTTAGGTACATCTTCGGACCGTATTTTGGTGATGGTATCGACTTAAGATAAATTTTCGAGAATACACCGCTCCTCGCAATTGGTCAAACAGGTCATCAATTCTAGGTAAAGGGTATTTGTTCTTTAGTGTCATCTTATTTAGTTCTCTATAATCGATGCATCCTCAAAGAACCGTCCTTCTTCTTGACAAACAAAACAGGCGCTCCCCAAGGTGAAACACTAGGCCTAATGAAACCTAGATCCAAAAGTTCTTGGATTTGGATTTTCAGTTCCTCCAGTTCCTTTGGGGCCATCCTATAAAGCGCCGACCTTTGGGGCTGATCAGAGCTCCAGTCGATGGTAAACTCTAGTTGTCTATCGGGAGGCGATCTGGTAGGTTCTCGAAATCGTCAGAAGATTCTTGGACAACTTCAATGTCTTCTACCCGCTTGGGTTTATCCTCTTCGTTTAAATAAGCAAGGAATGCATGGCATCCCTTCTCGTTCATCATCCTACTAGCTTGTAGTCGATACTATCGGAATCCTTCTCCCATGCGATCCCGTGGAAATCGTAGCTTCTTGTCGGGAAAGTGAAGCGAAATTTTCCTTTCCTTACAGAGAATCGTGGAATGATTCTTAGCTAACGATCCATTCCTAGGATTAAGTCTACATCGTCCATGGGTATTATGTTTAGATTGTTAGCGAGAACCTTAAGTGATCCTAATGTCGACTCTAGGTTCGAGCAAAAGTGTGTAACGATCATAATCCTCCTATAGGCGATGAGATTCTCATATCACGGCTTGACTTTTCAGACCTAAGGCCCAGCATTTCTCGCATGATTTTGCAATAAAGAATGCGGCACCCGTGTCGAACGATCTTATAACGGTGGGTTGAGGAGAACTCCATACACCAAGTTTCCTTGGTTTTGTTAGATTCTGCCTCCGATCTGGCGTAGGCTCTTACTGGCCATTTGAGAAATTTGACGGTTGGTCTGGTTGATTCGGCGGCTGTTGCGGGCTTATTCTTGCCATTCTTGGCGTTGGCGCGGTGGTTGCCGCCTCTGTTGTTGTTGAGGCGGTGGCCCTTCTTGATTCTGGGGTTGTTGTTGTGTTCTTTGCCATTGTGGTTCTTGCACCACTTTCTGGGGTTGTTGCCTTTGGAGTTCTTTGGGGTTGGGGTTGGGCTATTCTTTGGTGGGGTTGGTGTATAGCCCTTAGTGGTGAGCATTGCCGGCTGGTTCGACCTTATATCCGAGCGTGACTTTGGGCAATTGTTGGCGTAATGCCCGTTGCCCCGCACTTGTAACGACTCGCCACGTTTGCGTGCACACCTTGTGTGCTCTATGGCATCTAGGGCATTGAGGTGCCCTTGGCTGCTCTGTGGTCCACTTGCGGTGGAGCATAAAATTGCTCTCTTCGACTTTGTCCTTGTGGCGCGCGTTTCCTTGCCACGCGCTTGTGACTTCGTCCCCATAGCTCCGCGGTTGTTATTCCGCGGTTGGGTTCCCATTCCTTTTCCTCTATCAGCGCATTTGTGTGCGAGGCGACACCGACTTATTCTCGGTCATGGCGCCTCAATGTCTAAAGCTCGTGCGAGAGCTTCAGTGTGGATAGGTCTCCATGGTGGCAAGAGACATGCGTATCTCCATTCTTAGCCCTGACCTGAACTTTTCCGACATTTTCAAGTCGGTGTCCACCAGTTCTGGTGCATATCTCGACATCTCGTAGAAAGTGCGATCGTAGTCGGTCACAGTCATCCTTTCTTGTTTTAGCAGGAAAAATTCCTGCTCCTTCTTCCTCTTATAGCTTTTAGGGATGTACTTCTCATACAGCTCCCTCTTGAAGTCCTCCCATGAGAACTCCTCCAGTTGCTCAGCAGTGAAGGTCTTCTTCGGCCTCCCACAGTCGGTGGTCTATCGGTGGAAGGTAACACTGACGCCTTTCTGTGCCGTGCATCTTAAGAAGGTAAAAATCCGTTCAATGGCCCTAACCCATTGTTCGAACTTCTTCAGGTTGCCTTTCCCGTTAAAGGCAGAGGGTTACATCTTAGAAACATTTCTTCGATCCTACGATCGGGTTGAGGTGGAGGTGGTGGTTGGGGAATATCCTCTTGCTCTTGCTCGGGATCCTACCCTTTCCTCTCGGCCTTCCCGACCTCGACCTCGGGTTCTTGCTCCGGATTTCTTCTCGGAGGCATCGCTATAGAAAACAAGTAATCATTAGGCACTTATTCTTTTCACAACCCAACATACACCAACACTATTATGGCCTTATTGTAAAGCGATTCTAAGCAGAATATAACACTCTTAACAAACATAACTTGCATAAAAGCCCTATCGGGGTCATGTATATATATATATCAAAATTTTACGCCATAGGCGGGATGTCCAATACCAGCGGTTATCTGAAAAAAATATAAGTCCGGCTACTACGGCCTTCCAAAAGTTAAGGTTTCTAAATCAATCACAAAAATTTAAACATAGGAAAGGAAAACAATGAAGCTTAAACACAAAAAAATTCTCCTTAAGCTTCATCGGGGTCTACATCATGCGTCTTCCCACTACTCTTCCTCCTCGGGATCTTCCTCTTCCTCGGAGTCGTCCTCACTGTCAGAAATATCCATGCGGGGTAGTCCTCTGGATGGTCCGGCTCCATCGCTTTCCACCATCGGTATGTCTCGCATGGGGTTAAAAGCGTTCGTCGCATTCACCCGATGCTCGTAGTCGTGGCGGATCGGGCTGTAGCCATCTGCGAGATCTGTTACCCTCATCCGTGCCGTCCGACGGAAGTGCTCGACTGGTGGTACGGCTGGGACCATAGGTGGTGGAGGTGGTACCGGTGGATGTACGGGGTGTCCAATAGGTAAGGGTGGGAATACAGGCTCTCCCAAGGCTCTAGGGCGTGCTGCCCTCTCTAAGCGGGCAGGCCTTCCCTCGTCAAAAAGAAATGGAGGCACGGCGGGTCAATCTGCCTCGGAACCTCGTGTATAGCCATTCGGCGACTCATCCCGCCAGGTATACTCTCGGGGAGGGAGGTAGGGTCCTCTCGGTGCTGCCCCGTATATACTGTAGACATAAGTCAGGTGACTTACAAATCTAGGTAGGTCTCCCACGGTCGTAGCGCCCATCGCCCGGTAGATGTAATCTCCGATATCTCTCGGGCATACCCATCCAGTGCGGGGAGTATCGCTAGAAGGCGCTGGATGCCGTCATAATCATTCACGCCGTGGGTTCGGGCGTCTCTCCAAAGGCGGAGGTAATATGCCAAAAACTCACCCAAGTCTTCCCTAACGCACATCCGGTGGGCGATAAATACTCACCTCCTCCTCTGGGGTGGGGTGTGGTCCAATCCTCCTCCTCGCGAGATATCTCATCCTCCATCCATCACGAACAAAACAAACATAAATCAACTATCGTCATCTCAAAAGCAGGCAAGGATATCTTAAACATAACGTGAAGCAACTAGGTAAGGGTCAAGCAAATCTATAAGGTAGGCAACATCATAATGCACAATACATACCACAACTTACCTTCTTAATCTTACCCAAAGCATACATAAGCGATAACATCTTAATATAAGCTACGAGATCCTTATCCTATATCAGACACTCGAACTAGAGTTCAACGGACTCTATCGTATTCTGGAGACAGAATTAGGAATTCTGTTCTTCATAACAAATGAAGATCAGTGCGTTAGGAGTACGCAGGTGAAAACCATGCATAAATCGGAGTCCTAACGAGAGAGATCTAGCTAAAACAAATTTACTGCGCAGTGCAGGAAATTTGCGCGATCGTGCCAAAATGTAAATCGAGACGTATGTCGACGTAATACGTCTACCATTTCGGGTTTTAAGTTGAGGCTGAACATTCTGAAGCCGTAAGTGACGTCCATGTCATGATTCGTGTCGATGCTCACTCATGTCGAGTAGTGATGAAGTGTCGGCGTCGTTCATCTTTAAGGTTGAGGTCGCCTTGTTCATCCTTCTCGCTCGTCTTTCGTCGTTCGAGCTTGAGGCCATCATCGCTTTCATTCTTCCTATCGTTCTTTGTTCTCGTAAGGAAAAGAAGTTCGAACTTCTATGTTCTTTCACGATATATGAACATGCTCCTTAGAGTCTAGGTTAGTCTTATGATAACATATCGTTCATCATAAACAAAATTTTGAAAGTTGGAATAAGGTCTCAATTGAAAATTTTGGAAATCTGATTTCAACATAACAATCATAATCAACTCATATGCACATCAAAATGGATTCATTCATCCCATGTTGATCATTCAACTAGTGCCACCACGTATTTTCATATCCGTACTCGAGTACTTGCATTAGTTGACCAAAGGTATTTTGGAAAAATTTACGCTCAACTTTCATTTTCATCATAATAATATTCATCATAACCAAATCTTTCAAAGTTCTTCCAATTTGCTCAACATGTAAAAAAAATAAAATTCCATTTCATGGTTTGAGAAAGAAATGCGATTACCTTTTTCCGGTTGAGCTCGATGTGATGGAGTGTTGAGGGAGTCGGTGGGTTACTAGAAGTCCGGTGATTCGACCTAGACTTAGAATAAAAGGGTTTTGGGTTCACATAGAGCAACAATGCTCTGATACCACTCTGTCACGCCCCCACTCCGGGTAGCCCGGTCAGAGGGTGACTAATACTAGGAATAGTATTATAGGACAAATTGGACTAAGATAAGGGTCCACATTGGATATAACTAGCATGCGTAATAGGCGTGAGATAATAATTCGATAGTTCAAAGGTTTAGGCCATCGACCCAAAGATTAAGCGGTGATCGATGGACCTCAATAGTACAAACGATAAACATAATGTAAAGAGTTTAGAGTTTAGCGGCGGAAAGTGTGTGAATACATATATGATGATATGTATTGAGGTGAAAACAAATCTAAATAAGCGATCGAGGACACGGGACTCCTCAAACTGACCTCCATCATCACCATCAGAGCTCAACTGCACATTTAAAACAAACATGCGGGGCTAAGTACAAGAAATTGCACTCGGTGGACTCATGCGAAAACATTTGATAATATTTGAATTCTGTTGCCAATATCGAGTAAGTCGCAGGGTTTTAGTTAAAATGCCTTGTCTTACCAAATCATTCGGTTAAATAAACATAGCTCGGCGAGCATTTTCTTGGTGTGTATGGTCCATATCTCATAGTCACGATACATAATAATGATAAATAATAAGCGTCGAGAGGGCCTCCCGTCTACGACGCCGTGACCGCCGTAATCCCGTCTGTTGTGCGGTCGCTCTCTGCAAGCATATGTTAACACGGTATAGTTCGACCTTCACGCCAATCCTAGCGGGCATTTATCATCCGGCATAGGACCCGACATTTAAAAAGGTTGGGTGCTACCACAACAAATGATATAATAGTTCCAACCATCTCCACACCTACCCGGCAAGCGGATAGGATCCATACACAAGCGAAGTATTTTGGCGGTGTCTGATGAAACATTTGTTAAGCAGTTGTAGAATAAATGCGTAAATAAACTCATTTGGAATAACGGTAAAGTCACATTTTAGTGGGGTGAAAAGGCCCACATTTTGAAGATAAAGCCCACTGGACTATGGTTCGTTGTAAATCGAGTCTAGGTTTGTTAAATGCGTCGAATCCGTTGCGGCGTTTGCGTCCACGCTTTATGAAAAGCGAGGTTTTAGTGCGTCGCTCGAGTCTTCGAGACTTTCAAAGATAACCGATATTTTATATCGGCGTGAATTAATTCCTCAAATGAATTCGATATGCTTTCAAATCGTTATTTAATTGAATTGTTCTCGTTCGCCGAGATCGTTCGATTATTTCGGTTCTTGCCCGCTTAAGCGTTTTAGCGTATGAGCACGTTTCTCGATATAAAGTTTCATTTGTGAAATCCTTCCTTATAATAAGGTTTATACTCAATCAGCACATCTTACGCCTTGGCGTATTTATCGAGCGTATAATCGTATGTTTGACTTTAAAAGTCGGCGAAGTCGACCACGGTCGACAAAGTCGGCGATTTTGACTTTCAAATAGTAATTTCTTACTATTTCGTTTTATAAATCGAATTTGATCGATTTGAAAGCGTAAAGTCCTATTCTCGATTTATCACGTAAATCGAGGACTTATAAGTAATTTCGCATTTATTAAACCTTTTAATAATTAGAAATCGTATTTTCGATTTTAAAGCGTTAACAACCTAACGTTTGTCTTAAACATAGTAAACTATATTTATAAAATTTTTATAATTTCCAAAATATGTCCGAATATAAATAGACATATATTTTATTAATAAACTGAATTAAAAGGATTTTAAAACCACTTTTAATTATCGAAAATTTTGATAATTAGCTTAAAAATACTAAATGACTTTTGAAATTTTTCTAAATTAATATAGTGTATTATTATACACTATGGTCCAGAATATAATTTATAAAATCCATATGATATTGTTTATCGTTTATTAGTATATTTACATATATATATTTGGTAATTCCATATAATATGGAATAATTATCAAAATTCTCAAAATTAATATACACATAGTATAATATCCCAACATCAACATATATCATTAATATAACATATAGTCCATCATAAACATTCATTCCACAATATATAACAATATTTACGGTAATTTCAATTTAATTACCCAATAATTAGCAAACAATTTCTAAAAATTCTAATTAAATCACAACATGATTAAACATTATATTATAACATTGTAACATCACAATATCAACCAAACCAATTGAAATCATCACCATGTGGAGCATATATGCTCTCGGCTTTTGATTTAATTATGGTATTTGGTTTTCAAAATTCAACAATTATATACTATGTTTATACATTATAGTATAGTAATATAACATCATTTAATCATCAAAAACCAATTAAATCATCACCTTATGCACATAGTGCTCTCGGTTTTGCTTTAAATTAGGTATTTGATTTTCAAAAATTCTAACAATTATATACTATGTTTATATACTATAGTATATGATATAACATCATAACAATCATCAAACCAATTAAATCATCACCTTAAGAGCAACAAAGCTCACGGCTTCTTTGATTTAAATATGGTATTTGATTTCCAAAATTCTAACAAATATACACTATGTTTATATACTATAGTATAACAATATAACATCATAACAATCATCAAAACCAATTAAATCATCACCTTAAGAGCAACAAAGCTCACGGCTTCTTTGATTTAAATATGGTATTTGATTTCCAAAAATTCTAACAAAATCATACAATACATAAACAATATATTAAAGTATTAATATACTATTGTATGGTCAAAATAAAATTATACATCAACATATACAAAACCTTGAAGCTCTCGGCATTTTCAAATAAATTTGCATATGGTTTCCAAAAATTCTAAATAAAACATAAGCCATATAAACAATACATTAAAGCATTAATATGTCATCACAAGCTTAAAATAAAATTTATACACCATGGTACACATTTAAGAAGCTCACGGTAATCTTAAAAAAAATACCTATGGTTTTCTAAAATTTTCCAAATCAAAACCATGGTTTATAAACATGCTAATAAACAATAATCCATCACTAAAATGTTCAAAGTAATCGGTCACCTATACTATTTATAAAGTTTTCAAAATTTAATTGACATCTCATATGGTTGAAAATCATGAACAAACACTAGATCCATTCAAAAATTTATAAACAATACCATATGTTTATTCTAACATATATTCACATATTTGGAAATAAAATCATCAAGAACAATATATCTCATGCTCAAGAACATTAAAACACATATGTATACATATATAGAACATTGAACATACATATATATATATACGAGGGCATGCTCGATTTTTTGGGATAAATGAAGATATAATCGGTACTTAAGATCCATGTTTATCTTGGAATGATATAGGTTCACAAGAATATGGTATGGTATCAAGGTTTGGGAGAAGAAATGGAGAAGAAGAAGGAGATGAAGCTTTGAAAATGGGGAAGATGGCTCAATTGCGAGTTTTGGGGAGAGGATGGAGAGTGTTTGATATGTGTGAGAGTGTATAATGAGGGAAGGAAGTGAAGAGCCCTTCCTATAGCCTCTCCTCCCCATTTTACACGGCACCCACACTCATCCCCAATGGGGAGAGTTGCAGCCCAATGATGAGGGGTGTAGTGATCATTAGGCTAGTGTTAAAGGGTGTCCATGCATTGGTCCAAATAAAAGTGAATCCCATGCCTTGTTTAATGGGTGCAGCCGGCGCATATGTGGGTGTTTAAGGGTGGTTTAATTTTTGTTACACATTAACACAAGGTATTAATCATAGTATAGGTCATAGATGTATAATACATGCCATGAAAATAATTAAAACCAACATATGGCACATTTTCGAAAATACCGATGGTAATTAGAAAAAAATAGGAATAAAAATATACATCACACCTATTATTGATATTCATGCCCAATTCGATCAAAAATACACATATACATCATAATATATGATTTAGATAATAATTAAAAGCATAGGATAAAATTTATGCATTAATTAAATGCATCTGAAACCTAATTTTTATAATTGGGGTTGAAAATTATATATAAGCACTATCGAGATTATATGCTCCAAAATTGATTTTATAGCTTAATAACATTCATATATATTATAACATATAGTTTAGATACTATATGATAATTTAATAGTGTCATTTCATGTGAAAACCATAGTTTAAAAACTTAGGGTTTTGAAAATTGATATCAAAATATCAAATTTTAATAGTTAAAATTCGATTTAATTAATTAATAATACTAAAATTATATAAAATAATAATAGGAAATTAATTATTATAATTTCTGTGCATTAAACTCATTTTTCAAAGCGTCTCAGGCGTTGGCGTTAACGTCTCAAAAGCGTTCAAAATCGACTCATCTCAAAATGGCCGTAGTAAGCTCGTGCTTACTTTATAAATATATTCCTTTTAATAAAGGAATTAATATGAAATTAATTCCAAGCTTTACACTCGGAGATTTCCATAAAAGGCGGCGTTCGATCTGCGTTCGACGTTAAAATAATATTTGTCGTATCATTTCATAAATTTCATTTCGTAATTCACAATCCTTAGCGAATTATAAAAGAATTCGTTATAACGATATCGTATCGAAATCACAATATTCGATGTCGTAAAAAATATATCTGTGAAAACCACAATTACGGGTTTAGAATCGTAATCGTATGTTCGTTTCTTTGGAATATTACAAGCTGCTCCCCGTTTCTTCTTCAATACCAGAAATTGGTGTTACCTTTATCGAGAAAGTATGGTTGGGTTGGTAGCGGTAATTCTCTTAATCCATGAGGCGATAAGATTTTGTCCTTTTGCCTACAAATACATTTACGGTACCATTGATGGCACGGGGCGTGGGCGGCGTTTGGAACATCGGTACAACCATTCCTTTATGCCGTGCTATGTAACTTGCGAGGTCCGGGACAAGTACTCGTAGATGTCGTTCCTACGCATTATATGTATACTTGAGCACATTGACAAATCTGGTAAGTCGCGAGGCTTTGGAATTTTATCATGGAGAAAATATTGTCTTGATATTCCTTTGCAAAATTACGCGATCTGTTGGTAAATAAGCGATAAGTCGTTGGATACCATCCTCGTTTGTCACTCTATAATTACGAGCATCCTTCCAAAGATGTAGGAACTTCCCACAAAGCTGTCTAAATCCATGCCTAGTTCATAATAAAAGAGCCGTGCGCTCGTGTGAGTTACAAACTTGTAGGACTTAGGGTTAACTTTTTACTCGTCAGACTCCCTTTTTCTTGACATCTGTAAACAGATAGTTCTAGATAAGTCTGACCTGAATTAAGCAATGGAGGGAATTTTTTTTTTTAAACAAGAAGGATCTCTTAAAGAATTATACACTTTAAGACATATATAACCTGTAGATGACTCATGACTCTTATCTTAATACCCATTTTACGTTTACACCTTCAGTCGTATATCGCACTAAATTTATTCGCATATGCGAATAATGGGTACTAATATCTTGTCGCGTAAAACCTTTTAACGAAAAGGCTAAGCCCGGGTCACTAATCACGTGAATGCCAGCCATTTTCGAAACTTCTTATCTCTAAGATTTTATCTCGTTCCACATATATATAATGATCCAAATCATTGGATAGAACTTTAGGCGATTCTAGGTTCAATTCTGAGCTTAATTAACACTTGCGATGGTCTAATTCTCGTATAGGTAAGGGATTTTCATTTCTTGATTTGCTTACCACGAATTGGGTTCTATCGCCTTCGCTTTGCTGTGCGATGTTAAAAGCGAAGCACCTATATCGAACAAGATCTTACGGTATTACGAGAAATTTTCCTCACACCTATCCCGCCTTTTGGTTCTGTTTGATCTGTTTTCGATTGGGAAGTATAGGCTTTGGTCAACGGTCTTTCCGTTTATTGAAGTAAACATCTATTTCATATGTACTTGTCCTTTCCATTGGGACATCATGTTCCCTTGCTATGGCCTTCTGTTGCCTCATTCACTTTATACTTCTCGGTATTAGTATCGTTATGCTTTTACTAATAGCATTCGTGGTTAGGTCTACATCAACCTATCCTTTGATATTGATATATTTCAATAATGAAATCTTATCGTAGAGATCGCCATGTCTCTATCACTATCATTCATTCCTAATCCGGTATGAATGATTGATTCCTTTTTCACTTTATCGATCTTAGGAGTATATTTCTCATATATTCTTACTTTAAACTCTTTTCCAGAGAAGTCCTTGTACTGGCCTTTAGCGCCATCGTTTGTAATATCCCTTTTTGGATATAGTCATTTCTTCTTAATCTTTTATTGATTCATCGTGCAATTTCGCATAAGATAAAATCCTTTGTCCACTAGGGACGTATTATACTTTTGCCTTGACGTCAAAAATCTTTACCATTTTCTTGACATTCAATGAATGCTTCATTCCCATGTTAGAGATACTTAATATCCCATTTTATTGATCGTCACAAAAGTATGAGGGATAATCGTCCAATTAGATTCACCTTAAAGTCCCTTAATGTGAATCTCTTCTTGTGTTCTCTTGGATGTATTTCCTTTGCAAGATCTATAGAAGCTATCTTGCTTGTTAACTATTAAGTTACACAAGACAAGCATTTTGGGTGATCATAACTTAGGGTATTAAGATTTATTTCAAAATAATGAATCTATTTCTTAATCCGTTTCTTTACTTCAAGGGAATTACCTTACTTATCGAAGTCATAACATCTTTGAGGCTTATATCATATCATGAACTATCTACTTGTATAGTTCGTAATTTCTTCTGCTATTTTTGACTTTTGTCCATTTTCTTGAGCATGGTATCTGAAAGTAATCTTACTTTCGTTACATTTTGTTTCTCACATTCAGGGTTAGAATCGTCATTATTGTCGTATGGCTTGGTAAGGTAATACATTTGTACACCATAACTTAAAGTCCAAGCATCTCATTGCAATGTCTTGACTTTGGAATATTTCCTCCATACTTGATTTACATGCTAGGGATATCTTAGCTATTCACACATCTCGATGATTATGATCTCTAAATCTTATTATCATTCGTCCAACCAAGTTTGATTACTTGGAATCGATTATGCTCAAGCATAATCTCATTGATTAATTATAAGGTGAGATCTATTTTACGGGATGCTATCACTTCTTTATATATATATATATATATATATATATATATATATATATATATATATATATATTCTTTGAAAAGAATATCTTTCATGCATCTTCATTCTTTTTTTAAACATGTCCAACCTACTAACGAGGTTTCAAGGACATCCAACTATCTTAAAGATAAGTTGTAATCGCTCTCGTCATGACATAATGAGGGAAATTCATATCCCACAGATAGCATATACTTTTCTTTACTTTTACTCTTTGCATTCAATGCTAAAGAGTATCTTATTCATAACTTTGTTATCATAACAGTCGTATGATGGTATAACTTCACTGTTATCATTCTTTGTTAACCCCATCAAGGTCATCACATCATGTGTGCCATAGGAAGAATATCTCGTCTCATCGAGATTTTCTTTACATCATAATTTCTTGATGTCTATCACTTTACTGATCTGAAACTTTTAGGTGACTGAGATAAGTCAACCTATTTCATGCTAGACATTTATCGCTTTACTAATTCGCTCTTAGGTGACAAGGTAAGTCAACTTTCATTTTACTTGATGGTTTCAAGAGTCGAGAAGAAATTATCACGACTACTTACAGGAGGTACTGTCTCACCCATCAAGATAACATCTTTTCAATGTTTGAATCAATATGCTCTTTGGACTGAAGAAATGGGGATCTAGGGTCCGAAGACCAGAATGACGACTACTGAGATTTCTTTGGTCATATGGGCTGGCCAGACCCGTCACAATCATATTCTCAGTCACACAAGGCTTTGGGTTCAAAAGGACACTTTGAAAATTTTTGGGTTGGAAGTTTTCTTGAAGAAGTGAGAAACTGAATGATTTCTCAATTGGAACTAGGTCATAGAGTTAAACTTAACGACGAAATTGGGTAATGAATAGAATTTTGAAAACTCATATACCGTAATAGGTCATCAATAAAGGTTCTCGTGTGTGTCGGGGCTCCCTGGTATTCTTGAAATCTTACTTTCTTTATAAAATTCTAAGGTCCGTATCATACTATAACGTTCTTACTCTATCTGATCATAGATCTAACTTCAACTGATTCTCGTGAATTCGGAGTAGGAATCCGAATTTGGTCCTTCATAAGAAATGAATTTCAGTGCATTAGGGACACGTGGCGAAAACCATACGTAAATCGGAGTTCACACTATCGAGAACTAGTCAAAACAAAATCACTGCGCAGTGCAGGAAAAATTTACGCGCGCTCGTGCCGAGGTCATAAGCGATGCCGACGCCAAGGTCGTACATGCCGTTACCGATGCCGAGGTAGTACAGGGTACTGCCGACACCGAGGTCGTACAGGCTACCAAAGTCGACATGTCAAAGTCGATATTACAAATTCCCGAAGTCAGAGTCGAATATCGCACATACTGAGGTCGAACAATTTTGTATGAATCCTTTGCTTTTCTTCACTCAAGATGGAATGAAGTTCTCAAATCCATCATTACTCTTGTTCTTGTAATGGAAGGAAGTTCTTACTTCTATGTTCTTTCGTAGAAAGGGATCATGCGTCTTATAAGGTCTACGTTCTGTTGAACTAGCATGCTCATCATCATAATCAACTTTGAGATTGAAGTAAAACTTCGAATATTCCTACGTAGCTCATTTGTACGCACGTATTTCGTTGAATTTAAAGAATTCAACATATCATATTTGACAATTCAATGTCCAATCTCAATCATTTTAAAACATGAATAATCATAACTTTGTTCATAACAATGAACCCTTATTGAATTTCAGGAATTCAAACATTTCATCTTTGGCATATCGAGCCAAACTTTCTCATATCATTGTCATCATCTTTCTTATATCTTCCTTCTTTTCATAACTTTCTTGACAAATCATTTGTCATAACATTCATTCTCAACCTTTCTCATAGTTTTCATTTCTTTTGAAAGATCATATCAATCATCATCCACTTCACAACATAATATTTCATTTGCAACATTTGTAATAACTTCCACCTTAAATAAATTCACATAACTTTCATTTCACTTGAAAAAATTATTTCACTTTCACACTTTTCGTTTCAAAATCGAGAAAAATCATGTATCTATCATAAATCAAATCCTTTAAGTTTTCCTTAAATATGCAGTCTCATACCTGCATATTGTGGGAATCTCTTTTACTTCAAAACTTTTGCTAAGAAAACATTTCCATCATTTTTCACTTTCAAACTCTGAAAAGAAAATCATTTACCTCATTCCAGTTGAGCTTGATGTGATGGAGTGTTGAGCATTGTCAGCTGATCTCTAGAAGTCTAATGACTCAATCTAGACTTAACCTTAAAGAAGATTTTGGGTTCAAGAGCGAACCGCTCTCATACCACTCTGTCACAGCCCCACAATCCTAAGTACGGATTAGCAGGGATTATAACGATAAACATGAATGAACAAACATGGAGACTCTCTTTAATAAAAGCGTAATACATCGACAAGTATGTTCTTGGACTTTAGTACATAATTTAAGTTCTAGCGGCGGAAGACATGTGATATGTATATATGGCGATGTATTATCAAGGTATAAACTTTTCGGCGACAACGGTCTAATGCTCAACCTTTGCTCCATCCATCATCGCTCAACTTTGCATTTAAAACAAACATGCGGTGAGTACAAGAATGCACTCAATGGACTCATGCGAAAACATTTTATCATTTGAAGATTACATCGCCACATCATGGTAAGACACAAGGGTTTTAGTTGAAATGCCTTGTGCTTACTAAAATCATTTCATCATTTCTCAAAATCATCGCTGGCGGGCATTTTTACGTGTGTATGATCCATATCCCTTAACATCCTTTCATCATAACATCATAGTCGAGCGTCGTGAAGGAGGCCTCCTCTGACGCCGTGACCGTGTGAATTATCCTTACAAACACACGGTCACCTTTGTGTACACGTTAATCTAGCGGTATTGTCCTTGGCATAGGATCCGATATCGATTTTCATTCATAAGTTGGGGCGACCAACAACATTCATAACATCTCATAACATCTCATGGATAGGATACATACACAAAACATAAACATTTTTGGCAGGTAATCTTGTAAACATTTTATCAACAGTTGAAATAAGCATTGTAATTAAATATTTCAGAAGCATTATATTTTTTAGTAGAGTAAAGCCCACCTGGACTGTTGATTGTCTTAAACGATTTCTTGGACGGTAAGTCCTAGGCTTAGCCTATCTATTCCTGGACTTGAGGTTTTGGAGTTGAAATATCCATCGGGTCTTAGAACCCATATTTCTACTTTAGTGTATATCAAGGTATGATATACACTCAATTGAGCATGTAGGGAGCACCTAGTCGAACATTTCACGTTAAGGCGTGCTAAAGTAAAAATATCGTATTGTGTCATTTTATCATAATTCGTGCATCTATTAATGTTCTAACGCACCTTGCGACATAACATAATGAATGCATCAATTACTAGCATGTTAGTCACATAAGGTATATTTCACATAGGGAGTTCTATACTTAGTCAAATTTTAAGTGTTTGAAAATCAGCAAAACAACTTAAATTAACCCAGTGACATACTTTGACGATTCATAACTCTTGATTCAAAATACGTATGGCCGCACAAAGACACATTCTAGAAACCTCTAAACATGTACTACAAGTTCTAAGAAGGAATTCAATCCAAAAGAGTCGTGGTTCTGGAGATATAGGGTCTCAAAGTGGGCAACTCAACTGATTTCTATACTTAGAAAATTTTTCAGGATTTCCAGATTCAGCTTAACGACGAGGGGTTTTACGAGGTTCGTAACGTTTGACTCACAATGCTAAAATGACTGCAGGCTACCAATTTGAAACCTTGTAACAAGAACTACATGTTTCATGAAGACCATCTTGGAAAATATCGATGCATCGAGAAATACATAAGCCCAAAGTTGACTAGTTGGAAAGGACAACATTCAAGTAGGTGACTTTGGGTCAGTGAAAGGTATATCTATAAAACTTGGTTTGAAATCAAACTTTTCAGATCACAACTAGACATGGTAAGGAACATTTCTTATGAAGAAACCAAAGTCAAAATCGGACTATAAGCGGCTTGAACATCTCACGTAAAAGTCGTACACGAACAGATTGATTAACATAGAAATTTACTAAAGCGGTTTGTCCAAAAGGCTTCTTGTAATCGTCAACTTTAAAAATTCACCGTGAGTAGCAACCAATCATATTGAAAATCCACTTAAGTCTAGTTTAATCCAGAAAAAGCCTAACTCAATGATTCAAAATAGATTGGGAGATAAAAATATTTTACCACCAGCTATCACTCCCGTGACAGTTTTGTGCAGTTAGCTTGTAAAATCTGGAATAAATGGTAAAAAAATTTAGAAAATTCTGAAAATTTACATGAGTCTTCTAGACATGCTAAATTATGTTTATGCCCAATTTTAGAGTTTTATAACTAGCCAAACTTAAAACGAAAGCCACAGACCGTGGGAGATGAACAAGGCAATTTCACAGTTTTGTGCAATGCTTTTGAAAAATACGATTAAAATAGTAAATCAAGTTTTATTGACTTGCAATTTTACAGAGGCATACTAGAAACATATAATTTCAACATATTAAAATTTCACATTCATAGGACCACTTTAACTTATTCTATTAATTTTATAAAATTACTATTCGTCCAGATCAATAACATGCAATGATCAAAAGTCTTGAATCTACTTATTAAATCAACATGCAATCATATATAAGCACATACCCATCATAATAAGCATATGGACATCTATGCATGTGTATGAATCAGTCATCCCTATGATCTAAGGAGGTGGTATCTACCTTAGTCACGAAATTGGCGAGAGAATCGAGAGGGATGGAGAGTGGTGCAGGGGTGTCCTCTTTGAGGAGCCTTGATCATTCTTGCCGTGAGATGAAAGTGGAAGCTCTTGGCCCCTTGCAGACTTTAGAGAGGAGGAGAGGAGGAGTCGGTGGGTAGGGAGTGAGAATGGCTGAAGTTTGGGGAAAGTATGGTGGTAGTGGGGGTCTTATGGGTGACAATTGTCACCCTTAATACGTCATAGTTGACACCACACACTTCAACCTACACACCACACATATGCACGAAAATTATAAGTATATATACACATATATCTGATTTTAATGTTTAGTTAGACTTTTTAATTAATCCAATGTCACTTAGATACATGTAATAGGAAATATCAACAAGATAAACTTGTATACATAAGTGTATAGTTTTAGGCTATTACATTATGCCAATGGGTCAAATTTTATTTTCCATGCCAAACATTGATATATGTTATAACATATAGTTTAGATGATAATTAATATCATAGGATAAATTAGTGGCATCATTTTATGCGATAAAAACCGAGTTCGAAAATTAGGGTTTTCGAACGTTTGAAAAATTGGTCACTATTAAATCTTGATGATCTAGCATTGATTTAATGCTAAATAATACTGTAATTACATATAATAATCATAGGAAATTAATTTCTATAATTCCTTGATCAATAAATTCACTTTTCGTTTCGTCTCTAAACGTTAACGTTTGAAAACGTTGCAAAACGTTCATTATTGACTCATCTCGAAAAGGTCGTAATAAAGTCGTAATCACTTTATTAAAATATTCCATTAACAATGGAATTTAATTCTAAGCTTAATTGCTTAGAAAATTTCATGAAATTTTAATTATCGATCTGCGATCGGCGTTAAAATAATCTGGCGATACACTTTATAACATTCTATTCTTTGATTCACAAATCTCGGTGAATATAACATAGGAATTCATTCCTTCGTAAACAATCGAAATCATTATTCGATATCTTACTGGTTGAATAACTTAGTGAAACTCTAATTTACGGGTTTTAAGTACCGTAATTAGGCATCTAATCTGCGGGATATTACGAACATCTAAAACGGTCTTGCAAACCTTGAGAGTTGAGCGACTTTTGCTAAGTTTAGCAAATTTGAATTTTGGCTGAAGGAAGTAATGTTCCTTGGACACATCGTGTCTGCGAGAAAGCATTAAAGTGGATCCGACCAGGTAGAAGCGATCTGAGGATGGAAATCGCGAGAACACGAATGAAATCGAGTTTCCTAGGACTAGCTGGTTATTCTGGGAGATTCATCGAGGATTCTCCAAAATTGCAAGGCCAATAACCCGACTACTCGAAAGGAATCAAGTTGATTGAATTTGAAGAATGTGAGGCGAGTTTTCAAAACTTCGAGGAAAAGTTGACAAGTGCACAGTGCTAGCAGATTCCGGAAGCCGACAAAGAGTATGTAGTTTATACTGGATGCTTCTAAGAATGGGTGGGTTGTGTTTGATGCAAGAAGGAAAAGTGATAGCATATGCGTCCCGACAACTCGGGCCACGTGGTGAACTATCGACTCGCGACTTGGAACTAGCAAGTGATGGTTCATGCCTTTGAAAATCGGAGACACCGTCTCTATGGAGTGAGATGTGAGATCTTCTGAGATCATAAGAGTTTGAAATACTTCTTCAAGCAAAGAGATCTAAATATGAGACAAAGAAGATGGCTCGAACTAGTGAAGGATTACGACTGTGGTATTAACTATCACCCGGGTAAAGCGAATGTAGTAGCCGACGCCTTAAGTCGTAAGAGTCAAACCAAACTAGGATGTCTCCTTACATAAGAAGAAAACCTCGTTGAGGAGTTTGAAAGAATGAGGATTGAATTGGTTGAACAACCGAGAGGCGATCACGAGTTGTATCGCTACACTCACATTGACGTCCGACTTAAGAAAAGAATGGTTGAGAGACGAAGGATGGAGGAAAAGTTAGAAAAGATAAGGAAAAGGGTAAGGTCCGAAGGATTAAAGAAATTCCGGGAGCCTTGGACAACGCCTTATTGTTTGAAGGAAGGATATGCGTTCGGACAACGCGAGCTCAAAATGAAATAATGAGTGAGGCTCATGATACACCCTACACCGCTGAGCGGTACTAACATGTACCAAGACTAAGGGAAAAGTTCGGTGGGAAGGCGTGAAATGAGACATAGCTTCTTCGTGAAAATTTGTCTTACTTGCCGGCGGTGAAAGCGTTACATCAATGACCCTACGGGAAGTTACGATCGTTGGAAATACCAGTGGAAATGGGATGAGATAACGATGGATTCGTTTAATTTACCCAAATCAAAAGAGGAACACCGCTATATGGGTAATTGTTGATAGACTCACAAAGAGTGCTCACTTTCTACCAATTCATAATACCTATGGATCGACAAGTTAGCCCGGTACGTAAAGGAAATTATCGACTACATGGAGTGCAAAATCTATTACATCGATAGAGACTCCAAGTTCACATCAAGATTACGGATTAGCTTACGTAAAGAATTGGGTGCGAAATTGAACTTGACGACATTTCACCCATGCAGGTGATGGGCGATCGGAAAGAACGATTCGAGACACTAGAAGATATGTTGAGAACGATAGTGTTGGATCGAGGTGCAAAGTGGAAAGATGTTTTACCCTTATTGAGTTTGCCTACAACAATAGCTATCAGCGACGATTAGTATGGCCCGTCTGAAGCCTTGTATGGCGAAATGTAGATCACCGCTTTATTGGGATGAAGTGGGTGAGAGGAAAATAATAGGGCGAAGCGTTGAGCGAGATTATTGAAATCGTCGACAAGTTAGGCAAAGAATAAAGAAGCTCAAGATAGGCGAAGTCTTACGACACGCATAGATCGAGCTACAATTTGATAATGGAGATGAAGTGTTTCTTAAGGTCTCTCCATGAAAGGGATTTTCGGTTTGGACTAAAGGAAAACTAAGACCCGTTTTATAGGACCTATGAGATCTAGAGAGGATAGGTCCGATGCTTTATAGGTTGGCTCTTCATGAGTCGGGGAATGTACACAATGTTTTCCACGTGTCACAACTAAGAAAATACGACACGATCCAAAACACGTGATCCATCAAGGCGGCGTGATCCTTAAGCCAGACATGAGCTATGAAGAAGAAGCCGCAGCAATACTCGACCATAAAGTTCAGCAATCACGAAAACAAGTCAATTTCGCTAGTCAAAGTGCTGTGGAGACATCACGGACAAGAGGAAGCCACGTGGGAACTTGAAGACGCCATGAAAGAACGATACCCCGAATTATTTCTCTAAAGGTATGCAAATTTCGGGACGAAATTTCTTTTAAGGAGGGTAGAATGTAATATTCCGATGAAACGAAAACCTATTTACGATATTTTAAACCCGTGAATTAGGGTTTTGCCGAGTCTTATTATTGAAAGACATCGAATATTGATTTCGATTCAGTAACGAAGTAACGAATCTATTATTATATTCACTGATAATTGTGAATTAAGGATTAGAATGTTATGAAATAGTTCGGCAGTATAATTTTAACGTCGATTACGTATCGAATGTCAGAATTTCATGAAATTTTCTAAGCAGCGAAGCTTGGAGTTAAATTCCTATATTAATGGGATATTATTTATAAAGTAAGTATGAGCTTATTACGACCATTTTGAGATGAGTCGATTATTAACGTTTTGAGGCGTTTGACGTTAACGTTTAGAGATGATTTGAAAAATGGGTTTAATTATCGTGAAATTATAATATTTAATTTCCTATGATTATTTTATATAATTAGAGTATTATTAAGTATTAAAATCGATGCTAAAGCATGAAGAACTCGATAGTGATCATTTGTTAAAATTGAAACCCTAATTGAATTTTGGGGTTTCTCATGAAATGATACCATTAATTTTTCTTATGATATAATTTATTATCTAAACCATATGTTATGACATATATATGTATGTATAGCATGAAAATGACTTATGTACCCTTATGAAATGAAAGGAGGCATGACTTACGTTTATGAGCATATTCATGCAATTTTTGTGTATATTTTACTATGTGATGTTTTAATTATTCAATTGACATGTATTTTATATCTATCACGCCCCAATTCCCGAGGAAAGGCACAGATGCCGGGGTGTGATTAGGGGTGGGGGTTAAGCGGGGAAGAAGGGAATACATATAACATACATGATGAAGATGTGACCATGATATCGGACGACATCTCCTCTATAACTAGGACATATCCTGAAGGGGAGTGGTGCACAAACAATCCACCAACCGAATAATATCGATACCATAATTTCGAAACATGATCTTGGTTTATAATAAGTAATGCGAGGAAGCAAAATAGCATTACACACCATTGACTAGACGGTCGACCACATAGCATGCTCATATCGAGACTCACAGCATAATAACATAACAAATCTTGTTCCCAATCAGAAAACAAAATAAGGGACAAGAATACATCAATATCAGAGTACGTATATAACACAACATCGCGGAAGCATAGCATGAAGAACCCGACTCCACCCTCGGCGTCACCCGTCCAGCCCTCCTCCATATGTGAAAAGATTTGAAAAAGAGTTTGGGGTGAGTACTAGCGCACTCAGATGGGGTTTTATCATAAATCAAAAGAATCATGATGCCGTGTTCAGAGCACTTACCTTAGAAGGTTTTAAAGCGTAAATCCATTTCTAAGTAAGCAAAATAGATTTTCATTTTCGATACGATCTGTTATTACTGTTATTCCCATCATAGAACCATGAACCACGGCTCGGAATGTATCCTGCCAGCCCAAAAGTGTCCGGCCGGACTATTTCATCCACGTTGTTCCATATCGATCATTCATTCATTCGTGCACTATGGGTGGCCACCTACACATAGTCGCCGTGACCGTCGAGGTAGCTAACCTTAACACACACATCCTGCGTGTACACAATCCGAGTTAGTCCTAACTAAGTCGGATTCGATCATTACCCTTTTTAACGTTGGTGGACCAACACATTCTCATACCACATTGGATATACCAATCTCGGATAGGATAACAACAAAACATAAACATTTGTGATCGATAACATTTCATGTGATAATATTTCATAAAGCTTTGTAAATCATGCTTTGAGTTATGCATAACATTTTGTTTCAAGAAAGCCCACCGCTAATCAAAGCTAGTAAGTCTAAATGAGCAGGGTGTGGTTGTTCTTCCTCACCTACTACGTACGATCAAACCCTTCATAAGAAAATAACCTTTCTTAGATTCTTTCTATCGATCGAAGGTCGTTTATAAATTATGACTTAAAGTTCCCACTTAGGGTTTCTTTATGATTTCATGTGATTGTTTAAGATAATTTTTATTATCTTTCATTCTCAATTCCCAAACTATATTACTTCATCGTTCATAGGTGAACTTCAATTATGAATCACATATTCCGAGTCTATCCTCGACTCTTAACCTTAGTTTTATTCTAAGCGTTATTACGTTATAGATTGTCGATAATCAAATTGTGATTGGTATATTAGGATATTCTCAAGCCACTAACTAGTATTAACAATTATAGTTACGTCCTAGTAGGTTAATGCTTGACGACTTGTCGTATTAGCACGATAAATAAAAGAGGAGTATTGACTTATGATTCAAGTGAGCACATGCTATCATGTAAGTAAGTATTAACTCGACTTTTGGGACATAAGGATCGACATCTTATGTTCTAATCTTTGCTTACACATTACGACATTGTTTGTTTCTCTTAACTCGTCGGAGATTATATAAGTCGTATAATCGTTATTTGTTATCGAGTTGTTTTAACGCTCAATCTAATATCGTATTGGGTTGTCGTTATTGAGTATTAACGTTGTAGCTTCGGCTTTTGGTTTTCTAACTTAGGAACTCACGTTTGAATATCCTTTTAATAGTTGCAAACCCTAATTTATGTCTAACTTGATTCTCGTTGATTCATTCTTAAGTTATCGAAATTGGTCAACTTCTTTTTGATTCTCGTACATATAGTATTATGTTGTTTATGTTTGGGGTTTTGGTTTGTCGGTACAACATAAACATAAACATTCAACACCCAACAATACCATACACAACATAAACTATACTAAAGCATTAGAAAACCATAATTTCTAACATAATATACAATCATTGTGTATGTGTGCATAAATGTTCCATTCATTCACCATAATCACAACCATTTATTCTAAGCTTATAATTTCACTATCATAGCATTATTTAACATTAGAAGTAAGCCCATACTTAGCCATTTTGTTACGTTTTCGATAATTAGCAACAATTAGCATATGTATCCAATAAATTCCAATAAAATCATGTTATACTCCTATCATAATATAGAGTTTAATTACCAACTCAATATCATCATATAAAATTTCAAATCATAGGTTAAAACATATAGTTTTCGGTAATCACCATTTAATGAGCTTTGATGTTCAATAAATTCCAAAAAAATTATATCATGCTTATACGATATACTAAACATGAAATATCATTTCATATCATGCATTAAAATTTAAACCCATGCTTTTCACCCTTATATATTTTCGGTAATCACATATATATATACATACTCAATAAATTTCATTCCTTCACAACATGTTTATATTGTGCAATAACATGTAATATTAACATTAAACATCAATTAATATTTATAATATGAACCAAATGCTTGGAATTCCTTTTGTCCTCACACATATTTTACATATATGTTCAATAATTCCCAACAATGCATATTAGGTTCATATTATTTCTACACATAACATATCCTATCATTTTCAACAAATGAAATCAAATAAATCCTTAGATATATACATATAGTTTTCGGTATTCAAAGGAAAATAGGAGTAGTGTCTCAAAAATTTCAAGATTAATATATGATGTTCATATCATATATTAAACACTATATCTCAATTATTTCTCAACAAATAAAATCAAACAATGGCTTAAAAATACTTAAATATATTCGCCCATTTTGAAAAATAGGAGTAGTGTTTCAAAATTTCGAGATTAATATATGATGTTCATATCATATTTTAAACACTATACCTCAACTATTTTCCAACAAATAAAATCAAAATACAAGAAAATTCTAAAAATATTCTGAAAATTATGATATTTATTCTACATGCTCCTAATACATTAACAAGCAACAATATCAAATAATATTCACAAAAGCATGCTTTATCACATATAAAAGAAATAAATCATAAATTGAAAATTATTAAACATGCTCCAAAAATTCTGGAATTTTAATTACAGCCTTAGAACATCATTCTAAGCATTTTTGATTCATGGCTTGAGAGCATTTTTCATTCAAAAGTCTCGAAAAAAATTGAGGAGCAAACTAGGGTTTTTTGTGAAATAAATCAAGAAAAATCTAAAAAAAACTTCTACTCCATTACAAATGGATAGAATGATGAGTAATACCTTTTTATGGTCTTAGAATTTTGAAAATGAGAGAGAAAATGAGTTCCAAAGGTTGTGAGGCTGTAATGGACGGTTCACACACTGTATTGGAAGCATAAAGGGCTGTCATTACTCATTTGGGGTGGTCTTGGTGGTAGTTGGGGGAAGGATTGGTCAAATTACCCGTTTTGGCATGTTAATATCGACTCTTTAAGTTTTAACGCGCTTTCGATTGATTTCTGGGAACCTTAAGGTTTTATTTTATTAAATAGCCTTTAAATGACTTATTTCAATGTTTATAAAAATTTCATGAAGTTCGGACGATGTCCGATAACTCAATTCCGAGTTATCGCGGAAAAACAGCGTTCGACGATTAAATTATGCTCATTCAAAATTCTATTGAATTCTTGAGCTTTCATAATTTATTTGATTCTTATAAATCATATTTTATTGATTTAGACACTTGGTTCGAGTTTCGGATCGTTCGGATCAATTTAGGGTTTTCCCGGTATATTTTTCCCAGCGTTCGGTTAAGTTCTTCAGGAATTTCTTTCAGAAATTGATTCTTATAATTTCTAAATTCATAATAATATATTACTTCATGATTTTAATTGTTATCATTAATTATCATGGTTAGCACGGACTGGAAGTTGATCCGGCTCGTAAATAGTGCTTTTAAGACTGACCGGGCAAGTATGCCCGAAAATTCTCATTCTTTGGCTTCTCACATGTTTTCGTGAGAGGATTCTAGAAATAAAATATTTTTTTCAAGATTCATTCTCGATCTTCCATTCTATGTTCAGGCTATTCAGAAAACCCTAATCCGGTAGGACTAGTCATTAGTTTTTGATTTCTCTAGTTTTAGATCTCCGAATTGATTCTAATTCATTTTGTTGGTTACCTTAAACATAATTAAGGTCTAAGAACCACAAATAAGAGATTTAAACATCACTAATAAAAGTTTTAAATTTTTCGGGTTATTACAATCAGTGTCCATGAGTTATGGTGTAAGATGTTTACTACCTTATGACTTAAGGTGTAGAGTTCTTTAAGAAATCCTTATTGTTTAAACTACCTCTATCGCTTTAGTTTAAGTCTGGCTTATCTAGAACTATCTGTTTACAGATGGCAGGAAAATGGAGTATTACGGGTAAAAGGTTAACCACAAGGCCTACAAGTCTAGAGCTCACACAGGAGTATCGACTCTTTTATTATAAACTAAGCACGGATTTAAGACCATTTTTGGTGGAATTTTTGCACCTTTGGATGGATGCTCGTAACCATGGAGTGATAGATGAGGATGGTATACAATGACTTATCGTCGTTTTCAATGATTAGCGGGATTTTGCGAAAAAATATCAAGAGAGTATATTGTCCAGGTAGAAAATTCCATAGTTGTGGATGATTTACCAGGATTTGTCAACTAGCTCAAGAATACATATAATGCGTATGGAACGGCACCTATGAGAACTTGTCCGGGTCCCCGGCAAATTACACAACATGATAAAAAGGAATGGTTGTACCCTGATGTTCCAAACGCCGCCCCACATCCTGTGCCTTTAATTGTACCTGAAAGAGACAAGAATGTCCAAAGGACAGGATCTTACCGCCCTCGAGGATTAGGGGAATTACCGCTACCAACTAAACCTTACTTCTGGTATCAAAGAAGAAACAGGGAGCAGTGTGACCCCTGGCTCTTTAAAAGAGATAGATCATCGGATATATGAGACAAAAACGTACCTAGAGACAGATAAATTCCCAAGTGAGGAATACGATTCCGACAAAGGGCACTTGGAGACATAGAATTCTAGGGTAATATGAGACTTATATGTAGGTAGTGGATTATGTTGTAGATGATATGGTTAAAATGTATAAAATAAACGTAGTGGGTATATTTTGTTCAAATATTGAAGTGGTGTCAAAATTTTGGTGTAGATAGAACAAGACGCCATATAATCAGTCGGCTTGATAAACCAATCCTCATAATTAATTCATGGAAAGTCCTCATGGAGGCATTTTGATGGTATATGTTACATGGTTTTTGTAAAATGGTATCTGATGTACGAAACGAATTGTTCCGAATAAGATATGGCTACTATGAGATTATAATTATGCCATTCGGACTAACTAATGCACCAGCCTTACTAATGGACCTCAAAAATCGAGTGTTCCACGCATACTTAAATAAATTGACTTAGCCTTGATAGATGACATCCTCATCCATACAAACAACGAGAAAGAACATAAAGAATATCGGAGGACTGTCTTGCGGACATTTAGAACCGAACACATTTTGCCAAGTTTAGTATTGTGAATTTCGGCTTAAAGAAGAAATATTCCTCAGGCACATTGTGTCTTTAATGGGAATCAAAGTGGATCTGGCAAAGGATAAAGCAATGCCAGAATGAAAGTTGTCAATAACCTAAAATGAGAGCAGGAATTTCTTAGGTAAATTGATTACTATCGGAGATTCATTAAGAATTCTCTAAGATAGCAAGACCGATAATACAACTACCCCAAAAGAAAATCAAATTTATATGGACCAATAAATGTAAGGCCAGTATTAATGTAGGAGGAATAATAGCTACGCATCCTGATGACTTAGACTACATGAATAGAATTACCCCAACTCACGATTTGAAATAGCAGCAGCAATATACATACCAAAATTTTGGAGACATTACCTATATGGAATGAATTGTGAGTTTTCACAAATCACAAAAGTTGAGATATTTCTTCGAGCAAAGAAATTTGAGAATGAAATAGGAAAGATGGCTCGAATTAGTAAAAGATTATAACTATGGTATAAATTACCACCTACGGAAGGTTAATGTAGAATCTAATGCCTTAAGTTGTAAAGAACTCGGTCTAAGTTATGATGTATCCCTAAAAGAGAAGAAAACCTCGTTAAAGAGTTTAAGAAAAAGAAGGTCGAAATAGTTGAGATGCCAAGATCAATCATGAGCCGTATTGCCACGCTCACAAGTATGTCAGATTTGAGGAAAAGGGATAATAAGAAGAATACGAGTTAAGAAGAGGAATGAAGGGCTGAAGGATTTTAAAGAAACGTCGGACAATGTCATATTGTCTAAGGAAAGGATATATATTTCGAGCAATAATAAGCTTAGAAATGAAATCATGAATGAAGCTCATGATATTCCTTATATTACCCAACCTGGTAGCATCAAGATATATTATGATTTACGAAAAAAGTTGGATAGTAAAGAATGAAATGAGATATAACCACATTTGTCGAGCATTGTCTCGGTTACCAACAAGTGAAAGCATTGTATTAATGACCTTATAATGAGTTATAATCTCTAGAGATATACAAATGAAAATGGGATGACATAACAATGGATTTTATGACGGGTCTTACCAAAGTCATAAAGAAGTAACACTGCTATATGGGTAGTAGTGGATTGACTCATCAAAAATGTTCATCTCTGCCTATTCAGATGACTCATGGATTTGATAAGTTAGCCCTGTCGTACATAAAGAAAATCGTATGTTTACATGGGGTACCAAAACCTATCACTTCAGATAGAGATTCCAAGTTTACCCCTAGATTTTTTACTAACTCACTAAAAGGAGTTAGACACGAGATGAACCTTAACATAGATGTTCACTCACAGATAGATGAACGATCAAAAGGACAATCTGACGTTTAAGGATATGATGAGAACATTAATGTTAAATCGAGGTGCAAGTGGGAACATGTTTTACCACTTATTAAGTTCACCTACGACTATAGCTGTCAAGCAACGATTAATATAGCTCATATGAGGCATTATATGAAGAGAAATGTCAACCACCACTTTATTATAACAAAGTAGGTGAGAGAAAGTATAAGGTCCTGACAATGTAATTGAAATGATTATGATATCTGTCAACTTAGGCAAAGAATAAAAGAAACTCAGGACGGACAAAAGTCTTACGCTGAGACGCGTAGATCTAAACTGCATTTTGAATGCGGGAAATAAAGTTTCTCCAGATTTCTCCATCAAGGGAAATTATAAAGTTCAAGGTACAAGGAATATTGAGATCACGATTATAGGACCTTACGATGATAGGCCCAGTAGCCTATAAATTGGTACTTCCACCAAATTTGGGGAATGTACGTAACATTTTCCACGTGTCACATTTAAAAAGGTATGAAAATGGTCCAAAACACGTGATCCATCATGATGACATTATTCTTAACTCAAATATGAGTTATGATGAAAAATCTCGACAATTTTGATCGTAAGATTCAAAAGGTTAAGAAACAAGTTTATATTGTTAATGAAAATCCAATGGAGAAACCGTGGACAGAAGGAACCACGTGGAAACTTGAGAATGTATGCTGCTAAGATACCCCATTCTTTATGAGGTATGCAAATTTCGGGACGAAATTTCTTTTAAGGGGGGTAGAATGTAATACCACGAAATTTTAAAAGCTTAATTACGATAATAAAAATCGTAAATTAGGGTTTCATCTCGATAATTGAAATAGTAATTTATCGAATATTGATTTTGATTATCTATCATACGAGGATTCGTATATCATATTCACTAATGATTAGTGAATTAGGAAAAATAGTTTATATTATTCCTTCGACAGTCTTATTCTAACGTCGATTAAAGGTCTATAGTTAGTTTTACGATATTTTCTAAGCAACGAAGCTTAGAATTAAATTTTCTTATTAATGAAAGGAATGAATAAAGTGAGTAAGACTTTATTATGAATATTTTAGAGATGATTCGAATATTAACGTTTCGAGACATTTAGAACGTCTACGTTAAGAGACGATTCGAAAACTAAGTCTAACAATTTAGGAATCATATTATTTGAATTCCTATGATTATTTTATGTAATGAGAGCATTATTTATCATTAAAATAATGCTAGAGAATGAAGGAATAAAGATTGAATAAGTGAGCCAATTTCGGAAACCCTAATTTTCGAAATTAGGATTTTGTGATATAGAATTGATCTATATATTTTTTCTATGATTTAATTCATCATCTAAGACTTATAATATGTAACATAGCTATATATTAGCTATATGTTGCAAGAAAATAAAATGTGTAGCAATTTATGTACATAAGTTTCGAAAATTGCTATGTAAGTGCTGAAAACGAGGTTTCATTGTGTGAATTGAATTAAATTCCTATCCTTGATGATTTTATGCTATAATTATAATAGTGACATGTTATTAATGCATGAGATGAGGTGTCTCACTAATTAAACAAGTGGGAGGTGCACTTGTTTGATAATAGCCGAAAAGTTTGACACAAAGTGTGAAAGGAAGAAAGATGATATCATGCTTGAAAGTGATAGCTATTATTTCATGAGTTGGCCGATAACTTTGTGCAAGTGGAGAAGAAGAGTAATTCAAATTAATTGAAAGTGAGGTATTATTGTTAAGTGAAGTGCCGTGAGTCATGTTATGTGATTAGAAGAATTTTTTTTTCACACTTTGTGAAAGTGATGGTTTATATCATGATAATGACATATATTTCTAGTGTACTAGATGAGACAAATTAAAATTTCTTCTCTGTCTCTTGAAATAGCCGATCCACATGAAATAAGGAGATAAGCCTTAAATTTTTGTTTGTTTGTAGAGCATGGTATTGTTGTAATTAAATCAAATGTGAAATTTTGACTTTTCAAATGGATATTTCCTAAGTAATAATTAAGGTGTATGTCATCAAAATAAAATAAAAATTTCTCCTTATGAAATTGAAAGTGCCGATCACTATGTTGAATAAAAGGGAAGAGAAATTTTCATTTATCTTGATAAGGATAGGTTTGATAGTGAAAGGTGTGTAGTTCTTTTATGAGATAATTTTTTTTTTCCTTAGCTATACAAGTGACCGAAAATAATAGGAGGAAAATGTAAAATATGAGATTTTTTACTTTCAAACTTAATAATTTGCTAAAAGGTGTCATTAATATATATGTACATCAAAGCAATAAAAAGATTTCCTCCTTGCAACTTGTAAGGTACCGTGAGCTTTAAGAAGTAGGAAAGGAAAATAATTTCCAATTTGTTAGATATTTTTGGAGACAAGTGGACAATAGGTTATTTTAATTGTAGCCATTTATTATTTAATTATTTTATTTCCTTAACTTGTGTAATAAGTGAGAAAAGATCTAAAACACTTTTCATTCTCTCTTCTCTCACTCATAGTACCATAAGCTTAGAAAAAAAAAAGAGAAGAGAGAGTTCTTCTATTTCCATCCAAATCTTAACTAGGAAAACGTTTTCGTCGACGATCGACTCCGATTAAAAGGTTAGGAATCGTTCAATCTTTACGTACATGCTTAAATTTTTGAAATTCAACCATTAGATCTTATGTTATACACATATGTTATTTATGTTCAAAAATTCGAAAATAATGTTATTATGTTAGGATGTTTATTAAATATGTTTATATGATGATTATGAGCATATATTATGAATTTAGTATAATGTTGAGCATGTATTAAAATTATATGTTATGGCCGAATTCATGTAATGAACATATGTTGATGGGAATGATTTTTAATTGTTGATTTGAGCATGGATTAATGATCTATGATATTAAATAAGCTTATATGATTTTATGTAGAATTTTTGAAAAATATATGTATATATGTCAAAAAAGTACCAAAAATTTTAGATAATTATGATGTTGATGAATGTTTGATATTTGTGTTTGGTAAATCAAATACCATGGTCTAATAATCAAACATTCTGATTAGTTGATAATATTAGTATTTATTATTAGTTGGGAAGTTGGGAGGCTCATTACTTCAACTAGTCCCCGTGTTCCTCGAATGGATCTCGTATGAGGTGAAAAACTCATGTATGGTTCTGTAATAGCGATGAAAGCAGTGTTGTTATTGTCGACTATGATTATCTAACAGTTTAAGTACAGTTGATATAGTTGAAACACAATCCAAATATGGTTTTTGGGGATGGAATTTGTGGCGTCAACCTATAGGGTTTATCATTTTTCTAATTTCTTCAGTGATATTATAGCATATTAATGTTGTAGATTCATAATATGTTGTTGGATAAATTTATTGGAATTTAAAAAAATTAATTGTACCTAAGTCTATAATTTGAAACATGTGTTCTAAGGTATATTGATGTATGAGTTGTAATTGATGAAAATTATGTTATAGTGATGATTTATGAAGTTAATAGAGTGTTATGTGTATTTATAAGAATTTTTGGAAAAGATTTGATATATATATATCAAAAGGGCCGAAACATATGATATGAGGTATTAAAGTTTTAAATTTATTTTATCATGTATAATCACATGTTATGTTCTAAAAATATGTTTTTGACATACTATGAATTTATGTTATTTTTAAAGTAAGTTATACTAAGTACTCCCTCTGTCCCATTTAAAATGTCCTCTTTCCTTTTTGGGTTGTCCCATTACAAATGTCTCATTCCATTTTAGGAAATAATTAACCCTTCAAAAGGTGTGGACCCTACCCACTTTTTAACACTTTAACTACTTTATACCTTTCTCCTAAATAACCGTGTCCAAAAGAAAGGGGACGTTTTAAGTGGGACGGAGGGAGTATATGATAAAACGTTACGTTATGTGACGTAAGATGTGAAAAATTATATGTATGGTACAAGTTAAGTCATACTTAGGAATAAATTGGAACATGATTGTTGATTAACGTGAAAAATCGAAATGAATAATATTATGATTAGAAATCAATTGAAAATCGATTTATATGTAAGTTGATAAATATTTATGAATAATTTCAAAATTACATGTTAATGAAAGTCAAAATTGTTGACTTTGGTCTAAACGTATGAAATACGTTAGAACGTGAACAACGTTATAGACGTTGAATAAATATACTAGTACGTGAAGACGTATTAGAAATATAAGAATATCTCTTTTATAAGAAACGATTTCATAATTGAAATCATTTTATCGAAGGACGTTAGTAAAAGTTCGACGTTTGACCTAAGTGATTAATATGAGGTCTTAAGTCATACTTCGTCTCTATCGAAGTACGAAAAGTTATAAGTTAAGATATTCGATGAAAAGACGTACTAAGTCGGTTAGAAAGTATGAAGTATTATTTAGAAAGCTATCAAAGTTTATTAGACTTTAACTTTCTTGAAAAACGTGACTGACGTACTAAATTAACTTCTTACGTAAAGGTGGGACGCGACGTGATCGTTGATGTTAAGGAAAGTCTGTGTAGAAAGCTTACGTACCAGGTGGGCTTTACTTTACTCACTAAAGATAAAATGCTTATCAAATGTTTTATTTACGATGCTTTATTTCAAGAAATGATGATGAAATGTTTTATTTAATTACCTGCCCAAATGTTTATGTTTTTATGTATGTATCCTATCCATAAATGTTGATGAATGTGTTGGTTCGCTACCAACTTATGAATGAAATCGATATCGGATCCTATCTTGGGAAGGATTATACCTAGCTAGGATTAACGTGTACACATAATGGTGACTGGGGGTCGTAAGGACAATGCGCGGCCGGTCACAGCGACGTAGAAGGAGGCCTATTTCTACGGCGTGATAGTGATGTTATGATGATGTGATGATGATGTTATGAGGAAAGGGATATGGATCATACATACAAGGAAAATGCCTGGCCAGGCGATGATTTGATAAATGATGAAATGTTTTAGTAAGCCTGGCATTTTCAAATAAAACCCTTGTGTCTTACCATGATGGGCGATGTAATTTAAAGATGATAAAATGTTTTGGCATGAGTCCATTTGAGTGCATTCTTGTACTCACCGCATATTGTTTTAAATGTGCGGGTTGGTGATGATGCGATGGGCGGTGTTGAGCAATAGGGATATTTGTGTTGAAAGTTAATACCTTGATTTTACATCGTCGTATATACATATCACATGTTTTCATTGCAAGAACTTAAGTTATGTATTATAGTCCAAAAGTATTCTTGATATATGTATTATCGTTCAATGTCCAATGGTCCTTTCCATTTATAAGCTCATGTTTAAATTAAGTAATAATCCCTGCTAATCCGTACTTAAGATTAGAGGGCTGTTACACTAATAGCAAATGAGATTAAATTATACTTGCTTTCATTATATTCAAAATCACTATAAAAAAATATACAATCTGTTTTCATTAATGTTACAAAATCACTATACAAAAATATTGGCTATATCACATAACAAAACAATAAGAACGTATCTCACATATCACAGTTCAAAATAATTCAAAAGATCAATAGCTTACAGCTAAAACATCACAATACTATATGTGAAGAAGCGTGAGATTGGCCCATTCAACACGAACTTCATCAATGTCCTCTCGAGAGTAAGTCCGATTTTGAAACTATTAACAATTCAAAAATAGAATATTAGCACTCTTTGAGGTCAAAAATGATTATATTAAAGATTTTTTACCCAATAAGAACATAAATGAAATATTTATCTTACATGTGAACGCTAAGAAATAGAACCACTCTTCATAGCTTCTTCAATAATATCTTTCATGATGAACTTTCAATCATCTGGAGGAATTATAATAAGAAGACACACAATAAGGTAAAATAATATAATATTAGACATGGCCATAGTGCAATACAGAGGCCTGAACCAAAAAAACTAGGAAGAGCACACAGTACCAAACAAAGTTATTTATCAGGAGTTGCCGGTCACTAACAGCGGTTCACTATACTTTAGCAAATGAGTTGTATAGATATTTTACCATCAACAGGCTTTTCCACAAAAGGCTTCCAGAAACGGTTCCCATGGACCTCAACAAAATCTTCCTCCTCAATGATATAATCTAGCTCTTGATTTGGATAATCTCGGTTAACTAGAGCATATCTTGGAACAAGAATTCCAAACAGTTCAAGCTGCTGCAGAGACCAATAAACCACAATCAATCAACACAACTCCTCCATAACTGTAACGAGCTGTCAATCTTCCTCCTCAATCCTGAATGGAATGAAGAATCAACAAATGAATGTAATTCCTTTGACATAAAATGGGGACTTGAGATATTTAAATTCTTTAAGCAGGTAAATTATTACTTTGGTTTGTCAGTTAAGTCCACCAGAGATTTCACCACACCAGGACCGATGTTGTCAGAAAGAGCACCTTTTTCTGAAAGAATTAATGATTGCTCTTTCACGAAGCTCTGGAGCTTTTTGGAACCAAAATCAAGGCATGCTTGATCTACAATAAGCAAATATAAGAACCCATCAGTAAGTGAAACAAGCCAAAAGATATCAAATAAATTATGAAGAGACTCCAGTATTATCAGACACAAGAGGACATAAAGCTTTGTATCAGGAAATAAGGATTAGGCAAATAAGCGGTACATTCAAGTCAACGAGAGCATAGAGAAAGTAAATCTGTATGAAAAGATCAATGCAAACATACTCCCTCCACAAATTGATTATTCAACTAGAGAACAGGAAAAATAAGAGAACGCCCAAAATAATACCAGTATATGTTCCATTCTTCACATAATCCTGGATGAAGTGCATAATGACCGGTGTTGGTATGACATAACCAATATTCTCAACATCCTCGTGCTTGAGTGATTGGAATGAAATCCCAACACAGGTTCTCTTATCATTGAAAGCAGGTCCCCCAGAATTTCCAGAATTGATGGCAGCATCAATCTGCAAGAAATAAAAATTCAGAAACATCAGAGTGCAACTTCATTTGGAAACTCAATTCAAGGAGCTCAAATGGCTTCTTCTATACCTGCAACCTCAGAAGTTCAGTTGATCCATGAACATATGAAAGAATTTCTATTCGAGAAACGACCCCACTTGTTACAGAGATTGTATCGCCCCCAATTAGATAATCAACAACGGTAACGGCATCTTGAAGAGATGGCAAATCCCCAAATTCTACAGGAGAAACCCCTTCCCAAACTCATCATCTTCTATTGTTAGCAAAGCTGCAGCATCATATAAACCAGATAGGTCTCAAGTCTCAACAGAGTTTATTTCAGCTACTTTTAATCTTATCTTGAGTTCATCAAGCAATCAAATTACAGCTCAAGAATCAATTGGTGCAAATGATAATTTGACGGAACAACAAACAAAAGTTATAGAAGCTAAAACTTGGATGCTATCACAAATAACAAGTCTTTCAATCCTTAATTTCACGAATAGTTAAGAATATGAGATCTTGAAAGAAGGAAAAAGCTTTACAAGGGGAAGTTCAGGATGGTTAGCAAAAGAAAGCCTGTACTTTTTCCACCAGTGAAAAACTTTCCTGATACACTAGAGCAATACAATATTAGAATGTATAATCCAACTTTATATTAAAATGTATAACAATATAAAATTAGGGCAAGGCATGGTCATGTTTCATACTAAAATACGACTAGCCAAACAACTTCTGGTCAGTGCAAAAGAATAATTCCAATGTTATAACTACTAGTCCTAGTTTCATAATTTCTGCATATTTTGGTCAGTATATAAATGCCTCCAATGCACTCTATTAGCCAAGCAATAAGTTCTTATTGCTCTGTGATTTTCAACAAAGCCATTCAATATAGTCAGAATTATATGTTAATGAGTTTGCAATCAACCAACAGATCCCATAGTTGTAAATACAATGAGTATTCATATTCTCGCATAATATTTATATATATCTTCAGCAGTATGAAATATTCTATATTAGGAAAACAGATCATTACACTATCGAAATAATTACGAAACAAACCCAAACATGTAATTAAACATAGCCGATAATTAAAATAAAACTATTTCACAATCAAAAACACAATGTTGACATAAAAGCCAGCAAACTCAAAACCCAAATAACCCCGATATTTTAGTTTCCCTTTCATAAATGAAATGGAAAATACCACTAAACAGAAATCCAGAAACCCAAATGTAACAACCCTCTAATCCTAAGGATGGATTAACGAGGACTGAAACTTGGAACAGTAATTACTGAACATTAAAGATAATTTATCAAAGGATTTTGAAATGAACATTATGTGAACTGGGAAGTTTCAACCTTTATTTACAAAGCACACATAATTTACATAAGAAAGGCTACAAGTTCTTAACAAAAGATTCACTGATTCGGATGGATTTAACTGTCAACATCAATACATAAACCTAAAATTCAATCGCGTGAAGAAGCGTGTGAATGCATATATGACGATATGCATTCGAGGTTTCTAACAAACATTATCAAAAGGCGACTACTCAACACGCCCATCCACCATCCGCTCAACTGCGCATTTAAAACAAACATCTTGAGTACAAGAATGCACTCGGTGGACTCATGCCAAAACATTTTATCAAATTTAAATTACTTTGCCTCGTCACAAGAAACACGAGGTTTTAATTGAAATACTCGTGCTTACTAAACATTTTCTATTATTTTCCATAAATATTAAATGCGGCGGACATATTTTCCTTGTATGTATGATTCATATCATTTTCCATTAATCACAACAATTCCATTGTCTCGTCTCATTAATTTCATCTTGCTTGTAGTAGAGGCCTCCTCACGGACGCCGTGACCGCCGAGCACCCTTTCAAAGACACGATCACAAAATAGTGCACAAAATCCTTGCCACTCCTAAGTGCAGGGATCACAATTCTCAATCATCCTTATGGGTACTACAAGGATACAAATTCAAACATTTCACATGTGGGGGCTACCCAACAGCATTCATAAATCGAGCATGGATAGGATACATACATAAAACATAAACAATTTGGACAGGTAATTAAATAAATCATTTCATTATCATTTCTTGCGAATAAAGCATCGTAAATAAAACATTTGATCTTTTTGAGTAGAGTAAAGCCCACCTGGACTGTCGATTGTCGATTATCAAAATACGTTTACTTTTCACGTTGCTTGCTCACGTTCACGTCCCACCTTAACGTAAAAACCATGTTCAGTACGTTGGTCACGTTTTTCGAGATTTTCAAAGTTTAAATAAACTTTGATAACTTATAAAGTAATAACTCGAATCTCTTGGCTAAATTTAATACGTCGTTTCAACGCGTATCAATTAACTATTTCTCGTACTTTAATAGAGACGTAATATGATCTATGATCTCATTTTACCCTTTAGGTTAAACGTTCAACGTATACTAACGTCTTTTGATAAAATGATTTCAATTATGAAATCTTTTCTCACAATTGAGATATTCTTATAAAATTAATACGTTTTATACGTATTAGCGTATTTACTCAACGTATTTAATACGTTTAAACTTAAGTCAACATTTTGACTTTGCTTAACACATTTTATAACCAATTTCAATATAAATCGATTTTCAATCGATTTCTTTTCATAAAACCCTAATTCTCGATTTTTCACGTTAATCGATAAAATTTATTAATATTTTACTTTAATATGAATTAACTTATTCATTATTCATTATTTTTCATTTCTAACGTTATTTAATATAACGTTTCGACGTAAACATAGTATACTATGTTTATAAAATCCCATAAATTCTTAATATGTCTAAAATAATTTCTAGACATATAATGTATTATTTATCTTGATATTAAGGAATTAAAACCCTTAATAAACATTCCAAAGCTCACGGTTTTTGAGCTTAAAATTTTTAAACTTATCCAAAAATTCCTCTAAATTCATATAGTATACTATTTTATCCTAGGATCATTAATATGTATTAATATTAACTATAAAAAATTTGGACATCACCTATATCACTCCTATAGGTCTCGAAATTTTTTCTAAAATTTATCAAACAAATTCCTAAAATTCTAATTAAATTACACAAGGCCCCAACATCAATCTATAACATAATTATAACATAACATCCAACATATTCAATTCCTACATCAATGTATTATTTTCTATGGTTTTGGTTCCTATCAAAGATATACCAAACATTTTATAAAATTTTACAAAATTACACTATGCTTATACTTTATCATATAACAATATAACATCATAATATTCAATAATACAACTTACAATTCAACAGCTCGAAAATTTTTAAAACATGAACAAATAATTTCCAAAATTCCTAATAAATTCACATAGTCCATAATCAATGCCCTAGATCAATAATATACTATCATATCATTTAAATAAAATTTGTACACCAACATATAATTTTGTATCATTTTCGGTAATTTCCCAAAACATAGCATATGATTTTTTAAAAAATTTCCTAATAATCACAATGAGCTCCTCTACTATCATATAACATTACTCCATTTACAAATCAATCCTAAGAATTTTCGATAATCATAACAATTAATATAACATGTTTAGCTTTAATTTCAATCATCAATATGAAACATATTCCTCATGCTTAATACAATTAATAAACAACTAGGCATGATAGCATGATTTTTCATTAAGAACACATGCTTGCAAAATAAAATCGAACCATTAGATATTGAAAATTCTAATGTATAATCGAAGCTCGTTCGATTCCTAACCTCTTTAACGGTGTCGATTAAGTGCACAAGGATTTGATGGCAAGGATTTGGTCTTTGAAAAGGAAGAACACACTCAAGGTTTTTCTTTTTAAAGCTCACTGCTATTTGCAGTTTTTGGAGAGAAAATGAGATGGTTTGGTTTGTGTATTCAAAAGCTTAAGTAATTGAATTAATACACTCTAACCTCTCTCTCTCTCTCTCGGTTCTCTCATAAGACAAGCAAGGCAATTCAATATGTGACTCACCATTTGAATACATCATCATAGTAAATGAACTTACACAAAAGTTTTTGAAGGAAACAAAACAATGAAAACCTATTGCTACTTGGAGCCGTCGGTTCCCTCATTAAACAAGGAATGAGTTTTAATTTTCTTGTCTCATTCTAAGACATAAAAATCTACACTCAACCCTATGTAATTAGTCATCAAAAGAGTTCTAAAAATTCTTCTAACCTCAATTGGAACCATATTACACGGCTATTACACAAGCCACACACATCCCACTTGGTTTCTCAATTAATTATCTTGGTTAATGTGCAATTAATATCTCACTTGGTCAACACAATTTGGAAGCTAAAAAAAATCATTCATGTTAATACATACATATATATGTTCACGGCAATTTGAAATTAATAGGGCCAAAATTTGATTTTCATGCTATAAGTAGTTATATATCATAATATATGTCTTAGATGATAAATTATATCATAGGAAAAATAATTAGAATTATTTTATGTGTGAAAACCCTAATTTTTGATTTTAGGGTTTTGAAAATTATAACTTTGTTCAATAATTATTCCTTAATTCTCTATAATTTTTTAATGCTAAATAATACTCTAATTACATAAAATAATCATAGGAATTTAAATATTATAATTCCTTGATCATTAAACTCATTTTTCTAATCATCTCGAAACGTTGACGTTCGAAACGTCTCAAAACGTTCATTATCGACCCATCTCAAAATGGTCGTATAAAGTCGCAATCACTTTATTAAATCATTCCATTAATAATGGAATTTAATTCTAAGCTTCGATACTTAGAGAATTTTACGAAATTTTAACTATCGATATTGATCGACGTTAAAATATTCTTCTTAGAAATACATTATATAAATATATTCCATAATTCACAATCATTAGTGAATATGATATAGAATTTATTATTTCATAATTAATCGAAATCATTATTCGATAAATTACTATTTTAAATATCACGTGAAACCACAACTTACTTAATTTTAATTATCGTAATTAGGCCTTTAATGCTTCGGGATATTACAGAAACGCCGGATGAGAGCTCGAGAGCGGGCGCACGACGCTGGGATGGTAGCGCCGGATGGAGTAGCTGAAGGAATCAGGCACTGGCGAGAGGCACTGAGGTGCGTCCGGCGGTGGAGGGTAGTGCTGGACGGAAGGGCTGAAGCGGCGACGGGAAACGTCGGACGGAAGGCTGAAGCGGGCAACGGGAAGAGAAGTTGAGGGAGAGATGCGGCGCTGCAAAGAGAGTGAGAGGGAGATGTGAGAATCCTAACTCACGTCTAATATATATAATTTTTTTTAATAAATAAAGGACCCAGTGCCGGTTTCATCGCGTCTGGCGCTGGGTTAGCTTCTCTGCCCATTTTTTATTTGCACCCAGCGCAGGTTTCGTCGCGTCCGACGTTGGGTGAACTCCCTGTATTCTCTTTCAATAGTACCCCAGCATGATAAAGCGCATTTTACGTTTATAGTTGATATTTTAAAGATGAGTTTAGGTCGTTTAATGTGCGTTCGTATCGATTCTTAATGTTTTATCTATTTCAGAAGATCTTGCTCTTGGGTGTTCTTTTGGTGTTGTGTAGGTCCGTATGTTGAAAATCGAAGCAAGGAGCGAAGCACGAGCCAAAATACACATCGACTGTTCTAGCGACGACTGGCGGTCGCCAGGCTGCCGCTAGGTAACCGATGCGAGAATCCGGCGAGACGCGACCGCGACCTCGTGCCCAGCGAAGCCCAGCACGAGAAAGCTCTTGTCACGATTTCTCATGACCGTGGCTAGCGACCGCTAGCAGGTCGCGAGTAACCATCTGGGAGCGAGGCGGCGGCGGCGAAGAGCGAGACATAACTAGCGATCGACTAGCGATCGCGGCGTGTCGCGAGTCCGGCGGCGAAGGAGAATTAGGGTTTGGGGTGTGCCTATATATGGCAACACCCCTCGCGTCTAACGTCGCACACGCTCGAACCTCTTTTTATCAGTTTTCATCGGTTTTCAGATTTTAGCTTTAGCTTCCATCTATTTTCATTCGAGTTGATTTGATCATTGTTCTTCATTAGTTTCGTTTTTCTATGATCCGGAATGTTTCGTCAGACAATCTTTGCAATTTTCCGTTTTTCGCCGAGGTTGGGATTGAGCCCAGCGATTGTTCATCGAGCGGCTTCATCGGGTTTCATTTATATAATTTCTATTTTATGGTTAAATCATATTTTATTAGTTTATTATATACGGCTAGTTTTTTCGTTCTAATCCCAGGGTTTGCATGATTCGATCCTATATGTTGTGATTCACTGTTATCACTATTTACCGTCGAGCATTGATTCATGATTCTTGGTGCTTATTTATATGTATTAATTTACGATCAATCTTGATGCATATCTAGTTGTCGGTTAATTACGTAATTGTATTAATTGTCGATCGATCTCGAATGCATGATACGAATGAGCCTTGAGTCGCAGGCGAGATAGGATATTCATAGGAAGCATATTCTTTGTGATATGTTTGGGTTGCTTGTTTTCACCTAGAGGCACATGATAATAGGAAAACTAGTAATCTCTGACCGCTTTTAATAAATAACGAAATTATCGGTTATATGTGATCTTCATCTTATGCGGATTAAAATTGGTTAATAGGAGCAGGATAAACATCGTTGTGGATAGGATTAATGCATCCCTAGGGTTAGTCGTCCTTATCGGTTTTTAACATCCGAGTGTTTATTGCTTTATTTTATTTTACGTTTTGTTACCTCGCTTTGGATTGAAGTCGAAGCCACAAATCTTACCAAACCATTACGTGGCTTGAATAATGATGAATTATTGTTGAGCTAGCTTCTATGTTTTAGTGATACAATCCATGTGGATCGATGCTCGACTTACCCGTATGCATCGGCGTTGTTTTCGTGCGATCAAAATCTTGTCGATCAAATTTTGGAGATCGACAAGATTTTGATCGCACGTAAAACAACGCCATGATGTATATGGGTAAGTCGAGCATCGTATCCACGTGGATTGTATCACTAAAACATAGAAGCTAGCTCAACGATAATTCATCATTATTCGCCACGTAAATGGTTTGGTAAGATTTAGGCTTCTGACTTTAATCCAAAGCAGAGGTAACAAAACGTAAAATAAAATAAAGCAATAAACACCGGATGTTAAAAATGATAAGGACGACTCAACCCTAGGGATGCATTAATCCTATCCACAACGTATGTTTATCCTGCTCCTATTAACCAATTTTAATCCGCATAAGATGGAAGATCGATATATAACCGACAATTTCTATTTATTAAAAAGGTCAGAGATTACTAGTTTTCCTATTATCATACGCCTCTAGGTGAAAACAAGCAACCCAAATAGATCACAAAGAATATGCTTCCTACGAATATCCTATCTCACCACGACTCGCGCTCATTCAGATCATGCATTCGAGATCGATCGACAATTAATACAATTACGTAATTAACCGACAACCAGATATGCATCAAGATTGATCGAAATTAACACATATAAATAAGCACCAAGAATTATGAATCAATGCTCGGACGGTAAATAGCGATAACATGAATCACAACATATGGGATCGATCATGCAAACCCTGTGATTAGAACGAAAACTATCCGCATATAATAAACGGAATAAAATACGATTTAACCATAAAATAGAAATTATATAAATGAAACCCAGATTGAAGTTGCCTCGATGAACAATCGTTGGGCTTCAATCCCAACCTCGAAAAACTAAAATTGCAAAGATCGTCCTGACGAAACGCTCGGATCGTAGACAAATGTAAAACTAATGAAGAACAATGATCAAATCAACTCTAGAATGAAAATAGATGGAAGCTAAAGCTAAAATCTGAAAACTGATGAAAACCGATAAAAGAGGTTTTGGAGCAGCGACGTTAGGCGCGGGGGCCGCCATATAGGCACACCCCAAACCCTAATTTGTCCTTCGCCGCCGACCACGACCACGCCCGCGATCGCCAGGTCGATCGCTAGTATGTCTCGCGCGCCGCCGCCGCCGCTTGCCAAGAAGAGTTATTTCGCGACCGGCTAGCGGTCACTAGCCACGGCCGCGAAATCGACGGCGGACTAATACTAGGAATAGTATTCACGGATACACGACCACATTCGATCGACCGAGTGGCGGACATATCATATGAGAATATAGACCTTAAGATTAAACAAACACTTATAACAGTTCAAAAGGGTTTAGCCAATGATCCAAAGGATATAACGATCCGAAAGACTTCATAGTTCACTTTGTTATAATATCCAACATGAAAATAAAAGCAGATTCGAGTTTGCAATGAAAGTGTGTGAATACATATATGACGATAGGTATTCAAGGTTATCCATTCCTAATGAACATCAAGGACATATGGCTTTCTCAACACTCCTCCATCATCAGCAACCGAGCTCAACCTGCACATTTAAAAACAAACATGCAGGGCTAAGTACAAAATTTGTACCCAGTGGACTTATGCCGAAAACATTTCATTTTCGTTTAATTACTCTGCCAATATAGTGGTAAGTCACAAGGGTTTTATTTGAAAATGCCTTGTGCTTACTAAAATATTTTCATGAGTTTATAAAAGTTGCTTGGCCAAGCATTTTCTTGGTGTACGTGATCCATATCCCTTATTATCGTTCCATCATATTATCATAGTCGAAAGTCGTGAAGGAGGCCTCCTTCTACGACCCGTGACCGCCGTGAATCGCCTCCTTACAAAGACACAAATACCATCGGTGTACACGTTAATCCTAGCTGTATAAGCCTTCCAAAGAGGATCCGATATCGATTTTCATTCATAAGTTGGGAATAACCCATCAACATCACATCATACATGGATAGGATACGACACACAAAACGTAAACATTTTGGCAGGTAATCATTTAAAGAATTTTAGCATTAGTTGAAAAGTACTGTAAACAAGACAGTTGAAAAGAGCAGCAAAGTTTTTCTGTTTTAGTAATAAAGCCCACCTGGAGATTATTGTTTGTCTTTAACGTTTTCCTTATTCGTCAACGTCCAGCTGGTGCGTCAGCGTCCACACCTTTATATAAAAAGGATGCTTTAGTACGTCGTTTACGTAATTCGAGACTTTCAAAGTCTATAACAAAATTCGATATTTCATATCGACGCGAATTGAATTCCTTAATGAATTTAATTCGTTTCTCAAACGCGTATCAACTTAACATTTCTCGTTCTTTGATAGAAACGAGATATGTGTTAAAAACGACCAATTTACCCTTTTTGGTACATGGTCCAACGTTTTCTCACGTTTTTCGATTTCATGACTTTAAACATGGAATCCTTTCATCTTAACGTGATATCATTAGCAAATGATACGTCTTACGCATATTAGCGTATTTATCGAACGTCTTTCGTACTCTGATTTTAAAAGTCAACAATTTTGACTTTTCTTAGTAATTTAATTACTAAGTCTTATTTTAGTATTAAATTCTTTTGAAAATCAATTTCAATTGATTTCTTTTATAAACTGCTTTAATATGTTTAAAAGAAATTTTTAAACATATAATTCATTATAAATAATGATTTTAAGGATTAAAAATCCTTATTTGAAATTAAAAATAGCTCACGGCTATTTTAAGTTTTATAACTTAAATAATTTCGAAAATTTTCCAAATATGTCTAAAATAATATTTAGACATATAATCTATTAATAAACTTAATTTAAAAAGGATTTAAAAATCCTTAAAAATTTTTAAAACTCTTCGGTAATTATTAAAAATTACCAATTGATGTTTAAAAATTTTTCAAATAATATATAGTGTATTAATATACACTATGGTCATTAATATGTCATAAGATCAACTAAACATTGGTCAATCATCACCTTAATATTTAGACAAGGTCTCGGCATTTTTAGAATAAATGCCTAATAATTTTTCTAAAATTCCAATAAATTATCACAAGGTCTAAACATTAGTCCATGACATTTTTATGTCATATGATCCTTAATATGACATTTATATACCATATAAATGGTAGTATATCTCTCGGCCTTTTGACTAAGAATGTCAAACAATTTTATAAAATTTCCAAACAATTATAACATGCTTATACATTATAGTGTAACAATGTAACACCATAAAATACATCAAGAACAATTTTATTCATCACCAAACTTAGCTCAAGGCTTTCGGTTTATTTGAATAAAAATTGTAATTGATTTTTAAAAATTCAAACAAAACATAGGATGCATAAAACATACTCAACATCAATAATATAACATTGCATGTTACAAATCAAGATCATACATCAATATATATATACATATATGCCTCGGTTCTTTTAATGTTTCACATAGGAATTTCTCAAAAATTCTAACTAAAACATATAGTGTATAGTTCACACCCTAGAACAATAATATACTATTGCATGTCATGAAATAAATTCATACACTAACATATATATATATACATGGCTCGGCCCTTTTTTTAAAAATAATAGATAGAATTTTTCAAAAATTCTAATTACATCACTATAGACTTTTATAACATCATAGAGTAATTATATGTTCTTGCATGTTTCAAATAAAAATGATTCATTAACATATAATTATATATATATGTTCGGTTATTTTGAAAGAATTATAGAATTGATTTTCTAAAAATTTCCAATAAATGTCTATACACTCTTAGTTCATCATAACACAAGATTAACACCTTGCATGTACAAAATGAAATCATACACATATATATACATATGTATATGTCTCGGTTATATCTAAGAAAATAGCAAGAGTGCTTCAAAAATTCCCCATTAATTCATATACATTTCCAATACATCTATAATCAATAATATCACATTGCATGTAATCAAATAAAATCATGCACCCACTAATTTTTTCATAAGCTCTCGGTTTCAAGAAGAACAATAGCATAGATTTTTCAAAAATTTTCAAATAAATACTATAGTCACATATTAACTCATAGATCATAAAATCACAACCATACAATCTCTCATAGGTCTCGGCCTTTTCATAATTTTTTTCATACATATTGAATAGATTTTTAAAACATGCTCAAAGCTTCACAACTTATTGCTACACATTCTTAGTATACCACATAACCATAGATTCATAGGATTTTGAGGTTAAATCATACATGCAAGACATTTTAAAAACAAGAGCACATATCTAACATTTTCTTATCATCAATACACATGTAATAGCAAAGTATTACCAACAAAGATCATCAAGAACACATGCATTGTTCAAACCAAAATTTCGAAACTTAGGAAATTTTTCAAGAACAACTATCCATTTGTTTCGAACCTACCTTAGGTATATGGATTAAAGAGACAATGTATAAGGTATTATGGACTTGTGTGGTGAGGAGATGAAGAAATTTTTCAAGCTTGAAGGATGGAGAGAGCTCGGCTATGGCTGAAATGAGAGAGAGAAGAGAGAGTTTTGAGAGTGTTGGAGAGAGAGATGGGTGTAGAGTGTTTGAGTGATGAGTGAAGAATGAATAAAAACTGAAATCATCCCCCCCTATTATCCCCTCACTCTCGGTCTCTCTCTCTCCCCCAATACAACACAAGACTCTTCACATTTTAATACTAGTTTATTCACTAATGGGTTCCCAATCATTAGTGTCTTACACACTATCTTGGAAATAGTTAAAATATATGTATTTAGTGGGAGACTCAAGTATAAAATCTGAAATTATACATACATACATGCAAATGTGAGGTAAAGGAAACAATTAAGATTTATATAACTATATATGTAGTTCTCGGCCATTTGGCCAAACTATAGGATAAAATTCCTATTTCATGCTAATTATAGATATATAAATCATAATATATGGTTTAGATGATATTTAATATCATAGGTTAATTAAATAGTATAAAGGAAGAAAATAATTCAACCTATGCCCAAGAAAAAATGGCTATCGGCCATTTGGTTAAATCATAGGTTAAAATTTTATTTCATGTCATTAATAAGTATATACACCATGGTATATGATTTAGATAATTATTATAGCATAGGATAATTAAAAGAGCATAAATTTTGAAAGAAAACCCTAATTTCATAAAATTAGGGTTTTCAAACTAAGGTTGAGATTTTTATTAATTCTAATGTTCAAGAATTAATTAAATGCTTATTAGTACTGTAATATCATAAAAATATCATAGGAAATAAATTCCTATAATTTATTGATCAATAAAACCATCGCTCATCTTATCTCTAAACGTTGACGCTTGAAAACGCCTCAAAACGTTACGATCGACTCATCTTTAAAATGGTCGAATACTGTAATCTCATTATAAAGATATTCCATTAATAATGGAATATAATTCCAAGCTTGATCGTTTAAGAAATATCGTGACATTTCAATAGTCGATATGCATTCGACGTTAAAAATGTACTGCCGACAAAAGTTAAAACTTTCGATTTCTTTCATTCACTAACTTCGAGTGAGTGTGTAACAGGAATTTATTCCTTGTAAACAATTGAAATCATACTTGATTTCATATGTGATTTGATTTCACGGCAAAATTTTATTTTACGGGTTTTAAAGACCGTAATTAGGTTGTTAAAAACTGCGGGTTATTACATCCTACCCCCCTTAAAAGAAATTTCGTCCCGAAATTTGTATACCTTCAAGGAATAATCTGGGGTACCGTGCCTTCACTGTATCTTCTAGCTCCCACGTAGCTTCTTCTTGTCCGTGGTGACTCCACAGCACTTTGACCAGCGAAATTGATTTATTTCTCAATTGTTGAACTTTATGGTCTATTATTGCGATGGGCTCCTCTTCATAACTCATGTCTGAGTTGAGAACTATGTCGTTCTGACGGATCACGTGTTTTGGATCGTATACGTATTTCCTTAGTTGAGATACGTGAAATACATTATGCACATTTCCCAAGTTGGGCGGAAGAGCCAACTTGTAGGCTACTGAGCCTATTCTTTCTAGGATCTCGTATGGTCCTATGAAACGGGGTCTTAGTTTTCCTTTCACACCAAATCTTATGATCCCCTTCGATGGAGAGACTTTGAGAAATACTTTGTCTCCAACTTCAAATGTAGCTCCGATCTCACGCGACGTCAGTAGGATTTGTCTCATCTTGAGCTTCCTCGATTCTTTGTCTAATCTGTCGGACGATTTCAATCATTTCATTCACCGCTTCTGGCCCTATTATCTTCCTTTCACCTATCTCATCCCAGTAAAGTGGTGATCTACACTTCTTGCCATACAAAGCTTCATATGGGGCCATATCAATCGTCGCTGATAACTATTATTGTAGGCAAACTCAATAAGAGGTAAAATGTCTTCCCATTTAGCACCTCGTAGTACTACGGTTCTCAAGATATCTTCTAGGGTTTGAATTGTCCTTTCGATCGCCCATCGGTTTGTGGGTGAAATGTCAGATCAAGTTTAACTTTGTTCCCAACTCTTTTGTAGGCTCATCCAAAATTTCGATGTAAACTTGGAATCTCTATCGATGTAATGGATTTTGGTACTCCATGTAGCAGTATCACTTCCTTTACATATATTTGGGCTAGTCTATCACCCATATGTATTTTGAATTGGTAAGAAGTGGAGCGACTTGGTGAGTCTATCCACTATTACCCATATAGTAGTGTTTCCTTTTCTAGACTTGGGTAAACCGAACGAAATCCATCGTTATTTCATCCCACTTCCATTCGGTATACCCAACGGTTGTAACTTCCCGTAGGGACGTTGGTGTAAAGCTTTTACCTGTTGGCAAACAAGGCAACGTTCTACGAAAGAAGCTATGTCTCGTTTCATGCCTTCCCACCAGAATTTCTCTTTTAGGTCTTGGTACATCTTCGTACTGCCTGGGTGGGCGGTATAAGGTGTATCATGAGCCTCACTCATTATGTTGTTCCGAATCTCAGCATCATCAGGAACACATATTCTTCCTTCGAACATTAAAGCATTATCTGATGCTTCCTGGAAGTTTTTTAATTCGCCAGTTCTCATTCTTCCTCTTATCTTTTCCAACTTTTCCTCAATCCTTTGTCTTTCAATGATCTTTTTTCTTAGGTCAGGTGTCATGGTGAGTGTAGCAATACAATTCCTGATCGTCTCTGGCTGTTTAATCAATTCAATTCTTAATTTGCTGAATTCCTCGACAAGTTTATCTTCTTGTGTCAGGAGATATCCCAAATGAGTTTGATTTTTACGACTCAAGCGCCGCCTACTACATTCGCTTTACGGGTGATAGTTAATACCACAATCGTAATCTTTTACTAGTTCGAGCCATCTTCTCGCCTCATGTTTAGATCTCTTTGCTCGAAAAAGTATTTCAAACTCTTATGATCAGATAGATTTCGCATCTCACTCGTAGAGATGGTGTCTCCATATTTTTAGTGCATGAACCATCGCCGCTAACTCTAAATCGTGTGTTGGGTAGTTTAGCTCATGTGGTCTAAGTTGTCGTGATGCGTATGCTATTACTTTTCCCTCTTGCATCAAAACGCATCCTAATCCGTTTCTTGAGGCGTCAGTATAAACCACATATTCCTTATCTGATTCCGGGACTGCTAACACCGGTGCACTTGTTAACTTTTCTTTGAGTTCTTGAAAACTCGCCTCACATTCCTCAGTCCAAGTGTACTTAACTCCTTTTCGAAGTAGTTGGGTCATTGGTCTTGCTATTTTGGAGAATCCCTCAATGAATCTCCTATAATACCCAGCTAACCCTAGAAAACTCCGGATCTCATTCTGAGTTCGCGGTGATTTCCATTCTTGACCGCCCACTTTGGTGGATCCACTTTGATTCCATCGCAGACATAATGTATCATAGGAACATTACTTCCTTCAGCCAAAATTCGCATTTGCTGAACTTAGCAAACAATCTTTCATTCCTCAAAGTTTGTAACACCATTCTTAGATGTTCCTTATGGTCTTCCTCATTTTGAATAGATGAGAATGTCATCTATGAAAACCAATACAAACTTGTCTAAGCACGGATGAAACACTCGGTTCATGAGGTCCATAAACACACTGGTGCATTAGTTAATCCGAATGGCATGACTACAAATTCATAATGGCCATATCTTGTTCGAATGCGCTTTAGCTATGTCTTCGTGTCGCACTTGAGTTGATGGTATCCCGACTTGAGATCGATTTTGAAAATATGCCTGCTCCTCTCAGTTGATCGAACAAATCGTCGATTCTTGGTAAAGGATATTTATTCTTGAGCGTCATCTTGTTCAGCTCTCGATAGTCTATACACATCCTTAAAGATCCATCCTTCTTTTTGACGAACAATACAGGCGCTCCCCAAGGTGAAACACTAGGTCTGATGAAACCTAGGTCCAACAGTTCTTGGATTTGAATTTTCAGTTCTTCCAATTCCTTTGGGGCCATTCTGTAGGGTGCTTTTGACACTGGAGCCGATCCCGGTTCCAAGTCAATGGTAAATTCCAATTGTCTATCAGGAGGTAATCCTGGTAGATCCTTAGAAATACATCCGAAATTCACGACAATTTCAATGTCTTCTATCTTCAGTTCCGGCTTTTCTTCTCCGTTCAGGTAAACGAGAAAAGCATGGTATCCTTTCTTATTCATCAATTTCCTTGCCTTCAATGCGGACACAATTGGGACTCTCTTTCCCATGCTGATTCCATGGAAATGTGTTGCTTCTTGGCCAGGAAAATGAAATGATATTTTCCTTTCCTTGCAAAGAATCGTGGAGTGGTTTGCAGCTAACCAGTCCATTCCTAGGATTATATCTACGTCACCCATGGACATTATGTTCAAATTATTTGCTAGAACCCTTAGTGATCCTAAGTTCAACTCTAGGTTCGAGCAGAAATGTGTAACAGTCATAATCCCTCCTATAGGTGAAGAGATTCTCATATCCTGATTTGCCTTTATAGCACTAAGTCCCAACAGATCTACGCATGATTTTGCTATGAAAGAGTGCGAAGCACCTGTGTCGAACAATACTATAACAGGTATGTTGAGAAGGATTCCCATACCTGCCAGGTTTCCCTGGTCCTGTTCGTTTTGTTGCCGGTGCAAAGCATACGCCCTAGCTTGAGGTAGCTGCGGCTGGCGTGGTGCTTGCCTTTCTTTGAAATTTATTCTGTTGTTGTCCGTCTTGTTGCCACGCGTTGCCGTTGTGGTTGTTGTCTTCGTTCCGAGGTGGTTGCCCTTCACCGTTGTGGTATTTGTTGTTGTGGCTGCTGCAACTGTTGTGGAGGTTGTTGCCATTGTTGCGGCTGTAGTTGCTGTTGAGGTTGGGGCTGAAATTGAATAGCCCTCAGCGGTTGAACATTACCGGGTTGGTTCGGCCTTACAATTGTTTCCGAACGTATCCCCGGACAAAAGTTCGCGTAATGTCCCTTCATTCCGCACCTAAAACAGTTTCCACTGCCCGCCATGCACATTCCCGTGTGCATCTTTCGGCATTTTGGGCACGGAAGAGTCCTTCGCTGCTCTTGTGGTCCCCTTGTTGGAGGAATAAAGGTGGCTTCCTCCATCCTTGCCTCGATTTGCCGAGTTCCCCGCCATCTTGTTGTTTGTTACCTTTGTTTTCAAAGCTTCCTCGCTACTATTACCAAAACTAGCATCCCATTTCTCTTTCCTCTCGTCCATAGTATTTACGCATCCGAGCCGATCCCGACTTATCATCCGGCATTGTCGCCTCAATGTCCAAAGCTCGTAAGAGCCTCAAGATAAGTCATGTCTCCAAGACCAGCAAGAGACATTCTTATTTCTGGCCTTAACCCTGATCTAAATTTCTCCGCCATCTTTAAGTCCGTGTCCACTTGATCCAGTGCATATCTAGACATTTCGCAAAAAGTGCGATCGTAATCGGTTACCGACATCTTTTCCTGTTTTAACAAGAAAAATTCATGTTCCTTCTTCTTCTTGTAACTCTTCGGTACATACTTATCATACACTTCCCTTTTAAAATCTTCCCAAGTCAATTCCTCCATCTGCTCTGCTGTGAAAGTTTTCTTCCTGGCCTCCCACCAGAAATCAGCAGGCCCATTTAACTGGAAAGCTACACATGATAGTCTTTCTTGTGTTGTGCACCTTAGAAAAGTGAAAATTCTCTCGATGGTTCTCATCCACTGTTCAGCATCTTCCGGACTACCTTTCCCATTGAAAGTAGGAGGGTTTTGTCTTAAGAACAATTCCTCTATCCTGCGGTCAGGTTGAGGTGGAGGTGGTTGAGGTACAGCCTGTTCCTCCTGTTCCGGAGTTCTACCTCGTCTCCTAGGTCTGCCTCTGCCTCTTACTTCTCGTTCGATCTTGTCTAGGAGGCATTTCATTGTGTAAAATATATCATTAGCATCATGTATCATTTTATAACTGAATATGTACAAAATTTTTTTTTTTTGCCTTTTTAGAAACGATAACTTAAATAAACATTTCATTCTTGTCATACATAAATTTGTTGCAAAAGCCCTCTTGGATCACACATACATACAATTGCAAAAGCACCATAGATAACGTACTTTGCAAACACAAGTCCTTATATCAAGGATTACTCACATGCTTGCTTCCAAAATATTTCAAAAGGAAAGGCCATACACATATCGGCCTTAAGGCTTTACAAAAATTAAAGTCATGCACAACGGCTTTATAGCCTTACAAAAATTCAGTTTCCCCCACTGTTCAAGTTTTTCAAAAGCATAAATAAAACATACATAAAAATAGATAACATAATCCTTCAAATTTTACATCAACAACACTAGCTACATCAACTCCTCGAATCTTCCTCATCTTCCTCCGGATCCTCTTCCTCCTCGTCCGAGTCATCACCCTGGCCATATGCTCTAGAGGGTCCAGCTCCATTACTCTCTACCATCGGAATGTCCCGCAGTGGACCATAATCCACACGAATCGGACCGGTAGCTGTCATGGATGGGATTATACCCATCAAGAGTACTGTCACACTAATCCGTCTTTGCTTGACGGAAACTCTCGCTGGCGGTAAGGGTGCTGCCATCGGTGGTAGAGGCGGAAGTGGTGAACGCACCGGATGTCCGAACATCAGAGGTGGAAAAACAGGGGCTCCCAACGCTCTAGGCCTGGCTGCTCCGTCCGCCTGAACAAGTCTGCCCTCATCAATCCGATATCGTGGTACCACTGGGTCAACAATCCGTGGAACCTCGGTGTACAGCCACTCGGGTGACTCATCACGCCATGTATACTCCCGTGGAGGGAGATAAGGTCCTCTCGGTGCTGCGCCATAGATGCTATATACATACGTCAGGTGGCTGATGAACCTGGGTAGATCACCTATCAAGTCATATCCTCCAGTCGCACGGTAAATGTAATCCCCAGAAACCTCACGAGCATAATCTTCCCAATCACATGGAAGTATAGTAAGGAGACGCTTAATGCCATCGTAGTCCGTCACGCCGTATACTCTCGCATTCCTCCACAACCTAAAGTAATACATCAGAAACTCTCCTAAATCCTCGCCGGCACACATCCAGCTTTCCCGATAGATACGGATAGTCTCCTCAGGGGTCGGGTTAGGTCCTATCCTCCTCCTCGCAATGTAACGCATTTCCTCCATCTGTCACGATCAAAAACTAATCGTTAGACACTACTAATATCCGATAGCAGATAGGGTAGCTTAATACTTCGATTAATCAACTAGGATAAACCATTCAACCTATAACCAAACATTCTTAACCCGTCTAGTAAACAAAACTCCTATTGCTATGTTAAGCTATACGAGGTATTATAGGTTCCTCGGTTCTATCTAAAACTCAAGCTGAACTTTACCCAGACTCTACTGTATTTGGGAGATGGAAAAAGAGATTCTGTTCTTCATAACAAATGAAGTTCAGAATGTTAGGAATACACAGGCGAAAACCATGCGTAAAACGGAGTCTTATCGAGGGAGTATGGTTAAAAACAAATTTACTGCGCAGTGCAGAAAATTTTCGCGATTATAGCAACGTTTCGAGAAGGTGCCAATAATGACATCATACGCGCTATGGCTGCTGCCGACTTAGTATAACTATTACGTCCACGTCTTCAAATTGAGGCTTGCCGTTCTGAAATCTCGGTCCTCAGTCACGCAAGTTGAAAATTATGGTTATGATCGCTCACTTTGACTGTGATACAGCATCCACCTTCTTCATTCTTCATAGTCAACGTCGTTCCCGATCATCTTTACGTTCCCTCTCGCCGCTCAAAACCGAAATTAAAAACACATTCATGCTTCCTATCATTCTTTTGTTTTCTTTTATTATGGGAACATACTTCCTATATCGCTCACGCTCTTCTCAAGAGCATAGCATACTTTGTTATCAACATAGATTTCATAATTCATAAGCATAACATCCAAATCACATCATTCTTCGTTCATACATAACTGTACATATCATTTTGTTTTCATACATTCATCTTAAATCATCATGATTCATTTCAAACATACATTTCAACTTATCCACTTCTTATCATTGCTATCAAATTTCAAAATTTAGGATTTTTGAAATTTTTTTTTTCATTCGTAACTCATCATTTCAATCATCATCACATTACAACTTTCCTTTTCCATTTTTCTTCAAAAATCTTTTCAAATTTGGTCAGCATATAAAAATTTTCATTTCATAAACTCAAATAAAACTAGTTACCTTTTCCCCGTTGAGCTCGATGTGATGGAGTGTTGAGAATAGCCAGTAGATTTTCTAGAAGTCTAGTGACTCAATCTAGACTTAGTTTTAGAAGGAAATGGGGTTTCAAAGAGTAACCGCTCTGATACCACTCTATCACGACCCCCTTCAGGATAACCCGGAGTGGGCGGACTAATACTAGGAATAGTATTCACGGATACAGACGACTGTCACGACAGGACATATCATATGAGAATATAGACCTTAAGATTAAACAAACACTTATAACATTTCAGTTCAAAAGGGTTTAGCCAACAGATCCAAAGGATATAACGATCTGAAAGACTTCATAGTTCACTTTGTTATAATATCCAACATGAAAATAAAACAGTTCAGAGTTTGCAGCGGAAAGTGTGTGAATACATATATGACGATAGGTATTCAAGGTTATCCATTCCTAATGAACATCAAGGACATATGGCTTTCTCAACACTCCTCCATCATCAGCAACCGAGCTCAACCTGCACATTTAAAAACAAACATGCAGGGCTAAGTACAAAATTTGTACCCAGTGGACTTATGCCGAAAACATTTCATTTTCGTTTAATTACTCGCTAATATAGTGGTAAGTCACGAGGGTTTTATTTGAAAATGCCTCAGGCTTACTAAAATATTTTCATGAGTTTATAAAAGTTGCTTGCCAAGCATTTTCTTGGTGTACGTGATCCATATCCCTTATTATCGCTCCATCATATTATCATAGTCGAAAGTCGTGAAAGAGGCCTCCTTCACGACCCGTGACCCGCCGTGGTGCCCTTACAAAGACACGGTCACCATCGGTGTACACGTTAATCCTAGCTGTATAAGCGCTTCCAAAGCATAGGATCCGATATCGATTTTCATTCATAAGTTGGGAATAACCCATCAACATCACATCATACATGGATAGGATACGATACACAAAACGTAAACATTTTGGCAGGTAATCATTTAAAGAATTTTAGCATTAGTTGAAAAAGTACTGTAAACAAGGACATTTGAAAAGAGCAGCAAAGTTTTTCTGTTTTAGTAATAAAGCCCACCTGGAGATTATTGTTTGTCTTTAACGTTTTCCTTATTCGTCAACGTCCAGCTGGTGCGTCAGCGTCCACACCTTTATATAAAAAGGATGCTTTAGTACGTCGTTTACGTAATTCGAGACTTTCAAAGTCTATAACAAAATTCGATATTTCATATCGACGCGAATTGAATTCCTTAATGAATTTAATTCGTTTCTCAAACGCGTATCAACTTAACATTTCTCGTTCTTTGATAGAAACGAGATATGTGTTAAAAACGACCAATTTACCCTTTTTGGTACATGGTCCAACGTTTTCTCACGTTTTTCGATTTCATGACTTTAAACATGGAATCCTTTCATCTTAACGTGATATCATTAGCAAATGATACGTCTTACGCATATTAGCGTATTTATCGAACGTCTTTCGTACTCTGATTTTAAAAGTCAACAATTTTGACTTTTCTTAGTAATTTAATTACTAAGTCTTATTTTAGTATTAAATTCTTTTGAAAATCAATTTCCAATTGATTTCTTTTTATAAACTGTTTTAATATGTTTAAAAGAAATTTTTAAACATATAATTCATTATAAATAATGATTTTAAGGATTAAAAATCCTTATTTGAAATTAAAAATAGCTCACGACTATTTTAAGTTTTATAACTTAAATAATTTGTCCATATTTTCCAAATATGTCTAAAATAATATTTAGACATATAATCTATTAATAAACTTAATTTAAAAGGATTTAAAATCCTTAAAAATTTTAAACACTCTCGGTAATTATTAAAATTACCAATTGATGTTTAAAATTTTTCAAATAATATATAGTGTATTAATATACACTATGGTCATTAATATGTCATAAGATCAACTAAACATTGGTCAATCATCACCTTAATATTTAGACAAGGTCTCGGCATTTTTAGAATAAATGCCTAATAATTTTCTAAAATTCCAATAAATTATCACAAGGTCTAAACATTAGTCCATGACATTTTATGTCATATGATCCATAATATGACATTTATATACCATATAAATGGTAGTATATCTCTCGCCTTTTGACTAAGAATGTCAAACAATTTTATAAAATTTCCAAACAATTATAACATGCTTATACACTATAGTGTAACAATGTAACACCATAAAATACATCAAGAACAATTTTATTCATCACCAAACTTAGCTCGAGGCTTTCGGTTTATTTGAATAAAATTGTAATTGATTTTAAAATTCAAACAAAACATAGGATGCATAAAACATACTCAACATCAATAATATAACATTGCATGTTACAAATCAAGATCATACATCAATATATATATACATATATGCCTCGGTTCTTTTAATGTTTCACATAGGAATTTCTCAAAAATTCTAACTAAAACATATAGTGTATAGTTCACACCCTAGAACAATAATATACTATTGCATGTCATGAAATAAATTCATACACTAACATATATATATATACATGCTCGCTCTTTTAAAAATAATAGATAGAATTTTTCCAAAATTCTAATTACATCACTATAGACTTTTATAACATCATAGAGTAATTATATGTTCTTGCATGTTTCAAATAAAAATGATTCATTAACATATAATTATATATATATGTTCGGTTATTTTGAAAGAATTATAGAATTGATTTTCTAAAAATTTCCAATAAATGTCTATACACTCTTAGTTCATCATAACACAAGATTAACACCTTGCATGTACAAAATGAAATCATACACATATATATACATATGTATATGTCTCGGTTATATCTAAGAAAATAGCAAGAGTGCTTCAAAAATTCCCCATTAATTCATATACATTTCCAATACATCTATAATCAATAATATCACATTGCATGTAATCAAATAAAATCATGCACCCACTAATTTTTTCATAAGCTCTCGGTTTCAAGAAGAACAATAGCATAGATTTTTCAAAAATTTTCAAATAAATACTATAGTCACATATTAACTCATAGATCATAAAATCACAACCATACAATCTCTCATAGGTCTCGGCCTTTTCATAATTTTTTTCATACATATTGAATAGATTTTTAAAACATGCTCAAAGCTTCACAACTTATTGCTACACATTCTTAGTATACCACATAACCATAGATTCATAGGATTTTGAGGTTAAATCATACATGCAAGACATTTTAAAACAAGAGCACATATCTAACATTTTCTTATCATCAATACACATGTAATAGCAAAGTATTACCAACAAAGATCATCAAGAACACATGCATTGTTCAAACCAAAATTTCGAAACTTAGGAAATTTTTCAAGAACAACTATCCATTTGTTTCGAACCTACCTTAGGTATATGGATTAAAGAGACAATGTATAAGGTATTATGGACTTGTGTGGTGAGGAGATGAAGAAATTTTTCAAGCTTGAAGGATGGAGAGAGCTCGGCTATGGCTGAAATGAGAGAGAGAAGAGAGAGTTTTGAGAGTGTTGAGAGAGAGATGGGTGTAGAGTGTTTGAGTGATGAGTGAAGAATGAATAAAAACTGAAATCATCCCCCCCTATTATCCCCTCACTCTCGGTCTCTCTCTCTCCCCCAATACAACACAAGACTCTTCACATTTTAATACTAGTTTATTCACTAATGGGTTCCCAATCATTAGTGTCTTACACACTATCTTGGAAATAGTTAAAATATATGTATTTAGTGGGAGACTCAAGTATAAAATCTGAAATTATACATACATACATGCAAATGTGAGGTAAAGGAAACAATTAAGATTTATATAACTATATATGTAGTTCTCGGCCATTTGGCCAAACTATAGGATAAAATTCCTATTTCATGCTAATTATAGATATATAAATCATAATATATGGTTTAGATGATATTTAATATCATAGGTTAATTAAATAGTATAAAGGAAGAAAATAATTCAACCTATGCCCAAGAAAAAATGGCTATCGGCCATTTGGTTAAATCATAGGTTAAAAATTTTATTTCATGTCATTAATAGGTATATACACCATGGTATATGATTTAGATAATTATTATAGCATAGGATAATTAAAAGAGCATAAATTTTCGAAGGAAAACCCTAATTTCGAAAATTAGGGTTTTCGAAACTAGTTGAGAGATTTTTATTAATTCTAATGTTCAAGAATTAATTAAATGCTTATTAGTACTGTAATATCATAAAAATATCATAGGAAATAAATTCCTATAATTTATTGATCAATAAAACCATCGTTCATCTTATCTCTAAACGTTGACGTTTGAAAACGTCTCAAAACGTTACGTATCGACTCATCTTTAAAATGGTCGTAAATACTCGTACTCTCATTATAAAGATATTCCATTAATAATGGAATATAATTCCAAGCTTGATCGTTTAAGAAATATCGTGACATTTCAATAGTCGATATGCATTCGACGTTAAAAATGTACTGCCGACAAAAGTTAAAACTTTCGATTTCTTTCATTCACTAACTTCGAGTGAGTGTGTAACAGGAATTTATTCCTTGTAAACAATTGAAATCATACTTGATTTCATATGTGATTTGATTTCACGGCAAAATTTTATTTTACGGGTTTTAAAGACCGTAATTAGGTTGTTAAAAACTGCGGGTTATTACATCCTACCCCCCTTAAAAGAAATTTCGTCCCGAAATTTGTATACCTTAAAAGAATAACTGGGTACCGTTCCTTCACTGTATCTTCTAGTTCCCACGTAGCTTCTTCTTGTCCGTGGTGATTCCACAGCACTTTGACCAGCGAAATTGATTTATTTCTCAATTGTTGAACTTTATGGTCTATTATTGCGATAGGCTCTTCTTCATAACTCATGTCTGAGTTGAGAACTACGTCGTCTTGACGGATCACGTGTTTTGGATCGTATACATATTTCCTTAGTTGAGATACGTGAAAAACATTATGCACATTTCCCAAGTTGGGCGGAAGAGCCAACTTATAGGCTACTGAGCCTATTCTTTCTAGGATCTCGTATGGTCCTATGAAACGGGGTCTTAGTTTTCCTTTCACACCAAATCTTGTGATCCCCTTCGATGGAGAGACTTTGAGAAATACTTTGTCTCCAACTTCAAAATGCAGCTCCGATCTACGCGTATCAGCGTAGGATTTCTGTCTATCTTGAGCTTCCTTGATTCTTTGTCTAATCTGTCGGACGATTTCAATCATTTCATTCACCGCTTCTGGCCCTATTATTTTCCTTTCACCCACCTCATCCCAGTAAAGTGGTGATCTACACTTCTTGCCATACAAAGCTTCGTATGGGGCCATATCAATCGTCGCTTGATAACTATTATTGTAGGCAAACTCAATAAGAGGTAAAATGTCTTCCCATTTTGCACCTCGATCCAGTACTACGGTTCTCAGCATATCTTCTAGAGTTTGGATTGTCCTTTCTGACTGCCCATCAGTTTGTGGGTGAAATGCTGTACTGAAGTTTAACTTTGTTCCCAATTCTTTTTGTAGGCTCATCCAAAATTTCGATGTAAACTTGGAATCTCTATCTGATGTAATGGATTTTGGTACTCCATGTAGCCGTATCACTTCCTTTACATATATTTGGGCTAGTCTATCAGCTCCATATGTATTTTGAATTGGTAAGAAGTGAGCGCACTTGGTGAGTCTATCCACTATTACCCATATGGTAGTGTTTCCTTTTCTAGACTTGGGTAAATCCGTGTGAAATCCATCGTTATTTCATCCCACTTCCATTCAGGTATACCCAACGGTTGTAACTTTCCGTAGGGACGTTGGTGTAAAGCTTTTACTTGTTGGCAAACAAGGCAACGTTCTACGAAAGAAGCTATGTCTCGTTTCATGCCTTCCCACCAGAACTTCTCTTTTAGGTCTTGGTACATCTTTCGTCTTTGCCGGTGGGCGGTATAAGGTGTATCATGAGCCTCACTCATTATGTTGTTAGAATCTCAAGATCATCAGAACATATATTCTTCCTTTGAACATTAAAGCATTATCTGATGCTTCCTGGAAATTTTCCAATTCGCCAGTTCTCACTCTTCCTCTTATCTTTTCCAACTTTTCCTCAATCCTTTGTCTCTCAATGATCCTTTTTCTTAGGTCAGGTGTCATGGTGAGTGTAGCAATACAATTCCTGATCGTCTCTGGCTGTTTAATCAATTCAATTCTTAATTTGCTGAATTCCTCGACAAGTTTATCTTCTTGTGTCAGGAGATATCCCAATTGAGTTTGATTTTTACGACTCAAGGCGTCAGCTACTACATTCGCTTTACCTGGGTGATAGTTAATACCACAGTCGTAATCTTTTACTAGTTCGAGCCATCTTCTCTGCCTCATGTTTAGATCTCTTTGCTCGAAAAAGTATTTCAAACTCTTATGATCTGTATAGATTTCGCATCTCACTCCGTAGAGATGGTGTCTCCATATTTTTAGTGCATGAACCACTGCTGCTAATTCTAAATCGTGTGTTGGGTAGTTTAGCTCATGTGGTCTAAGTTGTCGTGATGCGTATGCTATTACTTTTCCCTCTTGCATCAAAACGCATCCTAATCCGTTCCTTGAGGCGTCAGTATAAACCACATATTCCTTATCTGATTCCGGGACTGCTAACACCGGTGCACTTGTTAACTTTTCTTTGAGTTCTTGAAAACTCGCCTCACATTCCTCAGTCCAAGTGTACTTAACTCCCTTTCGAAGTAATTGGGTCATTGGTCTTGCTATTTTGGAGAATCCCTCAATGAATCTCCTATAATAACCAGCTAACCCTAGAAAACTCCGGATCTCATTCTGAGTTCGCGGTGATTTCCATTCTTGCACTGCTTCCACTTTGGCTGGATCCACTTTGATTCCATCAGCAGACACGATGTGTCCTAGGAACATTACTTCCTTCAGCCAAAATTCGCATTTGCTGAACTTAGCAAACAATCTTTCATTCCTCAAAGTTTGTAACACCATTCTTAGATGTTCCTTATGGTCTTCCTCATTTTTGAATAGATGAGAATGTCATCTATGAAAACCAAGACAAACTTGTCTAAATACGGATGAAACACTCGGTTCATGAGGTCCATAAACACCATGGTGCATTAGTTAATCCGAATGGCATAACTACAAATTCATAATGGCCATATCTTGTTGAATGCGTTTTAGCTATGTCTTGTGTCGTACCTTGAGTTGATGGTATCGACTTGAGATCGATTTTGAAAATATACCGCTCCTCTCAATTGATCGAACAAATCGTCGATTCTTGGTAAAGGATATTTGTTCTTGAGCATCATCTTGTTCAACTCTCGATAGTCTATACACATCCTTAAAGATCCATCCTTTTCTTGACGAACAATACAAAGCGCCCCAGGAGAAACACTAGGTCTAATGAAACCTAGGTCCAACAGTTCTTGGATTTGAATTTTCGTTCTTCCAATTCCTTTGGGGCCATTCTCAGGGTGCCTTTGACACTTTGGAGCCGATCCGGTTCCAAGTCGATGGTAAATTCCAATTGTCTATCGAGGTAATCTGGTAGATCCTTAGAAATACATCCGAAATTCACGACAATTTCTATGTCTTCTACCTTGATTCCGCTTTTCTTCTCCGTTCGTATAAGCGAGAAAAGCATGGTATCCTTTCTTATTCATCAATTTCCTTGCCTTCAATGCGGACACAATTGGGACTCTCTTTCCCATGCTGATTCCATGGAAATGTGTTGCTTCTTGCCCAGGAAAATGAAATGATATTTTCCTTTCCTTGCAAAGAATCGTGGAGTGGTTTGCGACTAACGATCCATTCCTAGGATTATATCTACGCCACCCATGGACATTATGTTCAAATTATTTGCTAGAACCCTTAGTGATCCTAAGTTCAACTCTAGGTTCGGCGTAAATGTGTAACGATCATAATCCCTCCTATAGGTGAAGAGATTCTCATATCCCGATTTGCCTTTATAGCACTAAGTCCCAACAGATCTCACGCATGATTTTGCTATGAAAGAGTGCGCACCCGTGTCGAACAATACTATAACGGTATGTTGAGAAGGATTCCCATACCGCCGGTTTCCTCGGTCTGTTCGTTTTTGTTGCGGTGCAAAGCATACGCCTAACTTGAGGTAGCTGCGGTGGCGTGGTGCTTGCCTTTCTTTGCCGGGCCGTTGCTGTTGTCGGGCTGCTTGCTGTCACCGACGTTACCGTTGTGGTTGTTGTCTTCGTTCTTGAGGTGGTTGCCTTCTTTGTTGTGGTATTTGTTGTTGTGGTTGCCGCATTGTTGTGGAGGTTGTTGCCATTGTTGCGGTGTAGTTCTTTGTTGAGGTTGAAATGAAATTGAATAGCCCTTAGCGGTTGGACATTACGGGTTGGTTCGGCCTTACAATTGTTTCCGAACGTATCCCCGGACAAAAGTTTGCGTAATGTCCTTTCATACCGCACCTAAAACAGTTTCCACTGCCCGCCATGCACATTCCCGTGTGCATCTTTCGGCATTTTGGGCACGGAAGAGCCCTTCGCTGCTCTTGTGGTCCCCTTGTTGGAGGAATAAAGGTTGGCTTCCTCCATCCTTGCCCTCGACTTCTTTGAGTTCCCCGCCATTGTTGTTTGTTACTTTTGTTTTCAAAGTTTCCTCGCTACTATTACCAAAACTAGCATCCCATTTTCTCTTCCTCCGTCCATGGTATTACGATCCGAGGTGATCCCGACTTATCATCCGGCATTGTCGCCTCAATGTCAAAGCTCGTAAGAGCCTCAGTATAAGTCATGTCTCCAAGACCAGAAAGAGACATTCTTATTTCTGGCCTTAACCCTGATCTAAATTTCTCGCCATCTTTAAGTCCGTGTCCACTTGATCCAGTGCATATCTAGACATTTCGCAAAAAGTGCGATCGTAATCGGTTACCGACATCTTTTCCTGTTTTAACAAGAAAAATTCATGTTCCTTCTTCTTCTTGTAACTTTTCGGTACATACTTATCATACACTTCCCTTTTAAAATCTTCCCACGTCAACTCTTCCATCTGCTCTGCTGTGAAAGTTTTCTTTCTGGCCTCCCACCAGAAATCAAGCAGCCCATTTAACTGGAAGGCTACACATGATAGTCTTTCTTGTGTTGTGCACCTTAGAAAAGTGAAAATTCTCTCGATAGTTCTCATCCACTGTTCAGCATCTTCCGGACTACCTTTCCCATTGAAAGTAGGAGGGTTTTGTCTTAAGAACAATTCCTCTATCCTGCGGTCAGGTTGAGGTGGAGGTGGTTGAGGTAAAGGCTTGTTCCTCTGTTCCGGAGTTCTACCTCGTCTCCTAGGTCTGCCTCTGCCTCTTACTTCTCGTTCGGGATCTTGTCTAGGAGGCATTCTGTTGTGTAAAATATATCATTAGCATCATGTATCATTTTTATAACTTGAATATGTACAAATTTCATTTCTTTGCCTTTTTAGAAACGATAACTTAAATAAAACATTTCATTCTTGTCATACATAAATTTGTTGCAAAAGCCCTCTTGGATCACACATACATACAATTGCAAAAGCACCATAGATAACGTACTTTGCAAACACAAGTCCTTACATCAAGGATTACTCACATACTTGCTTCCAAAATATTTCAAAAGAAAAGGCCATACACATATCGGCCTTAAGGCTTTACAAAAATTAAAGTCATGCACAACGGCTTTATAGCCTTACAAAAATTCAGTTTCCCCCACTGTTCAAGTTTTTCAAAAGCATAAATAAAACATACATAAAATAGATAACATAATCCTTCAAATTTTACATCAACATCACTATCTACATCAACTCCTCGAATCTTCCTCATCTTCCTCAGGATCCTCTTCCTCCTCGTCCGAGTCATCACCCTGGCCATATGCTCTAGAGGGTCCAGCTCCATTACTCTCTACCATCGGGATGTCCCGCAGTGGACCATAATCCACACGAATCGGACTGTAGCTGTCATGGATGGGATTATACCCATCAAGAGTACCTGTCACACTAATCCGTGCTGTCTGACGGAAACTCTCGGCTGGCGGTAAGGGTGCTGCCATCGGTGGTAGAGGCGGAAGTGGTGAACGCACCGGATGTCCGAACATCAAAGGTGGGAAAACAGGGGCTCCCAAAGCTCTAGGTCTGGCTGCTCCGTCCGCCTGAACAAGTCTGCCCTCGTCAATCCGATATCGTGGTACCACTGGGTCAACTATCCGTGGAACCTCGGTGTACAGCCACTCAGGTGACTCATCACGCCATGTATACTCCCGTGGAGGGAGATAAGGTCCTCTCGGTGCTGCGCCATAGATGCTATATACATACGTCAGGTGGCTGATGAACCTGGGTAGATCACCTATCAAGTCATATCCTCCAGTCGCACGGTAAATGTAATCCCCAGAAACCTCACGAGCATAATCTTCCCAATCACATGGAAGTATAGTAAGAAGACGCTTAATGCCATCGTAGTCCGTCACGCCATAAACTCTCGCATTCCTCCACAATCTAAAATAATACATCAGGAACTCTCCTAAATCCTCGCCAGCACACATCCAGCTTTCCCGATAGATACGGATAGTCTCCTCAGGGGTCGGGTTAGGTCCTATCCTCCTCCTCGCAATGTAACGCATTTCCTCCATCTGTCACGATCAAAAACTAATCGTTAGACACTACTAATATCCGATAGCAGATAGGGTAGCTTAATACTTCGATTAATCAACTAGGATGAACTATTCAACCTATAACCAAACATTCTTAACCGTCTAGAAAACAAAACTCCTATTGCTATGTTAAGCTACACGAGGTATAATAGAGTCCTCTGTTCTACCTAAAATTCAAGTTGAACTTTACCCTGACTCTACTGTATTTGGGAAATGGAAAAAGGAATTCTGTCCTTCATAACAAATGAAGTTCAGAACGTTAGGAATACGCAGGCGAAAACCATGCGTAAAACGGAGTCTATCGAGGAGTATGGTTAAAAACAAATTTACTGCGCAGTGCAGAAAATTTTCGCGATTATAACGACGTTCCGAGAAGGTGCCAATAACGTTGTCATACACGCTATGGCTACTGCCGACTTAGTATAACTATTACGTCCACGTCTTCAAATTGAGGCTTGCCGTTCTGAAATCTCGGTCCTCAGTCACGCAAATTGAAAATTATGGTTATGATCGCTCACTTAAAACCGTGATACAAAGATCCACCTTCTTCATTCTTCATAGTCAACGTCGTTCCCGATCATCTTTACGTTCCACTCTCGCCGTTCAAAACCCGGAATTAAAGACACATTCATGCTTCCTATCATTCTTTTGTTTTCTTTCATTATGGGAACATACTTCCTATATCGTCTACGTTCTTCTCAAAAGCATAGCATACTTTGTTATCAACATAGATTTCATAATTCATAAGCATAACATCCGAACCACATCATACTTCGTTCATTCATAACTGTACATATCATTTTGTTTTCATACATTCATCTTAAATCATCATGATTCATTTCAAACATACATTTCAACTTAACCACTTCATATCATTGCTATCAAATTTCAAAATTTAAGATTTTTTGAAAATTTTTCATTCGTAATTCATCATTTTAATCATTATCACATTACAACTTTCCTTTTCCCTTTTTCTTCAAAAATCTTTTCAAATTTGGTCATCATATAAAAATTTTCACTTCATAAGCTCAAATGAAACTAGTTACCTTTTCCCCGTTGAGCTCGATGTGATGGAGTGTTGAGAATAGCCGATAGATTTTCTAGAAGTCTAATGACTCAATCTAGACTTAGTTTTAGAAAAATTGGAGTTTCAAAGAGCAACCGCTCGATACCACTCTATCACGACCACCTCCGAATGACCGGGTGGCGGACTAATACTAGGAATAGTATTCGAGGATACGAGACATTGTCGCGGCGGGACATATCATATGAGAATATAGACCTTAAGATTAAACAAACACTTATAACATTTCGGTTCAAAAGGGTTTTGCAGCGGATCCAAAGGATATAACGATCCGAAAGACTTCATAGTTCACTTTGTTATAATATCCAACATGAAAATAAAACAGATTCGAGTTTGCGTGGAAAGTGTGTGAATACATATATGACGATATGTATTGAGGTTATCCATTCTAACGAACATCGAGGACATATGGCTTTCTCAACACTTCTCCATCACCGAGAATCGAGCTCAACCTGCACATTTAAAACAAACATGCGGTGGCTAAGTACAAAATTTGTACCCGGTGGACTTATGCCGAAAACATTTCATTTTCGTTTAATTACTCGCGATATAGTGGTAAGACACAAGGGTTTTATTTGAAAATGCCTGTGCTTACTAAAATATTTTCATGAGTTTATAAAAGTTGCTTGGCAAGCATTTTCTTGGTGTCGTGATCCATATCCCTTATTATCTGTCATCACATTATCATAGTCGAAAGTCGTGAAAGAGGCCTCCTTCTACGACCCCGTGACCGGCCGTGAATTGTCCTTACAGCACACAGTCACCATCAGTGTACACGTTAATCCTAGTCGGTATAAGGCCTTCCGGCATAGGATCCGATATCGATTTTCATTCATAAGTTGGGAATAACCCATCAACATCACATCATACATGGATAGGATACGATACACAAAACGTAAACATTTTGGCAGGTAATCATTTAAAGAATTTTAGCATTAGTTGAAAAAGTACTGTAAACAAGGACATTTGAATAGAGCAGCAAAGTTGTTCTGTTTTAGTAATAAAGCCCACCTGGAGATTATTGTTCGTCTTTAACGTTTTCTTTATTCGTCAACGTCCAGTTGGTGCGTCAGTGTCCACACCTTTATATAAAAAGGATGCTTTAGTACGTTGTTTACGTAATTCGAGACTTTCAAAGTCTATAACAAAATTCGATATTTCATATCGACGCGAATTGAATTCTTTAATGAATTTAATTCGTTTCTCAAAGCGTATCAACTTAACATTTCTCGTTCTTTGATAGAAGCGAGATATGTGTTAAAACGACCAATTTACCCTTTTGGTACATGGTCCAGCGTTTTCTCGCGTTTTCGATTTCATGACTTTAAACATGGAATCCTTTCATCTTAACGTGATATCATTAGCAAATGATACGTCTTACGATATTAGCGTATTTATCGAGCGTCTTTTGTACGTTGATTTCAAAAGTCGACAATTTTGACTTTTCTTAGTAATTTAATTACTAAGTCTTATTTTAATATTAAATTCTTTTGAAAATCAATTTCTAATTGATTTCTTTTATAACTGCTTTAATATGTTTAAAAATAATTTTTAAACATATAATTCATTATAAATAATGAATTTAAGGATTTAAAATCCTTATTTCTATTTTAAAATAGCTCACGGCTATTTTGAATTTTTACAACCAAATATTTTGAAAATTGTCCATAATTTCCAAATATGTCTAAAATAATATTAGACATATAATTTATTAATAAACTTGATTTAAAAGGATTTAAAAATCCTTGAAAATCCTTAAACATTCTCGGTAATTATATTAAATTACCAAATGATGTTTAAAATTTTTCAAATATTATATAGTGTATTAATATACACTATGGTCATTAATATGTCATAAGATCAACTAGGCATTGTTCAATCATCACCTTATTTTTAAACAAGGTCTCGGCATTTATAAAATAAATGCCTAATAATTTTTCTAAAATTCCGATAAATTAACATAAGGTCAAATATTAGTCCATAACATACTTATGTCATATAATCCATATTATGACATTTATATACCATATAAATGGTAGTATATCTCTCGACCTTTGACTAAGCATGTCGAACAATTTTATATAATTTCCAAACAATTATAACATGCTTATACATTATAGTGTAATAATGTAACACCATAAAATACATCAAGAACAATTTTATTCATCACCAAACTTAGCTCGAGGCTTTCGGTTTATTTGAATAAAAATTGTAATTGATTTTAAAATTCAAACAAAACATAGGATGCATAAAACATACTCAACATCAATAATATAACATTGCATGTTACAAATCAAGATCATACATCGATATATATATACATATATGCCTCGGTTCTTTTGATATTTCACATAGAAATTTTTCAAAATTCTAACTAAAACATATAGTGTATAGTTCACACCCTAGAACAATAATATGCTATTGCATGTCATGAAATAAATTCACACACTAATGTATAAATATATACATGTTTGACTCTTTTAAAAATAATAGATAGAATTTTCAAAATTCCAATTAAATCACTATAGACTTTTATAACATCATAGAGTAATTATATGTTCTTGCATGTTTCAAATAAAAATGATTCATTAACATATAATTATATATATGTTCGGTTATTTTGAAAAAATTATAGAATTGATTTTCTAAAAATTTCCAATAAATGTCTATACACTCTTAGTTCATCATAACTCAAGATTAACACCTTGCATGTACAAATTGAAATCATACACATATATATTTATATATATATGTCTCGGTTATAATAAGGAAAATAGCAAGAGTGCTTCAAAAATTCCCCATTAATTCATATACATTTCCAATACATCTATAATCAAATATATCACATTGCATGTAATCAAATAAAATCATGCACCCACTAATTTTTTTTATAAACTCTCGGTTTCAAGAAGAACAATAGCATAGATTTTTCAAAAAATTTTCAAATAAATACTATAGTCACATATTAACTCATAGATCATAAAATCAACACCATACAACCTCTCATAGGTCTCGGCCTTTTCATAATTCTTTTCATACATATTGAATAGATTTTTAAAACATGCTCAAAGCTTCACAACTTATTGCTACACATTCTTAGTATATCACATAACCATAGATTCATAGGATTTTGAGGTTAAATCATACATGCAAGACATTTTAAAAACAAGAGCACATATCTAACATTTTCTTATCATCAATACACATGTAATAGCAAAGTATTACCAACAAAGATCATCAAGAACACATGCATTGTTCAAACCAAAATTTGAAACTTAGGAAATTTTTGAGAACAACTATCCATTGGTTTCGAACCTACCTTAGGTATATGGATTAAAGAGACAATGTATAAGGTATTATGGACTTGTGTGGTGAGGAGATGAAGAAATTTTCAAGCTTGAAGGATGGAGAGAGCTCGGCTATGGGTGAAATGAGAGAGAGAGAGAGAGTTTTGAGAGTGTTGGAGAGAGATGGGTGTAGAGTGTTTGGTGATGAGTGAAGAATGAATAAAACTGAAATCATCCCCTATTATCCCTCCTCTCGGTCTCTCTCTCCCCAATCTGACACAAGACTCTTCACATTTTAATACTAGTTTATTCACTAATGGGTTCCCAATCATTAGTGTCTTACACACTATCTTGGAAATAGTTAAAATGTATTATTAGTGGGAGATTTGTTGGTATAAAATCTGAAAAATATATAAGTATACATGCATGAGTGGAGAAATATCACAATTTAAATTTGTATACCCATATATATGTATCTCTCGGCCATTAGGCCAATAAATGGTTAAAATTCTGGTTTCATGCTAATCATAGATTTATAAATCATAATATATGATTTAGATGATATTTAATATCATAGGTTAATTAAATAGCATAAGAGAAGAAGATAATTAAATCTTGTGCATAAGAAAATGGCCATCGGCCCCTTTGGTTAAACCATAGGTTAAAATTTTATTTCATGTCATTCATAAGTATGTGCACCTTGGTATATAATTTAAATAATAATTATAGCATAGGATAATTAGTTAGAGCAAAAATTTTCGAAGAAAACCCTAATTTCATAATATTAGGGTTTTCGAAACTAAGGTTGAGCTTTTTATTCATTCTAATGTTCAAGCATTAAATAAATGCTTATTAGTACTGTAATATCATAAAAATATCATAGGAAATAATTTCCTAAAGTTTCTTGATCATTAAAACCATCGTTCATCTTATCTCTAAAGCGTTGGCGTTTGAAACGCGTCTCAAAACGTTACGTGTCGACTCGTCTTTAAAATGGTCGTATATACTCGTAATCTCATTATAAAAATATTCCATTAATAATGGAATATAATTCCAAGCTTGATTGCTTAAGGAATATCGTGACATTTCAGCGATCGATATGCATTCGACGTTAAAAGCGTCATCTAGATAAAAGTTAATACTTTCGATTTCTTTCATTCACTAACTTTGGTGAGTGTGTAACAGAAATTATTCCTTGTAAACAATTGAAATCATACTTGATTTCATATGTGATTTGATTTCACGGCAAAATTTTATTTTACGGGTTTTAAAGGCCGTAGTTAGGTTTTTACAAGCTGCGGGTTATTACAAATAAATTCCACCGTAAAGGAGGTGGACCCCTTCTACATAGGGCTTCACGTTGACCATTGATCTCGAGCGATTCCTCCGAACCTTCTTTAGTGAGCACAACCGAACCATACGGCTTCACTTCGGCGATAATGAGCAGGCCACTCCAGCGAGACTTGACTTCCGGGAAAAATCTTGACCGGAATTGAACAATAAAACCTTCATTCCGGCTTCAAATCTTTGTGCACAATGTGTTTGTCGTGGATGGCCTTCACATTTCTTTGTAGATTGGGCATTGTCGTATGCCTCATTACGTAATTCTTGAGTTAGAGTTGTAACATCCTGTTGGGAAGCATCTTGCATCTCCAAAGAAATGGTTTTGATGGCCCACAAGGCCTTCCCAAACACCAAACGATAAGGACTCATCCCAAGAATGCTTTTGTATGCGGTGCGATGCGACCATAGTGCATCGGGTAGTTTGGTGGACCAATCATTTCGAGAAGGTTGGACCATTTTCTCTAGAATCCCCTTGATTTGTCGATTGCTAGTCTCGGCTTGTCCCGATGTCTTTGGGTGGTAAGGGGTCACCACCTTGTGGTTAATCCCACTCTTTTTCATCAACTTCTCGAACAACTTGTTGCAAAAATGCTTTCCCCCATCACTAATGATTGCTTTGGGAAAACCAAACCTGCAAAGTATATTCTCCTGCACAAACTTCAAAACGATATAAGAATCACATGTCCTAGTAGGGATAGCCTTGACCCACTTGGACACGTAGTCAACGGCAAGTAGAATATATTCAAAACCAGAAGACTTAGGGAAAGTGATAACTCTTATAAAAGAGTTATTATATGACCTTTTTGATGATAATATCCTTGAGTTTATCGGGTTCTGTTCGTTAGTTTGCTGTTATGTTATATGTTTATGTTATGTTTGCGTGTGTTTATGTGAAGGATTGAGTCGGTGAATTTAAAGGGATTTTAATGGCATTTATCGTTATTAGTTATGGCATCAGCGGGAAGAGCGACGGTGAAGAAGAGGTGAAGTCCGAGTCAAAGTCGAGCTCCAAGTTGAGCAGCGCAAGCAGCGCCGAACTCGTGAGCGAGCGACTTGATGTGCGAGGAAGGATCGAGCGGATAATCTTTGGAAAAATACGGGGAGCGGTCGAACTACAAAGACTAAGTCAAAGCTCGGAAAAGTGAAAATCGAAGAGGTGGGCGAAGTCCGGAAGCCGAGCTCAAGACTACCGAGCTCAAGACTACCGAGCTCAAGACTTCCGAGCTCATGAGCATAACCGAACTCAGGAAAGAAAGAGAACAGATCCGAGCTGCAACCTAAGCCGAGCTCAAATGAAAAGTTCGCAAGTATGAAGGCGACCTCGATACTAAAGCGTCTGCGAGGCGGACTTACAAGCAAGGCCGAACTTACAAGTGAGCTCGCAATCTAAGCTGAACTCGAGAATGATGACCGCATCTGAGATCGGATTCATGAATGAAGTCAGGCCCGTTCAAAGGTCGAGCTCGGAAGAAAGGGAAGAAAAGCAGGCGATGTCACGACGCCGAGCTCAAACGTGAGGACGGACCTTTAAGTGAGTTCGAGTTTGTAAGGGGTTGAGTTCGGATGCGAGATCTTCATCAGGTGGGACGAGCTCGTGCCTATGCAAACTGAGTAGAGGAGCTCGTATTAGCAGATGAGGCCGCGCTTATGAAAAAAGCGAAGAAGAGATTTGCAGGACCACGGCCACGTGGCGGCTGGCCACGACAAGCATAAAGGGCGCGTTTTGCGAGCCGGCGAAAAGAAAGAATCGGTGGATGAAGGGCTTGCGGTGCCTAGTGCGCACACCTAAAAGTGTCGAGTTTGTTATTAAAGGGAGGCGACAATCGGAGATAATTCGTTATTCGATGATACGGAAGAAGGAATCGGAGGGCAACACCTTGAGAAGAAGCTATCGGAAGGCGGCGATCGAGGAGGAGCACGTGATTCGAGAGGCAGTGTTAACTTTGAATCTTGAATTCTTTTGACTTTGCTATGGCATTTTGTATTTGAATTACATTGCCTGATTTCGCTATGAGCTAAATTTGTAGGACTTGATCTTTTGATGAAACCCACGCTTTCGTGTGACGAGCTCCGTTTCTGCTTATCTTGTTAAGTTATTATCGTTTTCTTGGAGATTATTTATCTTGCTTGTGATTGATCACCATGGGTGAGATTTTAGCTCTATGATTTCTGGGAAGCTCTCATAGAGTGGAAAACAAGAAAGTGACGCAAGAACATGATTTAAGCATTATGTGTGTGAATAGCATAGGAATATGTGTTTGCCTTGCGTGACATAAATGAATGGAATGGTAAAGATACTCTCAAAGGACTTCGGTATAGGAATATATTGACGAGCTTAGAGGGTATAATCTTAGATTTGGAAAAATACTAAGAGTTGAAAGATTTCATGTCATAATAACGAGGCAAAGATAATGTTGAAGCGTGGCGAGTATGGAGCATGGGTGGAATCAAGTGGTCAAGTCTATTTTCCCTTTTAATATCAGTTTGTTAATCATAATTTGTCTAAAAGTCCACCTCGTCTCGGATTGTAACATTTCTCTTTAATTGTTTCTCTCATAATCACAAACAAATTGTATTCGGCGTGGTTTAAAAGTCGTTCCACTGTGGATTCGATCTCCGAATATTTAGTATATTACTTGTTGATTCGTGCACTTGCGTAGAATTGTGTTGCATCGTTTACCAAACAACAAGTTTTTGGCGCCGTTCTTGGGCACGATTATAAATTACGTTGATATTTTAATTTTTGTGTTTATTTAGTACTAGTGGTTAACTCTGTTAATTTCTTTTGCGTGAATCGGGTTTACGGGCGTGGTATGTCATAAAACCAAGGCAGTATTATACCCGCTAGATCAAGAGATTGAACGCACCTTCCGTCGAGGAAGACGACGTCAAAACATCCGTAGAGCACAAGCCAAAATGACCGCACCAGGAGGTAAAGGGAATTGATAAGCCTCATTTTTACCTGATTTATAAGGCTATATTCATTTCGTTTCTAATTGATAAGTGATCTTTTGAGCTGTCTTTCAATATATTTATGTTTACCTTGGAAGATATTATGCCGTGTGTATTTCGTGTCATTTTAGCATAGGTTTTGATGTCAAAAAGGTGGATCACGATAAAGAGGAATCAATAGCCCAATCGCAAGCTCATGCGAAGAAGAACTGTTTGAAAACGACGTTGAATATGACGTAATGGATTTGAAAAATATGGATGTGCAAGGTATACTATGTTAAAGAGCATCTCGATAGGAGTCCGTAGGCGCAAGCGGATCGTAATTCGGAGTTTGGACGAGAGAGAGCGGAGCGAAACGGCGAAGTCGCCGCAGTACCCTCGCGAGCCGTGCTCGCGACCGTTGGTCGCGATTCCGGGTCGCGAGGAAGGCCGAAATTTCAGCAATTTTGAATGCCTCTCGACATGTCTTCGCGTGGGAAGGTCCTCGCGAGGCCCTATGTTGCATTATACTCATTGCATGCGCGACAATGGAGGAGAACACACACCTAGTTCGAGTATAATTGAATCGAGTCGAGAAGGATTGGAAAATTGGCGTGAAAAGGGGCTCGCGATTTATTATAAATAGGAGATAGACCATGGTTTAAAACACCATTCGAGCGAACACAAATTCTTCTTTATTTTCTTTTGCAAGTTCTTTTCTGTTTAATTTAGTTTATCTTTTCTTTTAGTATTTTCATTCTAGTTCGTAGTTTAGTTTTTATTGATTTTTAATTTCTTGGGATTCAAGTGTTACATTGTTCTTCGTGGATTCCTACGGTTTTATTTATTTAATTCAGTTCATGTTATTTTTATTTATTTATTGCTTTGGTTATTTAATTATCGTAGCTAAAGTTAAGTATTGATCCTAGGGTTTGTATGTCAACTAGATTTATATAATTAATCTGTTGATCTTGTTTTCTTGTCCATTCATGATTTATAATTCTTGGCTTTAATTCTCATGTGTTGGTGTCGATCAATATTAATGCATGTTAGTTATGTGATTGATGTCCTGGCGGAATTAATTGCATAATCGATATTAGGAATTTATAATCTGATTTTGCCTTGAGACCCGACGGAGATAGGTGAACTGTAGGAGGTTAAATCTTTGTGTGCTTTTGGTAATTAACTTACTTCTCTTGAGACCCGACGGAGATAGAGTTTAGGCTAACCTACTACTATAGGTTGTCCTGGTGGAAACTATAGTTACATTAGTGATCCTTCATCTGAATGCAGACTAAATTGGTAAACAAATTAATAGGTTAATTGTGTGAATCTGGTTAGGTTAAGTACATCCCTAGGATCAGTCTTTCATATATGATTTTATTCCTTATTTATTTTCTGAGTCTAGTTTTATAATAATCTCTCTTGATATTTTGTTGTCTGGATAATAATCAAGATTCTGTATTAATTACTTGTCGTGTTCTCGAGTCATGATCCACGTGGATACGATATAATATACTTATTTGTTTTACTATCAATTTATTTTGGTAGGAATATTAGCGATCAAATTTTGGTGCCGATTCTCGGGAACTGTTTAGATTGCACAGTGATAATTTTACGGATTATAGTTATTAATTGGGCGTTAAAAAAAAAGTAAAAAAATAATAGAATATATATATATATATATATATATATATATATTTGTTTCTTCTTGGATTTGACTTGATTTTTTATCTCTACGCGATGCATGATTACAATATCCCGAAGGAAAGAATCATTCCATTGGATCTCGAGATTGACGGATCATATAAGAGAAAGCCGAGAAAGAAGAAAGAAGAAATGGCGAGATAGACGCCCCAAGTCCCGGATCGGATGGCGAGATGGAGCAATCTTGGCGGCGGTAACGCCAATGTTGGCGTTGAATAATCAGATGGGCTAGATTGGGGGGCAAGCACCACTAATCGATCTTAATTTCGTAAGGGAAATAAATGCACGCAAGAACACCAGAGATTTACGTGGTTCGATATATGAATAAGATCTACGTCCACGGGTAGAGGGGGATAGATAGTAGTCGTGTATTGAAAATATGAGGAGTGATTACAAGAAGTGTAGATGATCTTTTCCGTCTAATCTATCCTCTATTTATACACGATTATGATAACCTAGATCTCGAATCCGAGATCTATTCTAAGATAGGATTTGAATCTATCTCCTCTAATTAGGATTCTCTTAGATATGACCGAATCTTCTGCGTTCTCTTGGTTCCCTTTCTTGGGCCGGGCTCGTGATGAGCCGAGCTTCATATCGAGCTTATTTATGTTGGGCACGATGCTTGGGCACAGGAGTTGGGCCGTATCCTATCAACCACCCATACCGCTCAACCACGTATACAAAGCACCGACGGATCGGTTCAAGGTGGAGGATGGGGCCATGCGTCAATGCCGATAATTTTGAGTTAAAGCACACTCATCGGCATGATCTGGCGGAGGCGATTTGGGGAGGGTTCTTGAAGACCCCAATGCTCATTTAGAAGCGTTTCTGGATATTTGTGATACTATCAAGCAGAACGGAGTGCCAGCTAATGCCATCCGGATGCAGATGTTCGGATTTTCACTGAGGTGTCAAGCGAAAGAGTGGTTCAAGAGCTTGGATAGATCGAGGATTACCACATGGGAGCAACTCTGTGAGAAATTTTTATCCAAATACTTCCCACCTGCTAGGGCTCAGAAGATCATTGCGGAGATCTCCCATTTTTCACAATTGGGTGATGAGTCATTATTTGAAGCACAGGAGCGATTGAAACACCGCTCGCAAGTGTCCACAACTGGTTTTCACCGAGACAAGTAACCCAATTTTATAGTGGACTCAATGCTAACACCCGTAGCATTGTAGATGCATCAGCCGGAGGATGCGCTTCTCAATCGTGGAATAGGCGAAGCATTGAGAATTATTGAGGAGATGGCATCTAATAGCTATCAATGGCCGATGGAGGCGGTCGATCGGAAGAGTGGCTGCTGCGAGTTGGATGATAAGTATGATGACTTGTTAGAAGTTCACAACTCTGCGGAAAGAGTGCGGGCGAGAGAAAGGGAAGATGATGTGGCCGTGGCGCGAATATCGAGGAGGTTCAATTTGTGAACCAAAGGAACAACTTTCAAGGGAATCAAAGTGGGAACCCGCCTTATCATCCCAACAATAGAAATCATCCCAATTTTCCTATGCGATGCACAGAATCTTGACAACCACCACCGGCTTTCTTGTTAATAATGGAATGATTGTAGAGCCCAAGAAGCCGAGCCTTGAAGAGATGATGCAGCAAGTGTTGGCAAGCAATCAGCAAATAGCGGCGAGTCACCACCAAATTGTGGCTCAGCAAAACATTCAGATCCAGCAACTTGGGAATAGGATGAACGCTCTGGAAAGCACAGTCAATGCCATGAACAACACGATGATAGCCCTTGGAAAACAAGTAAAGATGATAGAAAACCAAGTGGGCGGATGGCGATGAGAGAGGTGGGGTTCACGGGCAAGGTCGATTCCCAAGCAACACCGAGCGAATCAGAAGAATCATACTCCTCCGAATCGGTGCAATGCGATATATTTGAGGTGGAGTTTCATATGAAAATCACCGGAGAATCGGCGACAAGTAACCAATTTTATAGTGGACTCAATGCTAACACCGTAGCATTGTAGATACATCACGGAGGATGCCTTCTCAATCGTGGAATAGGCGAAGCATTGAGAATTATTGAGGAGATGGCATCTAATAGCTATCAATGGCCGATGGAGGCGGTCGATCGGAAGAGTGGGCTGCTGCGAGTTGGATGATAAGTATGATGACTTGTTGAGAAGTTCACAACTCTGCGGAAGAGTGCTGGCCGAGAGAAAGGGCGGATGATTGTGGCCATGGCGCAGAATATCGAGGAGGTTCAATTTGTGAACCAAAGGAACAACTTTCAAGGGAATCAAAGTGGGAACCCGCCTTATCATCCCAACAATAGAAATCATCCCAATTTTTCCTATGCGATGCATGAATCTTGACAACCACCACGGCTTTCTTTGTTAATAATGGAATGATTGTAGAGCCCGAAGCCGAGCCTTGAAGAGATGATGCAGCAAGTGTTGGCAAGCAATCGGCAAATAGCGAAGTCACCACCAAATTGTGGCTCGATAAAACATTCAGATCCCGTGACTTGGGAATAGGATGAGCAGCTGCGGAAAGCACGGTCGATGCCATGAACAACACGATGATAGCCCTTGGAAAACAAGTAAAGATGATGAAAACCAAGTGGGGCGGATGGCGATGAGAGGCTGGGGTTCACGAGGCAAGGTCGATTTCAAGCAACAGCGAGCGTAATCAGAAGAATCATACTCCTCCGAATCGGTGCAATGCGATATATTTGAGGTGGGTTTCATATGAAAATCACCCGGGAGAATCGAAGAGATAAGCAATCGATTGAAGAGATTGTCGAGAGAGAATGGCAAAGAGGCGTCGCGAGGGAAGGAAAGGGTGAACATTCGCGGTGAAACGCGAAGGATCACCAACGCCCCAAAGCCAGCACTCCATTTCCTCGCGTATTGGGAAGGCGAAATATGACAAAGAGTTCGCTCGATTCAAAGAGATGTTCGAGTAAAACATCAACATACCTCTCTTTGGCGCTTGGGATATGCCGGATCGTCAAATTTCTCAAAGATGCGTGTGGCAAGCAAGAAGAAGTTAGGTAAATTTGAAAAATAAACCTACGAAGAATGCGGTGCTATTTTGCAAAGGAAGCCGCCATCGAGCAAAAGATCAGGGAGCTTCACGTTGAGTCGAGATTACGAGCACACGTTTCCCAACGTCTTGTGTGATTTGGGGCGTATAAATCGATGCCCCTATCGTGTTCAATCGTTTGGTCTTGGGCAAAATGAAGAAAGCGTCTATTTCATTAATGATGGTGACAGTCGGTCGAATACCTAAGGGGATAGTTAAGGATGTGTTGGTAAGATTTGAGTTTTGTCTTTCCGGTGATTTTGTTATTTTAGACATTCACGAATTTAAAATCAACCACTAATCTTGGGTCGACCTTTTCTAGAAGTGGTCGTGCATTGATTGATGTCGGGAAGGTGATCACGAATTTTCGTGTCGGCGATGAGGGCTAAAATTTCAATCTATGACGCCGTCCGTGACACGATAGTTCGAGCATGAAGAGTGTCATTCAATCACCTTTGTTGCGACTAGCAAATCTCGAGTTTGGATGTCAACCGACCAAGTGACAAGGGTGCTACAAAGAAGAGATGGACTCGGCATGGAACTCAGAGTGACTTGTTCAAGTTTGGGAGGCCATTTCCATACTTAATGGTGGTCTAAGGTAAATGAAAAGTGCGGAGGCAAGCACGATTGGGAAGAAGTGCTGCTGTCAAGCATGATTGATCGGGTATGAAATGGTCTAGCTAAAGGCGTTTAAATTTAGCACTTGTTGGGAGGTAACCTAATGTTTTCTTTGTTTTGGTTTGTTTTTCGTTTTGTTACATTTTCTTTTTGTTTGTGTTTGTTTTGTTTTCGTGTTTGGGTTTTGTATACATTTTGTGGGTTGAGTTGAATAATGACCGATGAGGAGAATTGTTTTTATTAGAAATTTTATTGCAACCGATTTTGTGAGGCGAAGCATATTATGACTATTGTGAGTATTGAGCCTTTGAGAACTTGATCACACTTTTGAGGCTGTGAGACTTGAGCTTTTGGTCGTCGTATTTTTTCGTCTTGTTTCTACGTGTGAATAGTTTGAAATACATGTGTTCTCTAGAACTTGCTCGGTTCTTTTCGAGGTTGCATTGATGTGCTTAAAATTATGAGATGATATTAGGCATTCTTTTCTTAACCTATACACTATCGAACACTAACTTGTTATTTTATTATCCTTTGTGAGCCGTTTGAGCCTACCTTATTCTTTCATATAGCCGTGGGTTGGGTTATGTAGTTAGTGATATTTGGCTGCTAGCATTGAGGGTTGAGAAAAAATAAAGGAAAGAAAGGAAATAAATGATGAAAGTGATTATTAAAAATAGTTGCTTACCCATATAAGTTCACAAAAAAAAAAAGATAGAAAAAGTTGACACAAGTGTGGAAAAAGAACATGAATGGGTAAGTAACTAGAGCTTAGATGCGTATATAAACTTATGAGAATTATGGAGTTCTTAAAGAAAAATGACTTCTTGGTATGGAGAATTGAAATAAATTGTGAAAATTTGGGAATTGTGTCTTATGATGCTTATGGTGTCTTCATTATTGGATTATAAGTCACTTAGCCTAAATATATCCTACCTTACCAAAAAGCATACATTATAACCTTTTATAAGACCTTTTTGATCTTAGTTCTTGAGCACATATTTGAGCAATGGAGAATTTGACGATTTGCAAGCTTATGGTAGATTTCATGTGTTTTTAAACTTTGAGAGTATAAACATCCTCCTTGATACACTTGAGTGTTTGAGATTTCTTATATATACATCCATGTTGTGAGGATTCAAGTTTAAGAAGGCTTGTGCTTATGATTATTGTGATATGGGGAGTTTAACGAAAGATGTTGTGATTTGATTCATTTGATTGTATCTTTTATTGCTCATTGCTCTTATCATTCGACTCTTTACCTGTCTCTGGTCGTCTCTCTTTTGTTCTGATTTGTTTGAGGACAAACAAAACGTTAAGTTTGGGGGAGTTGATAAGCCTCATTTTTACCTGATTTATAAGGCTATATTCATTTCGTTTCTAATTGATAAGTGAACATTTGAGCTGTCTTTCAATATATTTATGTTTACCTTGGAAGATATTATGCCATGTGTATTTCGTGTCATTTTATCATAGGTTTTGATGTCAAAAAGGTGGATCACGATAAAGAGGAATCAATAGCCCAATCGTAAGCTCGTGCGAAGAAGAACTGTTTGAAAACAACATTGAATATGACATAATGGATTTGAAAATATGGATGTGCAAAGTATACTATGTTAAAGAGCATCTCGATAAGAGTCCGTAGGCGCAAACGGATCGTAATTCGGAGTCCGGACGAGAGAAGCGGAGCTAAACAAATAAGTCGCTACAGGGAAGTATGCCTCGCGAGGAAGGCCGAAATTTCAGCAATTTTGAATGCCTCTCAACATGTCTTGCGGGGAAGGTAGCCAACACGCCTCGCGAGGCCCTATGTTGCATTTATACACATTGCATGCGCACAATTGGAGAGAACACACACTGGTTCGAGTATAATTCGGAATCGAGAATCGAGAAGGATTGGGAAATTGACGTGAAAAGGAGCTCGCGATTTATTATAAATAGGGAGATAAACCATTAGTTTAAAAACACCATTCCAGAGCAGAACACAAATTATTCTTTATTTTCCTTTGCAAGTTCTTTTCCTGTTTAATTTAGTTTAACTTTTTCTTTTAGTATTTTCATTCTAGTTCGTAGTTTAGTTTTTATCCAGAGTTCAGAATTTCTTCCGTATTCAAGTGTTACATTGTTCTTCGTGGATTCCTACGGTTTTATTTATTTAATTCAGTTCATGTTATTTTTATTTATTTATTGCTTTGGTTATTTAATTATGAGTATCTAAAGTTCTATTGATCCTAGGGTTTGTATGTCTAACTAGATTTATATAATTAATCTGTTGATACTGTTTTGCCGTCCCATTCATGATTTATAATTCTTGCATTTAATTCTCATGTGTTGGTGTCTGATCAATATTAATGCATGTTAGTTATGTGATTGATGTCCTGGCGGAATTAATTACATAATCGATATCAGAAATTTATAATACAGTTTTCGCCTTGAGGCCCGACGGAGATAGGTGAACTGTAGGAGGTTAAATCTTTGTGTGCTTTTGGTAATTAGCTTACTTCTGTTGAGACCCGACGGAGATAGAGTTTAGGCTAACCTACTACTATAGGCTATCCTAGCGGAAACTATAGTTACATTAGTGATCTTTCATCTGAATGCGGATTAAATTGGTAAACAAATTAATAGGTTAATTGTGTGAATCTGGTTAGGTTAAGTACATCCCTAGGATCAGTCTTTCATATCTGATTTTATTCCTTATTTATTTTCTGAGTCTAGTTTTATAATATTCTCTCTTGATATTTTGTTGTCTGGATAATAATCAAGATTCTGTGTTAATTACTTGCTGTGTTCTCGAGTCGCAGTCCCAGTGGATACGATATAATATACTTGCTGTTTTACTATCAATTTATTTTGGTAGGAATATTAGCGATCGGGAATAATGGAGGAATGCCATAGTCATCGCCGATGACCGGAAAAGGGTATACGATCATTCGCTAACCCATATTTAATGAGTGAATCAGGAATAACCGGACCGAGGTGCAGCGAACGATTCGAACTAAAGCGGTTATGTTCCGGATGCTCCAAGCGGTGGGGCGATTCGGTGGGTGCCAGAGGATCCACATCTCCACCCCGGTCATTCACGGAGGTCGCCGACTCATTCAAGTTGCGGATGTTTTGGCGAGCGTTGAGACTTGGTGTTCCTTCTCGCTACGAGATCGTGCAAAAGCATGGTGAATGGTATTCCATCGGACTACATCACTTGATGGAGCGAGCTCGCGAGAAATTCTTGATGAAGTATTTCCACCCACAAAGAATCGAGGTTTGAAATTACATCATGTCGTTCAGTGAGAATGATGATGAATTTGTATCGAAGCATGGGAGCGTTATAAGAAATGCTACGAAATGCCCTCACCACGGCATTCCGCATTGCATTCAATTGGAGACTTTCTATAATGGGCTAAATCGTCCACACGCTTGGTGTTTGACGCCCGCAAATGGAGCTATTCTCTAAATCTACAATGAGGCATATGAGATATTGGAAATGATCGCTACTAACAATTGTCGATGGTCGATTCTCGAGTTCGATGGGAAGAAATCATTGCCGGTGTGTTGGAAGTTGATGCCTTGGCAGCGCTAGCTGCGCTCAAGTGGCGTTTATGAGGAATATGTTGAAAGGTTTGCAAATAGCGATCCAATTGCTCAGCGACAAGTGTTCGATGGTCGCACCCACAATGCGGTGAGCAGTATCGTGTGTTTCTTGTGGGAGGGGCATACTTTTGATAGTTGTCCATCAAACCCGACTTCGGTATGCTACATGGGAAACCAGAATTGTAATATTCGAAAAGCGAGCGTCTAATTACGGTATTTTAAACCCGTGAATTAGGGTTTTACCGTACTTTATGTCTGTATGACATCAAATCTTGATTCCGATTCAGTATTATTATAACGAATTCCTTTTTATATTCACTAAGGATTGTGAATTAAGGAATTGAAATATTACGAAATGGTTCGTAAATATATTTTAACGTCGAACGCGTACCGAACGCTAGTATTTATGAAATTTTCTGAGCAACGAAGCTTAGAATTAATTTCCTATATCCTTGTGATATTATTTATAAAGTAAGCACGAACTCACTACGACCATTTTGAGATGAGTCGATTTTGAACGTTTTGAGACGTTTTGAACGTCAACGTCTAGAGACGTTTTGAAAAATGAGTTTAATGCTTAGGAAATTATGATAATTAATTTCCTATTATTATTTTATATAATTACTGTATTATTAAGCATTAAAATCAATTTTTGAACTATTAAAACTCGATAATTTTGAAATGAGAATTTCGAAAAACCTAATTACCAAAACTAGGGTTTTTCACATAAAATAATACCATATTTTTATCCTATGCTATTATTTATTATCTAAATCATATATTATGATATATATGAGTGTATTTTGATCGAAATTGACATGAGTATCAATAATAGGTGTAATTTATAATTTTTGTTCCTTAATTCTCGATAATTCGAATTAATTGCTATATAATGTCCTAATTATTTTAATGGCTTGTATTATATATCTATGATCATATATGCTTAATATATAGTATTAAGGAGCTAAATAAAAATAAAATCCACCCTAAACCCCCCCTAAACCGTCGGCCATCATGAGTTAACAAGGCATGAGGATCACCTTTCTATCACCCAATGCATGAAGAGCCCCTTTAACACTCCTTAATCATCACCTCCTACTCCCAAGGGGCTGCATCATTTTAATTGAGTAAGGGAGAGAGAGAGAGGGACGGCGAGAGAGAGAGAGGGAGAGTATAGGGAGGGATCCTTCACCTTCAACCTCATTACACTCATTTTACTCCTCCTAAAATTTTTAGAGCACACAAAACACTCTCCCCTCCCCATTTTACCTCTGCAAAAACCGAGAGCCAAGCCCCCTCATTTTCGAAAATTTTCCTTCATTCTTACTCCATTTCTTCACCCAAGCTCAACACCATACCTTATTTCTTGTGAACCTATATCATTACAAAGGTAAACAAGAGACCTAGCATCGATTTTACTTCCTTTGTTCAAAGAAAAATCGAATGTGTTCATATATGTATGTGTGTGTTTCGAATATCATGTATATATATTTGTATGTTTTAATGTTCTTATGAATGATCTATGGATGTATATTGTTCTTGATGATTTTTATTTTCAAAATATGTGAATATATGTTTAGAATAATCATATGGTGTTGTATATTAAATTTTTGAATGGATCTAGCATGTTTATGGAATTTTCGAACCCTAGAACATATAGAAAAATTATTTCGAAAACTTTATAAAATGTTTAGTGATGACCGAATACTTGTAAAAATGTTTTAAGGATTGATTAATGTTCTATGATGTGTTTAGAGTTCACAGGAATTTATTTAAATTTTTTTGGAAAACCCTAGCTAAATTTTAAAAAAAATATCGAGAGCATATTGTATATATACCTTGGTGTATAATTTTTATTTTAATCATACAATGACATATTAATGCTCTAGGACCTTGATTATATGTTCTATGATTTATTTAGAATTTTTGGAAATCAAATGTTTAATTTTCGAAAAATACCGTGAGCTATGTGTCAATATATATGTTGGTATATGATTTTTATTTTGATCATGCAATGGTGTATTAATGCTTTAGTATATTAATTATGTGATGTATGATTTTGTTGGAATTTTTGGAAATCAAATGCCAATTATTATCAAATAAACCGTGAGTTATATGCTGAATAAGGTGATGATTTAATTGATTTTGATGATTGTTATGATGTTATAATGTTGTACTATAGTATATAATCATAGTATATAATTGTTGGAATTTTTGAAAACCAAAAACAAAAAGAAATCAAAAAAACCGTGAGCTTGTAGCTCCATATGGTGATGATTTCAAATGGTTTGGTTGATGTTATGATTTTACAATGTTATACTATAATGTTTAATCATGTTATAATTTAATTAGAATTTTTGGGAATTGTTTGATAATTGTTTAGTAATTATTTCGAAAATACCGTGAGTATTGTGAATTTATTCCTTAATGAATGGTTATGATGGACTATAGGTTATAATTATGATATATATTAATATTGGGACATCATACTAAGTGTATATCAATTTTAGGAATTTTTGGACAATTATTTCCTAATTTTCGAAAATACCGTGGCCTATATATATATATATATATATATATATAAATAAATGACAAACAAATATCTTATGGATGATATTAATTCTTATTCGGACCATAGTGTATAATAATACACTATAGTAATTTAGAAAAATTTTGAAAGTCATTTGATAATTTTAATTAATTAGAAATTTCGATTAATAATAAGGATTTTAAATCATTATTAATTCAGTTTAATAATAAATTATATGTCTAATAATTATTTTAGACATATTTGGATTTTATAAATTTGTAATATCCGTAATTTTAATATTGAATTACGATCATAAATTCAAAATTGTTGACGTAATTAGTATTATTAATGCGATGATTAAAATCTTAATTAGTCAACTCTTGACTTTGACCAAGCATAATTGGATAACTTCTGTGTAAGATTCACTGATGCTTAGTGAATTAAGGAATATAATTTCTGATATTCCTTCGAACGTAATATTCTAACGTCGATGAATTCGACAATTACGTCTTACAGTATTATTAAGCTGTTAAGCTTAATTTCGAAATTCCTATTATTATGGGAATAAATAAAGTTGTTACAACTTTATTTTGAACGTTTTAGAGATAATTCGCCTATAAGAATTTTGAGACGTTTCGAACGTCGGTTTTTAGAGATGAGTCGATAACTCAGTCGAACGATTACGGAATTATAAAATTCAAATTCCTATAATTATTTTATGATATAAGAGCATTATTTATCATCAAAATAATGCTAGAGAATTATAGAATTTAAAGCCCCAATAATTAGGGTTTCGAAAACCCTAATTTCCCAAAATTAGGATTTTGTGAATCTAAATTGTTTTTAATACTTTTCTATGATTAAATTTATTATCTAAGACATATAATATGTCACATAACTATGTAGTAGCTATTTTATACAAAGAAATAAAATATTTGGGAATACCTTAGTGAAAATCGAAAATTAGGGTTTTCTAAGTACAATTTAATTTTTATTCTTATTCAAATAATGATATATGATAATTATTATATTATTATGATGTCATTAAGGACAAAATGAGGTGTATTACAACTTGCACAAGTGGGGGGTGCACTTGTACTCAAAAGTGGCGAAATTCTTAGATTTTTAAGTATGATTTTATGTGATAAACATTATCCTATAATTAAGGATAAGCCATGAGTTGGATCTTATCCTATATTAGGTGTAAGTAGACATAGTTATCAAGTGGGACAAGTAATCCAAGGTTCATTGAATAGGGGGGACCGAAATCTTGGAGAATAAGGTTGAAAATTTATTCAATTTCATACCTTATATTAATGCCACTTGTATAGTTGAAATTTTTGACTATTCTAAAGTAACTTTATACTATATAATAATAATATAGTATATGATATAATAAAATATAAAATCTAGTCTAAGGTATTAAGTTGGCGTGAATTACACTAAGATGGTGTAATGTGATAAATCCTTTTAATTCTTGATAATTATGATCTAATTTATTAATATAGATATAATGTGACATAATAAAGTATAAAGTATAAGGAAAAAAAAAATAAAAATCAACCTTAGGCTATTCAAGATAGCCGACGCACACACACATGTATACTATAGTGTTACAATTTAATTAAATTATAATAACTATGATACAATGAACCTAACTAAGAGATAAGGTAGCAAGTGGATGCAAGTTGTACATGATAAGATTTTAGATAAGATATGATAAGATTTTAGATAAGATTTGATGCAAGTTGTACATTAGATATTTTAATAGAACCACTTGCATATGCCTATAAATACATGGTAGGAGCTCTTCATTTATTCATCACATACCAAAGAATTCGAAAATAATAGAGAGAAGAGAGAGGGTGTGCATCCAATCCCTTAAACACAAGCTTAGAACAAATAAACGTTCGCCGATCAATTCAAATCCGATTAAGAGGTTAGATTTCTTACGAGCTTCATATATATGTTAGAATTCATGTTGTAAGCTTAGTATGTTCATGTGATTTTCGAAAATTACATAACACATGCTAATATGTTTAGATATTATGTTTATATGATGTTATTAAGCATGTAGTATGATTATATCATAAAATTAAGCATGCTATTAAATTTATTATTTGGACCGAAAACTTAGGGGTACCATATGTTGATGATTATGATTTTAATTGTTGATTTAAGCATGGAATAATAATCTAGGGTATTAAATAAGCTTATATGAATTTATATAGAATTTTTGGAGAACTTTAGTACCTAAGTTCAAGATTTTTGAAATTTATAATATATGATAGTAGGTTGTGATATAATCCATATTTAAGTGTTATCATGTCATATTGATGATGAAGATTCATAAAATATGGTTGTGTGAATTTATTGAAATTTATAAAAATTAATTGGACCTAAGTCAAAGTTTCGAAATATGACTTAGGTAAATTAAATTCAATAGTTCATAATAAATAACAATTATGTTATAGTAAGCATAGTTAAGGATGATTAAGTGTTATGTGAATTTATTAGAATTTTTAAAAATTGTTTACTTAGTGAATTATGAAAACCGAAAACCATATAGTACAATTCTAAGGTATATGATTTTATTTGACCAAAGTAATTACATAATATGAGCTAGAATAATGTTTTAGACATATTATGATTTTATGGGAATTTTTAGAACAAGAATTGTGCATAAAATGATAGAATTTCATAAATAATTGAAAAAATCAAAATGTTGACTTTTTGTTGACCAAAGTCAAAATTGTTGACTTCTTGTTGACTTGGTCAAAATTGTTGACCAAAAACGTTGACCAAGGTCAACGGGCACACAATTCGATAATACGTGACCTATGTGACGTAGTACGTTTAGTAACAATGTAACTTACGTTACGTAAGTACATTAAAACGTACATTATATATTAAAAAGATAGAATATTCCTTATAAATCAAGAAAATTCATAATCGACATCAAATCGATTAGGAAACGTCAAAATAAGTCCGGCATTAGCCTTATTTGATGCGTAGAACGTTATAGACTATGTTCGTCTCTATCGAACGTGACCGACATACTGAAATCATTCTTACGTTAAGGTGATACTTGGACGGGGCAGTAACGTAGAAAAAGGAGACCGTAGTATAACGACCTTCAGATCTGGTGGGCTTTATTCAAAACCCTTTTATTTACTTGCTTTCGCAAATGAAAATATTTATTTCTGATACTTGGTTGAGAAATGATATGATTACGCCCAAAGTATTTATGTTTTATGTATGGATCTATCATGTTGTTGGCAAGCCAACTATGAAAGTATATGATTTGTTGGTTCATGGTGACTTGATCGTTAGGTAGCTCCCGATCGATGAGAAAATCGATATCGGATCCTAGTCGGATGCGAAATTCTCGCCAGGGTTAACGTGTACACCGGTGTGTGTTGTGAGCCGTTAGTAACATCATCGGCGGTCGTGGATCTAGTCGGATCGTAAATCACGACTATGTGGTTGTGAGCCGTTAGCAACATCTTCGGCCGATCACGGCGTCGGTAGAAGGAGGCCTACTTCTACGGCGTGAGATCAGTTATGAACAGTTATGTGAATGATACGGATCATACAAAGAGAAAATGCTCGGCCGAGCGATGTTTTGAGAAATGAGAAAATGTTTTAGTGAGCACAAGGCATTTTCAATTAAAACCCTTGTGTCTTACTTATGGGGCAGTGTAATTTAAAGAAAATGTTTTGGCAATGAGTCCACTGGGTGCATTATTTGTACTCGACCCTGCATGTTTGTTTTTAATGTGCGAGGTTGAGTGATTGGATGGGATGGAGCGGTGTTGAGCGATCGTGTCTTTTGTCTCGATAGTTAAACCTTGGATACGCATCGTCATATGTGTATTCCACATGTTTCATTGTAAAGTACCTTAAGTTATGTTTTGAGTTTGTACCTCATTCCTTCAAAGTAGTTAAACCTTTTGATAAAGGTCCGAATGATTCGATTTCATATGTAAGTTATGTTTGTCATGTTAAATGATATAAAGTCTTGAGAGTTTGTCTATCATATGCCCCTCCAATCAATAATTAGTTACTGCTCCTATTGTTAATCCCCGTCATTAGTAATGATCCGCTAATCCGTACTTTGGGTTGGCGGGCTATTACGATTAATATCGAGCAGTCGTTCCTTAAACCCAAAATTTCTTTCAAAAGTTAAGTCTAAATTGAGTCACTAGACTTCTAGAGATCAGCCGACTATGCTCAACACTCCATCACATCAAGCTCAACCGGGAAAAGAGGTAAATGATTTTCTTAAAGTTTTGAGAATGAGAATGAGAAGTTGAAGGTGAAAGTTATTTAAATGAAATGATTTTTCAAGAAAATGAAAGTTAGAATTAGGAGAGATTCTAAGAATATGCAGGTATGGGACTGCATATTCAAAGAAAGCTCAAAGGATTCCACGAATATGTAGGTATGGGACTGCATATTCATGGAAGACTTAAAGAATTTGATAAAGCGTTGAGTAAATGATTTTCTCAGTTTTGGAAATGAAAAAGTTTGAAAGTACATGCCCTTTCTCAAAATTTTGAAATGAAAAGTTTTGAACATGGAAAATGATATTTCCAAAGAGATGAAAGTTATCAGAACTATTGAAAGTGAAAGTAATTGCAAACATTGCAATGAAGTTTTATGAGAAATTGATATTTGTTCCTAAGCCGGATGCAGAATACCTGGCTAGGATTAATTTGATATGATATTGTTATATGTGGAGTTGGCTGGTATGATGAAGTGAAAATTGTTGGTTCGCTACCAACATATGATTATATTATGATGATATTATATGAGAATGATTGTCATTGACATTGATATGTCAAAAGAGAAATCTTTGAATTCGTGGAATTCAATGAGAATTTTGTTATAAAGTGAAAGTGTTGGCATTGAGATGTCAAACGTGAAAATCTCTGAATTCGTGAAATTCAATGAGCATGATTATTATAAAAGAGATATGTTATGAATGTTTACAGTTCTGAAATTTCCAGTTATTTTGATGATGGGTATGTTATCCCAAAAGAACCTAGAATGTCTAAGTCGCATGATCCCTTTTGCGAAAGAACATAGGGAGAGAACTATGAGAATTTTAGTCTGTCATGAGACAGAAGCGAGATTGAAATGAGAATCTCGAGTTGAAAGATAAGCACGACGAAAGTCGAAAAGCATGAATGGAAGTTGATGATGTTAAGAATCGAGCGATGATTTCGAGATGATAAATGTCACTATGCGATAAGTGACATGAGTATAGTTTTTCGTTTGGATGTTCACGTACGGCGGAAATCCAAATTGACTATGACTTTCTCGTTAGAAACAAAATAAGAATATGATCAAAAAGCAGTTGATCTCGATCTTGGGACATACGTAGAACGAGAACCCTACGATATGATGTAAATCTTAGAATCTTCTTGGAGAGTAGACTCCCAATAATATATGAGAGCTATAGCATATGTATACATGAGAACCTTTGATGACAACTAAAATGAGTTGCATAAAGTTTCGAATCATATTCACAACCCAAATCTTGTCATTGTGTTTAACCCCATGATCCAGTCCCAATTGAGATTTCATTTGAGTTCTCACTCTTTCTGAAAAAGTTGCAATCAGAAAATTTCATAAAGCGTTCTTTTGAAACCAAACCTTCATGTGACTGAGAAATTATTTGTGACGGGCTTGGCCACCCCATATGACCAAAGAAATCTCAGTACTCGTTATTCTGGTCTTCGGACCCTATCTCCCAATTATTCAGTTCAAAGAACCTATTGTTTCAAAACCTCCAGAATTGTCATCTTGAATTGTGAAACCATACCTCTTGAAAGTTGTTATGATGAAATTTTCTTCAAATCCTTGAAACCAATAAGTATAATGTAGGATGACGTATCTTGTCACCTAAAAGTTTTAGATCAGTAAAAGTGATAAACATCAAGATATGATGTAAAGAAGTTCTCGATGAGACGAGATATATTTATAGAACACATAGGTGGATCAACCCTTGATGGGCTTTCCCAGTACTGATAACAGAAAAGATATAACTTCCACGTGAGTGTATGATGACTGAGTTATGAACGAGATACTCTTTAGCATTGAGTGCTAGAGTAAAAGTAAAGAAAAGTGTATGAAATCCTTGGAATATACCCTCCTCTTATTATGTCGTAATGAGAAAGAATACAACTTATCTGTAAGATAGTTGATTGTCCCTAAAACCTCGTTAGTAGGATAGACGTGTTTAAAAGTATGGAGAGGAATAAAACTCAGTTGATGGATATAAAGGAACGATAGTATCTCAGTATCAAGTTTTCCGCGTTATCTATGAATCGATAAAGATGATGTTTAAGAAGAATCGTTCTCAAGTATTTGAGACTTTGGTTAAACCAATAATAGTATGATCGATGGATCAAATAATGAGATGTGTGAATAAATAGGCTATTCCTAGTATTTAAACCAAGAATGGGAAAGATACCCCGAATTTGAGACTTGGCAATAGAACATTGGTACTTGGAATCTAAGTTATGGTGTACAAACGTGCTACCTTAACCGTATAGATTAGAATGATGACGGTCTTAATCCTAAAAGTGAGAATCAAAGTATAATGAAAGTAATATGACTTTCGGATATCATACTCAAGAAAAGAAGCAAGAGTTAAGAATAGCTGAGGAAATTACCAGCTATACAGTTATGAGAAAGCCCGGAACATGAGATAAGTTTTACAAACAGTTTGATTACGATAAGTAAAGTAAATCCTTTGAATGAGGGAAGTGGATTAAGAAGTAGATTTGTTATTTGAGATGAAACCGTCATACTCTAAGATATATAGAGACAAAACACTTATCTTATGCACGATTTAGTAATTATTAAGCAAGATAATTGATAAAGACGTAGGCGAAGGAAATAAGTTCAAGCGAACAACGAAAGGGATTCACAAGGAAGGACCTTAAGGTGAATCTAATTGAAAGGTTTTTCCTCATACTTATGCAGTGACCAATAAGGTGAAATCTGAATACCTCAGCATTTAAATGAAGTAAACATAGAATGTCGAGAAGATAGAAAAGATATATAACGCTAGGGCAAAAGTATGACGCGTTCCCGGTAAACGAGGGATTTTAACTTATGCGAAAACACTTAGTCAATCAATGAAGATTAAGAGAAAAGACGTATACCCAAAAAGGATATTACGTATGATGGCATAATAAATGCTAATATAAGGATTCTTCTTGAAAGGATTTTTAAAAGAAAGAATATATATAGAAGATATATTCTTAAGAGCGATAAAGAAGAGAAAGGAAGCTGAATCATTCATACTAGTTAGAAAGTATGATAATGATGGAACGAATAAAACCAGGAAAGCTTGGTAGGTACGAGAAAACTTCTCAGTATACCTAAACTACTTTTGTTCGAAACAAGTGCATCACATCTATTATCACGAGAATAGTAATGCGTGGACACATTAGAACTCAAATCAGAATAAGCGAATCAAAGGATGAGGATTTCTTTACTTAAAAGAAGGATCATGGTCGCCACACGTATTTACTCGAACTTAGAATTGAACCTAGGATCACTTAAGGTTAGCAAATAACTTGAACATAATACATATAGAAAATATAGATACGACCTAAGAAAGGAATAATGAGTCGAAAAATCATTCTACAATCCTGTGCAAGAAAGTTAAAAATACGTACCATCTTCCGATCAAGGAACTACGAGTCCTATGGAGTCAGCATGGAGAAGAAAATTCCAATAATACCCACACTACCTCTAAAGGGAATGACAAATAAGAGAGAATGTCGAGCATTCCTTATTTATCTAACCAAAGGAGAGGAAGCAGAAATAAAGATCGAGGATATGGAAATTATTTGAGAATTACCAAACGTGTCTCATAGCAATTTACCAATAACTTACCCTGATAGGCAGCTAGGGATTACCTATGAATATAGAACCCTGAATAGCACGTATAATGAATGGCTTCAAGGAAGTTGGAATGACAAAGGATCAAATCTAAGAATTATAGGATTTAAGTTTTAACAAACCTAGTATATCACCTTGGAAAAACACCCGGCTTGTTTATCAAGAAAAAGGATGGTTGTTTAAGAATACGCATTGACTATCAAGAATTAAACTAATTGATGCTTAAGAACAAGTATACACCACCAAAGTTAGACGATTGCTCGATTAGCTGAAAGAAGTGAAATTATCCTCGAAAATCAATCTTAAATAAAGATGTCATCAGCTGAAGGTACAAGCTGACAATGTACCCAAAATGGCTTGCGAACAAGTTATGGCCACTATGAGCTTATAGTTATGACGTTCGGACTAACAGATACACTTGAACCTCAAAAATCGAGGTATCCATCCTTACTTAGATAAATTTGTCTTAGTCTTCATGGGAGATATCCTTATCCATACAAAGAGGAATGAAAGACATAAGTAAACTTGAGGACTGTCTTATAAACCTCAAGAACCAAGCAAGTTCTCGCCAAGTGTAGTAAATGGAAGGTTTGGTTTAAAAGAAGTAATGTTCCTTGAACATGTCGTGTCATCGGAAGGAATTAAAGTGGATTTGGCTAAGGTTAAAGCAGTGCAAGAATAGAACTACCCCTCTCACAATTTAGAACTAGCAACAGTAATACACGGATTAAGTTTTGGAAACATCACCTCTAAGAAGTAAGGCATAAGATCGTCACCGATCATGAAAGTTTAAAATACTTCGTCAAGCAGAGAAGTTTCGAACATGGGGAAAAGAGAAGGCTCGAATTAGTAAAAGACTACGACTGTGGTATAAAATATCACCCAAGAAAGGCACACGTAGTAGCCGAAATCTTGAATCGTGAAAGTCAATCCAAATGAGGATATCTCTTATCAAGAAAAGAGAAACTCACTAAAGAATTTAAGGCGAAAGAGCGAGAGAAGCACATGCTAATGTCATATTGTTTAAGGAAGGATACGTGTTTCCCAACAATAATGAGTTAAAGAATGAAATCATGAGTGAAGTTCATGATACTCCTTATACCACCCATCCAGGCAGTATTAAGATGTATCAAGACTTATGAGAAAAGTTCGATAGGAAGAGTGGAAACAAGATATAGTCTCATTTGTCAAAAGTAGAGACATTACGTTAACAAACTATGAGAAAGTTATAGCCTTTGGAGATACCCCATGAGAATGGAATGACATCATAATGAAATTCGTAATAGATTATCAACGTCAAAAGAAATAACACTACTATATGAGTAATAGTAGATCGACTTGATAAATACGTTCATTATTTGACCTATTCAGATTACTTATGAATCTGATAAGCTAGTTCAGTAAGATGAAAAAGAAATAAATGCGTTTACATAAGAGTACCAAAATCTATCATAATTGATAGAGATTCCAAGTTCCAATTTGGATTAGTTAATGAAAAGAATTGGAAACGAGATTGAACTAGAGCATAATTTCGCTCATAGATGGACAGTCAAAAGACAATACAAACGTTTTAAGATATGTTAAAGACATTAGTGTCGAATCGAAGTACGAGTTAGAAACATATTTTTCCACTGATATAGCATCGCCTACGATAGTAGCTGTCAAGAAATGGCGATATGGACCATATGAGATTGTCGAAAGAAAGTGTCAATCACTTCTTTATTATGATAAGGTGCGTAAGAGGAAAGTTCGTGGTCTAACACCCTGAGTAAAATGATTGAGATTGTCTGCCAAAAACAGATGAACGATAACGAAGCTCATGAGAGCAAAAGTCTTACGCAGATGCGCGTAAACAAAGTTTCTTAAAGATCTCTCCATTAAGAGGAGTTAAAGTTGAGTAAAATGCAAGTTAGAATCACGTTTTATAAGACCTTATGAGGATCTTAGAAAGGATGGGCCTAGTAGCCTATAAATTGGTACTTCCACCAGGTATGGGGAATATACAAAATGTTTTCCATGTGTCACAATTAAGAAAGAACGTGTATTATCCAAAACACGTGAGTTATTATGATGATGATGATCTTAATCCAGATATGGATTATGAGGAAAGACCTATGACGATATTAAATCGTAAGGTATAACGGTTAAGAAACAAGTTTATACCGTTAATGACAGTCCAATGGAGAAACCATGGACAAGAGAAAGCCCTATGAAAACATGAGAATGAGATGACGAGGAAGGTGTCCCGCACTTTTGAGGTATGCAAATTTCGGGACGAAATTTATTTTAAGGGGGGTAGAATGTAATATCCCGTAATTTTAATATTGAATTACGATCATAAATTCCGTAATTAGTATTATTAATGCGATGATTAAAATCTTAATTAGTCAACTCTTGACTTTGACCAAGCATAATTGGATAACTTCTGTGTAAGATTCACTGATGCTTAGTGAATTAAGGAATATAATTTCTGATATTCCTTCGAACGTAATATTCTAACGTCGATGAATTCGACAATTACGTCTTACAGTATTATTAAGCTGTTAAGCTTAATTTCGAAATTCCTATTATTATGGGAATAAATAAAGTTGTTACAACTTTATTTTGAACGTTTTAGAGATAATTCGCCTATAAGAATTTTGAGACGTTTCGAACGTCGGTTTTTTTAGAGATGAGTCGATAACTCAGTCGAACGATTACGGAATTATAAAATTCAAATTCCTATAATTATTTTATGATATAAGAGCATTATTTATCATCAAAATAATGCTAGAGAATTATAAATTTAAAGCCCCAATAATTAGGGTTTGAAACCCTAATTTCCCAAAATTAGATTTTGTGAATCTAAATTGTTTTAATACTTTTCTATGATTAAATTTATTATCTAAGACATATAATATGTCACATAACTATGTAGTAGCTATTTTATACAAAGAAATAAAATATTTGGGAATACCTTAGTGAAAATCGAAAATTAGGGTTTTCTAAGTACAATTTAATTTTTATTCTTATTCAAATAATGATATATGATAATTATTATATTATTATGATGTCATTAAGGAAAAATGAGGTGTATTACAACTTGCACAAGTGGGGGGTGCACTTGTACTCAAAAGTGGCGAAATTCTTAGATTTTTAAGTATGATTTTATGTGATAAACATTATCCTATAATTAAGGATAAGCCATGAGTTGGATCTTATCCTATATTAGGTGTAAGTAGACATAGTTATCAAGTGGGACAAGTAATCCAAGGTTCATTGAATAGGGGGGACCGAAATCTTGGAGAATAAGGTTGAAAATTTATTCAATTTCATACCTTATATTAATGCCACTTGTATAGTTGAAATTTTTGACTATTCTAAAGTAACTTTATACTATATAATAATAATATAGTATATGATATAATAAAAATATAAAATCCTAGTCTAAGGTATTAAGTTGGCGTGAATTACACTAAGATGGTGTAATGTGATAAATCCTTTTAATTCTTGATAATTATGATCTAATTTATTAATATAGATATAATGTGACATAATAAAGTATAAAGTATAAGGAAAAAAAATAATAATAAAAATCAACCTTAGGCTATTCAAGATAGCCGACGCACACACACATGTATACTATAGTGTTACAATTTAATTAAATTATAATAACTATGATACAATGAACCTAACTAAGAGATAAGGTAGCAGTGGGAGTGCAAGTTGTACATGATAAGATTTTAGATAAGATATGATAAGATTTTAGATAAGATTTGATGCAAGTTGTACATTAGATATTTTAATAGAACCACTTGCATATGCCTATAAATACATGGTAGGAGCTCTTCATTTATTCATCACATACCAAAGAATTCGAAAATAATAGAGAGAGAGAGAGGTGTGCATCCAATCCCTTAAACACAAGCTTAGAACAAATAAGCGTTCACGATCAATTCAAATCCGATTAAGAGGTTAGATTTCTTACGAGCTTCATATATATGTTAGAATTCATGTTGTAAGCTTAGTATGTTCATGTGATTTTGAAAATTACATAACACATGCTAATATGTTTAGATATTATGTTTATATGATGTTATTAAGCATGTAGTATGATTATATCATAAAATTAAGCATGCTATTAAATTTATTATTTGGATCGAAAACTTAGGGGTACCATATGTTGATGATTATGATTTTAATTGTTGATTTAAGCATGGAATAATAATCTAGGGTATTAAATAAGCTTATATGAATTTATATAGAATTTTTGGAGAACTTTAGTACCTAAGTTCAAGATTTTCGAAATTTATAATATATGATAGTAGGTTGTGATATAATCCATATTTAAGTGTTATCATGTCATATTGATGATGAAGATTCATAAAATATGGTTGTGTGAATTTATTGAAATTTATAAAAATTAATTGGACCTAAGTCAAAGTTTCGAAATATGACTTAGGTAAATTAAATTCAATAGTTCATAATAAATAACAATTATGTTATAGTAAGCATAGTTAAGGATGATTAAGTGTTATGTGAATTTATTAGAATTTTTAAAAATTGTTTACTTAGTGAATTATGAAACCGAAAACCATATAGACAATTCTAAGGTATATGATTTTATTTGACCAAAGTAATTACATAATATGAGCTAGAATAATGTTTTAGACATAGTATGATTTTATGGGAATTTTTAGAACAAGAATTGTGCATAAAATGATAGAATTTCATAAATAATTGAAAAAATCAAAATGTTGACTTTTTGTTGACCAAAGTCAAAATTGTTGACTTCTTGTTGACTTGGTCAAAATTGTTGACCAAAAACGTTGACCAAGGTCAACGGGCACACAATTCGATAATACGTGACCTATGTGACGTAGTACGTTTAGTAACAATGTAACTTACGTTACGTAAGTACATTAAAACGTACATTATATATTAAAAAGATAGAATATTCCTTATAAATCAAGAAAATTCATAATCGACATCAAATCGATTAGGAAACGTCAAAATAAGTCCCAGATTAACCTTATTTGATCGTGAGAACGTTATAGACTATGTTCGTCTCTATCGAGCGTGACCGACATCTCGAAATCATTCTTACGTTAAGGTGATACTTGGACGGGCGATGCGTGAAAAGGAGACCGTAGTATAACGACCTTCGTATACAAGGTGGGCTTTATTCAAAAACCCTTTTATTTACTTGCTTTCTGCAAATGAAAAATATTTATTCTGATGCTTGGTTGAGAAATGATATGATTACCTGCCCAAAGTATTTATGTTTTATGTATGGATCCTATCATGTTGTTGGGCAAGCCAACTATGAAAGTATATGAGCTGTTGGTTCATGTGACTTGATCGTTAGGTAGCTAGCCCGTGATGAGAAAATCGATATCGGATCCTAGTCAGATGCAGAATTCCTGGCTAGGGTTAACGTGTACACCAGTGTGTGATTGTGAGCCGTTAGTAACATCATCGGCCGGTCATGGATCCTAGTCAGATGCAGAATCCCTGACTATGTGGTTGTGAGCCGTTAGCAACATCCTCGGCCGATCACGGCGTCGGTAGAAGGAGGCCTACTTCTACGGCGTGAGATCAGTTATGAACAATTATGTGAATGATACGGATCATACAAAGAGAAAATGCTCGGCCGGGCGATGTTTTGAGAAATGAGAAAATGTTTTAGTGAGCACAAGGCATTTTCAATTAAAACCCTGTGTCTTACTTATGGGCGGTATAATTTAAAGAAAATGTTTTGCAATGAGTCCACTTTGGGTGCATTATTTGTACTCGACCGCATGTTTGTTTTAAATGTGCAGTTGAGTCATTGGATGGGATGGAGCGGTGTTGAGCGATCGGTCTTTTGTCTCGATAGTTAAACCTTGGATACGCATCGTCATATGTGTATTCCACATGTTTCATTGTAAAGTACCTTAAGTTATGTTTTGAGTTTGTACCTCATTCCTTCAAAGTAGTTAAACCTTTTGATAAAGGTCGAATGATTCGATTTCATATGTAAGTTATGTTTGTCATGTTAAATGATATAAAGTCTTGAGAGTTTGTCTATCATATGCCCTCCAATCAATAATTAGTAATCTGCTCCTATTGTTAATCCCGTCATTAGTAACGGAAAGGTTAAATCGAAATCGCTAATCCGTACTTTGGGTTGGCGGAAGGAGGCCTCCCTCTCGACGTTTGATCTTTGATATTGTGATGAGATGTGATTATGGGATATGGATCATACACACCGAGAAAATGCTCGGTCGGCGATGTTTCAAGCGAAAATGTTTTAGTAAGCACAAGGTATTTCAACTAAACCTTGTGACTTACCATGATATTAGCGATGTAATTAAAATTATCAAATGTTTTCGGCACGAGTCCACTGAGTGCATTATTTGTACTTAGCCCTGCATATTTGTTTTTAAATGTGCAGGTTGAGCTCTGATGATGGTGATGGGGGAAGTGTTGAGGAGTCCGGTGTCCTTGACCGTTTTACTTAGAATTTGTGGTTTCACCTTGAATACATATCTTCATATATGTATTCACACACTTTCCGCTGCAATCTCTGAACTCTTTTATGTTATGTTTATTGTTTTGAACTATTGAGGTCCATCAGATCCTTGATAAGTCTTTGGGTCTGATGGCCTAAACCATTTGAATTGTTATGATATCATTTTATGTTATGTCAAGCATGCTAGTTTACAATTGATATGTATCTTTATCTTAGCCGTTTTGACCTAAAATACTATTCCTAGTATTAGTCACCCTCCAGTCCGGGTTATCCGGAGTGGGGACGTAATGAGTGGTATCGAGCCCCGCTGATCTTTGAAACCCAAATTCTTTTAAAATCTAAGTCTAGATCGAGTCCTTTGGACTTCTAGAAATCTCTTGACCTCTCTCGACACTCCATCACATCGAGCTCAACCGGGAAAAAGGTGGCGATTTCTTTCTCAAACTCATGAAATGAAGAGTTTTGGTGATGAGCAAGTTGAAAGGGTTTTGAAAGAAATGGAAAAGTTATTTTTGGGAGGAAGGTTATGATATTATGGAAGTACATGGTGGTACTAAGTTGAATGATCAACATGGAATGGATGAATTCATTTTGCTATACATGTATGAGTTGACTATGATTATCGTTTTGAAACTTTACTTTTAAGTTCTCAAGTTAGACTTTATTTTCAAACTCAAAACTTTGTCTTCGATGAACGATATGATATCACAAGAAGAACACAGACTCTAAGGAGCATGCTCACGTATCGTGAAAGAACATAGAAGTATGAACTTCTTATACCTTACGAGAACAAAAGAGCGATATGGAGAATGAAAGGGATGATAGCCACGAACTCGAACAACGAAGACAAGCGTGAAGGATGAGCGAGGCGACATCAACCTCGAGGAAGAGCAGCGTCGACATTTCATCACCACTTCGACATGAGTAACCGTCGACACGGATCATGATATGGACATCAATTACGCTTCGAGAATGTTCAGCCTCAACCTAAAGGCGTGGATATGGTAGTCGTATTACATCGACACGCCTCGAAGTTACATTTTGGCACGATCGCGCAAATTTCCTGCATTGTGCAGTAAATTTGTTTTAGCTAGATCTCTTTCGTTAGGACTCCGATTTACATATGGTTTTCACCTGCGTACTCCTAACACCCTAATCTTCATTTGTTATGAAGAACAGAATCCCTAATTCTGTCTCCATAATACGCTAGAGTCCGTTGAACTCTAGTTCAAGTGTTTGGTATAAGACAAGGATCTCATAGCATAGCCTATATATTAAGGCATTATTAGATTATATGTATACGTTGGGTAAGAGTAAGAAGGTAAGTTGTGATGTGTGTTGTACCTTATGAGGTTGCCTACCTTATAGATTGTTTAGTTTTAACCTAGTTGCTTCTCGTTGTACTTAAGTTATCCCATGTGCTTTTGAGATGGCGATAGTTTAACTTATGTTAGTTTTGATCGCGACAGATGGAGGGGATGCGATAAATTGCTAGGAGGAGGATTGGACCACACCCACCCCGAGGAGGTGATGAGTATTTACCGTGCAAGCTGGATGTCTGTTGGAGAGGACACAGGCGAGTTTACGGCATATTACCTCCGCCTTGGAGACGCCCGAGCCCGTGGCGCGATCGACTATGATGGCATCCAGCGCCTACATCTATACTCCCCGCACTTGGGAAGATTACGTCCGAGAGATATCGGGGATTATATATACGGGCGGGTTGGCGGCTACGACTGATAGGAGATCCGCCCGATTCGTAAGTCATCGACTTATGTCTGATATTCTTACGAGCGCCGGGGACCCTATCTCCTCCACGGAGTACACTGGCGGGACGAGTCGCGAGTGGCTCTGCGAGGTCCCGAGGCGGATCGACCCGTTGTGCCTCCATACCGATTCGGCGAGGCGTGCCCGCCACTTGGAGAGGCGGCATGCGAGAGCTTTAGGAGAGCCGTCTTTCCTCCTCTACCTATAGACACCCCGTCGTCACTTGCTAGCACCTCCACCACCTATGGCCCCACCCGCACCACCGGTCGAGCACTTCCGGGGCAGGCGTGGATGAGGTAACAGATGCCTCGAGATGGTTATGGCCCGATCCGCGATACTACAACCGATCCGCCATGACTATGAGCTCTATGGCGATGACGACTTCAACCCCATGCGCGACATACCGATGTACGAAGATGACGGAGCGGGATCGAGAGTGCGTACTCACGAAGGCGATTCCGAGGAAGAGGAAGATTGAGGAAGACCCGAGGAGGACGATCGGTGGGAAGATGCACGACGAGGCATGATGAAGCTTAAATAGATTTTTGTTATAATTAAACTTATGTTGTTTTCCCCCTTTCTATGTATGGTTTTGATGGAACTAGAACCTTGACTTTTGGGAAGGCCGTGTGGGCCGAGATTCATGTCTTAATTTTATAACTTTTGGTGTTGAACTTCACCTTGGTAATTTTGAAAATATATATATATATGACCCTTAGGGCTTTTGAGGCAAATTGTGTATGTTAAGGGTGAAATGTTTTGTTTAGTGATAGGATCGGCCCAACTACCGTGCCCAAGCATCGTGCCCAATACAAGTAAACCCGACATCAAGCTCGGCTGGATAAGTTCGCCCATGAAGACTCACAGAAGCCGGTGGGAGCATGAGCTCACCCATATCTAAAGAATCCTAATTCGAGAAGGGATAGGATCTCGAATCCTAGTTAGAAGACTTGGATTCGAGATCTCAGGTCAATACATTGTGTATAAATAGAGGCTAGATTAGGCGACATAGATTCATTCACACTATTTGTAATCGCCTACACATTGATACACGAATACTCTCTCTCCGTGGACGAGATCTTATTCATAGATCGAACCACGTAAATCCTTGGTGTTCTTGCATTTATTTCCTTACGAAATTAAGATCGATCCTTTGGCGCCGTCTGGGAAGCGAAATTTTGTGTTTTCGATCAACCACCGTTTGTGGAAGTAATCATGACCGGTACACGGAAGCCATGCCTCAGGACCGTCGCCGGCAACAACAACGCCGACGGCGAAGGAACGCCGAGCTCAACTCGGGAAGAGCCCAATCGGAGAAGAAACCCCGGGGCATATCCAAAGTCTCGGCGAGCACGGACACCCGCCTGCAGGAGGCGAGTTACCATAGCGAAGACAATCGTAGCAATAATCCAGGGGAAACTCCGGCTCCGCAAGTAAACCTTGACGACGTCGTCAAGGGATTTCTCGAGAAAAACAAGGAGAGCTTTCTCAGGTTCCTCGGCTAGCGAGGTCGGCCACGTCCTGAAGAACGGTATACCGAAGCCTCGTCTAGATACGAGGCATCACAACGAGAGGTCGGGGCCCAAACCGACCGCGCAAGGAACGAGCAACGCGGGAGAGGACGTCGAGATCGTCGCGAAGCCAGCCTCGATCGCCAGAAATCCATCCAATGAACTCCGCCCGATCTCGTGGACGGCGGCAACGGAAGAGGCATCATGGCCGCCGCGAAGTCGGTCCGAGTCACCTAAACGAAGTTCGATCGTCGAACTCCGCCCCGATCTCGGAGGACGGCTTGATGGATACGGGAAGATAGCACCCCTTCTCAAATAGAATACTCAACACTTTCTCCGGATAAATACTGGGTACCAAACATCGCCCCTATGACGGTGAGGATCCGAGTAACTTCCTCTCAGGTTCAATACAACATGATCAACCAAAAGCTTTCGGTTCACATGTGTAAACTCTTCCGGAGTTACTAAATAAACAACGCCCGCGGTGGTTCGACGGTCTACCTACGGAAGCATCGCCCTATCGCGACACGATGGCGCCTTCCAAGGTTCTTCCAAAAGCGGAATCAAAACGTCATCGCACACCTCCTCACCATAAGGCAAAGCCGTAATGAGTCCATCGGCGACTTCATGACAAGGTTTAACAAGGAGTGCACGAAGGTCAAGACGTGAACGACACGTTAGTCATCTCGGCCTTCAGCGGCATCTTGCGGGGCCTTATATCGAGATCGTCAATCTGAACCTCGTCTTCGCCATGAGCAGCGCGATAGCCAACCGGTTCGCCAAAGCGGACGAGGCCGACAAAAGAAAGCGCGAAGCAAAGAGGACCCGGAAAGAGGAAGAAGAGACGAAGGAAGGAAGATCGGAACGAGGTCGCCGAGCGCCTGGATGAGATTATCGCCCGATAAAATCCGGGCTCGGTCAGCGCGGCGCCGGGCGACCTCAATACACCCGTTGACGAAGCCGAGGGCGTAAATCTCGCACTCCATATGAACTGTTGAAAAGCCTCGACCGATGGATGGGGAGGAAGAGGCGCCGACCTCTGGATAATCTTGCTCATTCCATGATGATTACGACACGACATCAAGAGTGTAATGAGCTCATGGGTGAAATAGAGATGCTAGTTCGGGACGGATCCTCGAAGAAATACGAGGCAGAGTCGTCAAGCCGACCAAAGTCAAAAGAAGAAAAGCGGAGGAAGAGGAAATTGTGCCCACAAAAAACAAAGCGCAAAGCGAGGAAGGAGATGACGAGCCCCAATATGAGGTGGTGGTTCACAATTCAGGGCTCCCGTGAGTCACGAGGTCTCTCTGAAGGCCGATGCCGGGGTCCCGGAACCGTGAACCACACATAAGAGGTTCGAGAAGGGCGAGGCGATCACCTTCTCCGAAGGCGACCCGTTCATGACGGACCCACCGGGATGCGTTGGTGATCCGGTAGTGGTCGCAAATAAGTTGGTGAAAGCGTTTACATTGGCGCGGCGTCGGTGAGCATCCTTTTAAGGAATGCTTTGACAAGCTAGGAGTGGAAGACAGCGCGCCTCACAAGCCCTGCTGCCCCTCGAAGCTTCGTCCGGGAAGACGCAGCGGAAGGAATAATCGAGCTACCCGTCGCGGTGGGAAAGCACCAGCGACCTCGACCAAGGTGGTGCGGTTCTTCAGTAGTGAAGGCCAACTCGCCGTATAACATCATACTAGAGGCGAGATTGGGTGAGCACAGTAAAAGCGGTATGCTCAAGCGTACCACCGACGATAAAAATACCCACCACGAGGGAACGGCCGTGATCGAGGCGATCGAAAGCAAGCTGAGGAGTGTATGCAAGTTGCCTTACGAGGTGCTGGGACCTCGGTCCAACACCCACAGGCATAGCAATTAAAGAAACCCGAAGAGTTGGAGTCCGGAAGTACATCGCCACTCCCTGACAATCAGGTGGAAGAGGTCGCATTGTACAAAGATGAGCCATTGAAGGTCGTCGTGTTGGTTTCACCACGACACCTGAAGTGAAGGATCAGATCATCCAACTCCTGAGGGAATTCCGAGACGTGTTTGCTTGGTCTCCCCTCGACATGACCGGTCTCGCCGAGTATCATCACTCACGGCTCAACATCGACCCGAACATAAAGCCGGTTCGGCGAAGCAAAGAATCTTCGCGATTTAACGGAACCAAGTCATTCATGGCGAGGTGAACCGGTATTAAAAGCACGCATCGCTCGAGGTCAAATATCAGACACGGATAGCTAACCGGTGATGGTGAAGAAAGGAGGAGGGATGGCGAATGTGTATTGACTACACCGACCTCAACAAGCATTGCCTAAAGGATTGCTATCCCTTCCCAACATTGACAAGAAGGTCGCCGCGTTGGTCGGTGCGAAGTCTTGATTTCTTGGACTTATACAAAGGTATCACCAAGTCACGATGGACGGCGAAGACGCCGCCAAGACAGCCTTCATTACCGACTTCGGGTCTTCGCATATAAAAGATGCCATTCGGCCTTAAAAATGCAGGGCTACCTATCAAAGGATGGTGGACAAAATATTTCACCCTACATAGGTCGGAATGTGGAGGTATACGTAGGCGACATAAATCGTCAAAAGCAAGAAGAAGCCGCATGTGTGGCCGACCTCCGGATCGTCCTCGCCTTCTTCTAAGATCAACCTAAAGTGAATCCCGAAATGCCGTTTGCGATCCGATGCAGGAAAGTTCTTAGGGTGTTGGGTTTCAAGAAGGCTAAAAGCAAACCGACCAAGGTCCAAACCATTTTGAAATGAAGATGCGAAGACCATCCATAGCGTACCTAAGTGGCGGTCGCATAGCCGCACTAAGCCGCTTTCAAAAAGCCGCGGATAAGGACTACCCTTCTTCAAGATACTCAAAAAGCCCGAAATTCTCATGGGATGAGGTGCGCGAGTCCAGCCGAAGACCTCGAGAGCTACCTCGCCAAGCTCCCCACTCTATCCGTCCCAAAGAGGAGAGGTCCTTTCCTCTACCTCGCCGCCTCGGACGAATCCATAAGTGCAGTCTGAGTGCGAGAAGGACGTCGGCTTCGGTGTATTTCATCGGCCGAGCACTAAAGGCCGGAAGCAGTGTCGACCCGGAGAAGCTTGCCTTAGCATTGGTAAATGCCATGAGGAGGTACGTCCGTACTTCCATGCACATCGCATACAAGTCCTCACCGACTACCCCTTGACAAGTATTGTGAGCTCAAGAAACATCGGGAGAATCGCGAAATGGGCAATCGAGGCTCAAGGCGAGCACGATATATCCATACGCCCGCCAGCCATCAAAGGTCAAGCCCTAGCGGATTTCCTGCCGAGTCTAACCCGTCGCCGAAAACCGAAGCTGAGTCCGTGTCGGGCGATGCGAAGCCGAACCCATGGTTGAAACACCGAGGAGTCTTGGCAACTCGTTAATGACGGGCCGGAAACAAAATGGCGGGCGGGTATCTTACTCCCAGGCCGGACGACCCGAGATCGCTTACTCACCCGGTTCACATTCAAAATACGAACAACGAAGTGGGTATGAAACTGCGATCGCAGGACCGCCTCGCTCAAAGTCTCGAGATACGAGCCGTGCAAGTTCACAGTTGACTCTCAGTCGTCAGTAAGCGAATGTTGGGAAAATCTGGTAGCGGCGAATGAAGAAGTATCTTGAAAAAGCAAAAAGCACTGCGGACTTTCTCACACTTCGGATAGTTCGCATCCCAAGGAGCAAAATAGCCGGTGACATCTTAAGTAAATTAGCCTCGTCATCAGCGAGCCATGATGGGAAGTCAAAGCGGGAGCATAAGCGATGCCGATGGCGAGCCGAGGTCAACATAGTCTCGGATGAAGAACCGATTGGATGACTCCCATTCGAGAGTACACGGAGAAGGCGAACCGCCCACGACAAGGCTTGGAGGCTAGGAGGATCTGAACAGATCTCTGCGATATACAATTGGCGGGGAGTCTGTCTGAGGAAGTCATATCTCCAACTCTCTTAAGGTGCTTGGGTCCGAAAGCAGGCAATTCGTTCTCGAGAAATACACGAAGGTTAGTGCGAAGCCACATCGGACCCCGAGCCTTGTCAAAGAAAGTCATGCGATGGGGATACTATTGTGACAATGTTCCAAGACTCAAATGGACGCTGTAAAAAGTGTCAAAGTGTCGAATTCATGGGAGCGTGCAAGGCTACCCCGCACAGGCCTCACCTCCGTCTGAGCCCTTGGCCGTTTATGCAATGGGGATTGACATTGTGGGCCCCTTTTGTAAGGCACGGGCGGCTCAATTTTAATTGTTGCGATCGACTACTTCACGAAGTGGGTGGAAGGCGAGCCCTTGGCGAAAATCACAAGCAAAACGCCTCAACTTCGTATGGAAGAACATAGTGTGTCGCCGGCGTCCCCATATCCTCCTTTCGGATAACGGGACACAATTCACGGATAAGACATTCAAAGATTGGTGTCAAGAGCTTGGATCAACAAAATTCACTCGGTGGCCCATCCTCAAGCAAATGGTCAAACCGAAGTTACCAGCAGGACCATCGTAAAGGGTGCAAAACTTCGTCTCGACCGAGCTAAAGGCCTCACGGGTGGAAAATTTACGCAGGTCCTATGGTCGTGCAGAACAACGCCTCGGACCTCGAGCGGAGAAACACCATCTGAGTTTGGTGTATGGAACGAAGCGATGATCCTGCGAGATCGGATTACGAGTCCTCGTACCATTGACTTCTGCGTCAAGCAAATGGGGAAAATCTACGAGTGATCTGAACTGCACTAGAAGAAGAGAGACCTCGCCTACATCGAGGAAGCTCGGTACAAGCAACAAGTAGCTCGATATTACAACCGGTAGCGTTAAACCGACAATTCCAGTGGGCGACCTCGTGCTCTCGACATAATGAAGTCGGCAAAGCCGCGCGGCTCGGCAAGCGGAAGCCACATGGGAAGGACCTTGCAAGGTCGATGAAGTCCTCGGCAAGGGGCCTATAAGCTCGCTCAATTGTCCGGTGAGCAATTACCCCACGCATGGCACATCGTCCATACGAAGAAATATTATGCATAAGTGTCAAGGGCCTGGGTCTTGTTTGGTCGTATTTTTAAAGTCTGTTTAGAGTCATCTTATTTGGTGGTCGCGTCGTCTTTTATCAATAAATCTTTATTTTCTGAGTTCTACTTGTCACTAATGCATAATTAATCTTCACATTATTTACCCTACGGAGGACAAATTCCCTCGACGGAGGTCAGATTACATTCGTTTCATACAAATGTAAATCTAAGCGCAAGCGTACTACATACGAGATCGAGACTACCTTCGTTTATTTGAGCGTTCTCTCTATGTAGATGAGGGACCACCTCCCGATGACCTCGGCAAAAGGAACCATTCCTACATACGAGATCGGGACTACCTTCGTTTATTTGAGCGTTCTCTATGTAGATGAAGGGACCACCCTCCCGATGACCTCGGCAAAAAGCAGGAACCATTCCTACATACGAGATCGAGACTACCTTCGTTTATTTCGAGCGTTCTCTCTATGTGAGCGAAGGCATGCCTACATACGAGATCGAGACTACGCCCGTTTATTTGAGCGTTCTCTATGTAGATGAAGGGACCACCCTCGATGACCTCGACAAAAACGAGAACCATTCCTACATACGAGATCGGACTACCTTCGTTTATTTGAGGCGTTCTCTCTATGTAGATGAAGGGACCACCCTCCGATGACCTCGACAGCGGGAACCATTCCTACATACGAGATCGGACTACCTTCCGTTTTATTTGAGCGTTCTCTCTATGTGAGCGAAGGGGACCACCCTCCCGACGACCTCGGCAAAAAACAGGAACCATTCCACATACGAGATCGGACTAC